>OZ014521.1:139543411-140063411 GCA_963966055.1 Lathyrus aphaca | reverse complement strand
CATACTGGAGATGACGCGGACAGACATTGAAGTTGGTTTCTTCCCTAAGGGGTCTAGGGGCAGACGTATACTGGATGACATTCTTGCAGAGGCACATATGCCACTTTTGTACCGCAGGCATCGTGCGAGGACGAGGAGGTGGGAATCAATGGTTGAGGCGCAAACCAGACAATCGATGAAGCGGTAGAGGAAGAGGGCGACAAAGGAGACAAGAGATAGGTTATCAGGCACACCCTATAATATTTGTTGTGTTTTTATTTATGTATTGATTGTTTGTACTTTTGTGACATATGACATTCTATATATACTATTATTATATTTATGTATGCATGTATGTTATTTTGTATTTCATCTGCGAACAACAAAACTATGAATTATTTTAAACAAATGTTCTGCTAACATTTTGCTGATGCTTCTCTAGATTTTCTCCCGCAGATGCATCTCCAGAACAATCAAACGTTAAGTGAATAAAAGGTGCATCCGAAGATATATCTTCGGAACCTGTGGGTATTTAAGGAAATACACATGATGGCTAATAACCGCAAAGGGTACCATAAGAAATCCTTTATTTCTATTGCATTTTTGTTTTTGACGGTTCAAAACCCTACTTTACCTGGCCCATTCTCAATGCCGGTCGGTAGTCCAATATTGGTTTTATCAAAGCCCATTCAAATTCAAATTTAAAAATTATCTTTCGTACCTTACATATTCAATGATACACATACTTTTTTTTCCAAGTAATTTAGTTGGTGTACTTTCTTTTTAAAACAAACAAAGTAACATTTCATGGATTCAAATGCACGCTTTTGTAGTTGATGTCCCTTTTACAACTACAAATTGAACTAATTTAACGAGATCTACTCCCACACGTAGAGCCATCAAAATGGGTTAAATTATATGGACCGGTCCATCAAACCCATAAAATCATAGGGCTTGTGCCTTAAAAATTAGTTTCCATTTTTCAAAACTTCTTGTGAATTTCTTATGGCACCCCTTAATGTTATTAGCCACCTTGAGCATTTTCTTGAATGACCTTAGGTTCTGGAGATATATCTTCGGACGCACCATATTTTAACTGAACATTAAAATGTTCCGGAGATACATCTCCGAAAGCATCATAAATTGGTAAACATTGAATTTTTTTTCGGAGATATGTCTCCGGAATCATTTGGAACATATATTCCCGCCAGACTCTTCTTCTTCCCCACTTCTTCATTTGTCTCAAAACACCTTCATCTCTCTCATTCGCCCAAATTTAGAAAAATCACAAAACTTAATTTCTTCCGTCCGAGTTCAATAAGGAGCATTTAGTTCAACAATAGACACTTTTCAAATCCTTCGCAACTTGATTTATACGAGTAAGTTTTCAAGTTTCCGATAAATATTCGAGTATTTCCTATAAATGAGTTAAAATCATTATTATGGTTAGAAATGAGTAGATATTAGAAACATAGTTTATAGGTAGTTTATGTACCGTTTGTTGGCTAAAAGAGACGATTAAACCTTCAAAATTCAGATTCTGATAGTGAGATGACACCATTTTCGTGACCTTTGAGTTACAGAAATTTCTGGAGATACATATCCGAAAATATGTTACGTTCATGCATCCTAGGTGCATCCAGAGATACATCTGCGGAATTGTTATGTGGATATATCTCTGAAATTTTATCAATTTTTTTGTCTTTTTGTTTTATAATTTTTGTTTTTAATAGTCATTTCTTGGTTTTCTTGTAGACATTATGGCCGACCGTTTGAGGCATGAACGAGATGGACAACATACATCCATCGAACGGGAGCGTAACCAGCCGGTTCCAGAGGTAGGAGGTACCTCTGTTCAGGGAGAGATGCCGACTGTTGCGACACTTCCTACTACTGATACCCAATCCACTCCGTCTACATCTCAACCCACTCTTAAGGCTCGACCTTCACATCATGGAAATCCTTATACTTCTTCTTCCCGCAAGTGTCGAGATTCTCCAAATGGCACATCATTTCCCCCATCCATCCGCAAGCATCATCAGGATGCTTATGTGCCACCTACTGTTGATCCTGTACAAACACCAGAGGGTGATGTCCTTAGTGATCATGATGCAGATGTCCTAATTTCGTTATACGCAGACCACACTTCCAGACATGTATGAGAGGGAGAGGTAACATTACTCACATTTTTGATATTTTTTTTACGTTAATTTAAGTTACTAAATTTAATTATTTCTATCTTTAATTTCTATTGACCTTGATAATTTCTGGAAATCCACAGGCATGTGAACCATATAAGTTTCTAAACTATGTGCGAAAGATTTTAAAATTGCACCAGCCACAAAAGGCTTAGTTTCAGGATTTACTGAGAGATTCTGGCCTGAAGGACCTATGCTTGTCCGATTGCATTCTAGTCAACCACGAGATGTTTATGGGATTCGTGGAGCAATGACACTCCGAGACTTCTTCCCTTTATCTTCCACATGGCGAGACGTCGATTACATTGGGCGATGTATCATGTTTGTTACATCTTCTAATTAGGAGGACCCTCCTCCATCATGGTAGAATGACGAAAGAGATGGCGACCAGTATGTTGGTGGAGGAACTGTGGGCTGATCCACTGAAGGCGCTTGAAGAGGTTGATAGGACGATAGGTGCACATGTTAGGTTCTCATTCCTGAATGATATATTTACTGATGAGCTCACTGTTGCACATCAGGCAGTGGGTGATGACGTCCAGGTGGAGATACACATGAGCCATGTACTGAGGGCTTATTTTATATATTTGGTGGGAACTGTGCTTTTTGTGGACACGAGTTCCACTTATACTGATGTCGCTTACCTCCGTTACTTATTGGGTTTCAGACGGATCCATGAGTACAATTGGGCGGCGGCTTGTCTGACGTATCTTTATTCGAAGTTGAGATATGGATGTTTGTGGGAGACGAAGCAGGTGACAGGCAACACGATACTACTTGTGGTAATAATTTTTTATCCTTCAATATTTTTTTTATCTTTTCATTTCACATTCGTGATAATGTTTGATCCTTGTTTTTTTTTTCTCGTTTCATGGCTGGATCCTCCAACACTTCCCGTGCATCGTTGGTTGGGCGAGTGTGGATTCATACACCGAGAATATTTTGTGTGTCCGTGCTATTATCCCGCTCATAGGGAACCAGACAGTGGGACCTTTCAGAGTCTATCTCGATCGGTTGGTTGCTGAGGACACCCACTACAACTGCTACATTGATCACCATCAGATGCGATCTTTTGATGAGATATCATTATACTCTGGTTGGTAATCCGCCAGTTCATCGATCACTGCTCATTATTTGCCAAAATGCGTCAAAAGATAGTTCGGGTTAACCTAGACCATACCCAAGCACCATGTTGTCTATGCTCCTCTTGGCTTGATACATATAAATATTGACGAGATGTTAGTTGATTATGAGAGTCACTTGGTACCGAACGAGGCTTGGGTGATCATATCACCGAATGATTGGAGCTACGCTGACGGTTACATTGGGTGGTTCTTTACAGTCTCACATCCGTACATGGTGCCTACTGCCCCGGGATCACCACCCATACCAGTTCATCAGGAAATTTTTAAGGAGTAACAATCTCAGTTGGATCACATTCAGTATGTCTTGCCTCGTTGTCGTTGCATAGTGAAAATACTATGTTTTGTTATTTGCGACATATGACATTATATATATTGGTACGCATGATATTTTATATTTCACCAATGAAAAATTATATTTCATCTGCGAACAACGACAATTTGGTTTAAGAAAATCTGTTTTGATAAGAATTTGGAGATGTATCTCCGGAAATTTACCATAGATGCATCTCCAGAAGATTTCAAATGAAAAAGGACTATATGAGAAAACCTGAGATCATTTAAGGTCTAAAATATTCTGGAGAAAAATCTTCAGAAAAAAATTAACGTAATTTTCAAACATGAGATGCGTCTGAAGATATATCTCCAGAACCTAGAGATATTTAAGAAAAAGTGCATGGTGGCTAGTAACATTAAGGGGGTGTCACAAAAAATTCTGAACTTTTTTAACTTGACCCTAAAAAATCCACTAGCCATTATGCTAGCCCGTATAACCGCGGATAATACGGTAGGCTTGCATAATTACAAATTTTTAAAAATTATAATATTATTTATGTTGTCTCACTCTAAAACAACGTATTGATTTTTTTTCACCTTATTAATTTTTATCTCTATTTTATTTGATCTTTCTTTTATAAATATTATACATTAAAATAATTAAATTAATATTCAATTGTTTTGTGTTTAATTCACAATTTTCTTATATCTTGTTAATTTCTTTTATTTTAAATATTTGTTTATTATTATATATAATTTAAATATATATTGTATTTAAAAATATGTTATAATATTTATAAAAAATAATATTGTATTTAAAAGAATATTATGTTAAAATAGTATAATTTTTATTGCATTTATAAAAATACTAAGATGTTTTAAGTTTAATTTTTATATAAAAGTTAAAAAAATTGAATGGATAATAAATTTTTAATCTATATTATAATATGGTTTTTTTAATCCTACTTTTTCCAAGATCCGTCACATCGCGCATTTAAGATTGGATAAACCTTTTTAACATTGGTTGACTTTGTTGGTTGATTAGTTTGTATTTAAGGTTGGATAACCCTTTTTAAGATTGGTGGACTTTGTTGTTTGATTAGTTTGTATTTAAGGGTGTGTTTGGATTGAAGGTGATCAAAATTGATTATAGAGAATTGAGTTTGGTAGGTTTGATTTTAACGGAACTGAATTTAGTATAATTGATTTATGTTTGGATACATCAATGTAAAAGTGAATTAATAATAAATCTCAGTGTAAAATTCACCCCGAATCAATTTTGGAGATAAAAACTATAAATTTTATCTTCAAGTAGAATCAATTCTGGAGATAGAATCAATTCTACTTTTGATAAAACAAACCCCTCAAAATGATTCAGAATCAATTCTATATCTCTACTTTTGGTATTCCAAAAGCCAATCCAAATATGCACTAAGTTACCAAATTGTGTGGTAGGAATTTAGAAATTGGATTTAGTTTTTGTTGTTTTTAATTAAAAGAAAAAGTAATTGTATAGGAAAAAATCAAATTGATAAAAACAGAAATTTGTGGGATATTGTATTTGCGATCCTGCAAGTGTGGTGGAACCTATGTAGTAGGAGAGAAAAGCGTTCATCCACCAAAGTCAATGCTTCCAAAAACTCACATTTGACACAACAAGAGAAGAAGAAGTAACATTTGTGATTTTCTGCAAAACCAGTTTTGGTTTCAATGGACAACATTCTAGGCCTTATCAGAATTCGTATAAAAAAAGGCACTAATCTCATACCTCGTGATTCTCGTACCAGTGACCCTTATGTTCTTGTCACCATGGCTCAACAGGTTATGCTCTTTCTTTTGCTTTAAGATTTATTCATTTTGTTTTCTAATTTCATTTCTTGCAGACACTGAAAACTGCTGTTGTGAAAGATAACTGTCATCCCGAATGGAACCAAGAATTGACACTTTTTATTCAAGATAAAGATCTTCACACAAATACACCAATACAACTTGTGAGTACTCAAAACTCTCTAACATTCTCTAATCAATAATGTTTTAATCGTGCGCGCGATGATTTTTTCTTTGTCAGACAGTCTGTGACAAAGATACATTCAGCACGGACGACAAAATGGGCGAGGCGGTCATAGACATAAAGCCGTATCTTCAATGTGTGAAGATGGGGCTGACCGATGTCCCGGAAGGACATGTTGTGAAGATGGTTCAACCAGATAGGACTAACTGTTTAGCTGAAGAGAGTAGATGCATGTGGAGAAACGGAAAACTCGTCCAAGAAATGAGTTTACGTTTGAGAAATGTGAAGTCGGGTGAAGTATTCGTCGAAATTGAATGGATTGATGTTACAGATTCAAAAGGCTTATCTGAAGTTGAGTTATAGGTGTTCTTATAATGCTATGTAGTGTTTTTGTCTCAACAAGTTTGATATGTAATTTGTGTTTTTAATCAATCCAATGAGTTAATATATAATGACAAAATTGCTATAAGAATATACCAGGTACTCATTTTGCGATAAAAATATCACATGAAACTAATGACAAAATAATTGAGGTATAGACAAAAAACAAGAAAAATCTTGGAGATATTTATTTGTGTTCCTGAGATATTGGATTTGTAAGGTTATAGTTTAATGTTTCTACATTCACCTTATCTCTTAAAACTTGGTTTTTATTCGAATAAAGCGAGAGCGGCAAACAATGGCTGCTTCTACTTCTCCAAACTTGTTGATATCTTTGCACAGAAATGCAAAGAAAAGAAACTATCATTCTTTATCTTTGCACAACAAACTTGGTTTCTCATCTTTTGTGCAATTCAATAAATCTGTGATAAGTTTGAAATCTTATGGAACTGCTAAGTATGATGGAGTGGTGGTGGATGAAGAATTGGACAAGATTCGGAGACTTCAGAATGGTTCGGATGTTAGAGGAGTTGCGCTGGAAGGCGAGAAAGGAAGAACAGTTGACCTTACTCCACCTGCTGTGGAGGCGATATCAGAGAGTTTTGGCGAATGGGTTATCAATGGTTTAGAGAAGGAAAAAGGATATCTGGTAGAGAATGTGAGCGTGTCTCTTGGACGCGACCCGCGAGTTACTGGGTCGAAATTGAGCGTTGCAGTGTTTGCAGGTCTTACTCGTGGTGGTTGTATGGTGTTCGATATGGGACTAGCTACCACGCCAGCTTGTTTTATGAGCACTTTGTTGCCTCCTTTCGAATACGATGCTTCAATAATGGTTGGTTACATAATGCTTTGAATTAGTTTACATAAGCACTTATGTGATAATCGTTTAATTAAGTTGTTTATCTAACAGATGACCGCGTCTCATTTGCCTTACACGCGTAATGGCCTGAAGTTTTTTACAAAGAGAGGAGGGCTGACTTCATTGGAAGTTGAAGAAATCTGTGACAATGCTGCTCGTAAATACGCTAACAGAATGACGAAAGTTTCTTCTCTGCTTAAAGTTCTTCCAATAAAAGTTGATTTCATGAGTGCTTATTCAAAGCATCTAAGAGAAATCATCAAGGAGAGAATAAGTCATCCATGGCATTATGAAACTCCACTCAAGGGATTCCAGGTTTGAGTAATTCATTGACATAGTTATCGTTTGATTGTTACACATTCTTCGTTTTCGTGTCTTCTAACTCACAATTTTCTTATCCGTATTCGTTATATTAAGTTATTACAACTGTAACATTCATGACCGATGTTAAAAAACCCGAATCCGAATCAGATAATAGTGAATGCTGGAAATGGCTCCGGAGGATTCTTCACATGGGATGTCTTAGACAAGCTTGGTGCAGATACATTTGGATCTCTGCATCTTAAACCCAATGGCATGTTTCCGAATCACATTCCCAACCCCGAGGACAAAGTTGCCATGGCAATGACAAGAACGGCAGTGTTAGAAAACTCTGCCGATCTTGGAATAGTCTTTGATACCGATGTTGACAGAAGCGGTGTAGTTGATAACGAAGGGAACACGATAAATGGGGACAGGCTCATTGCTCTTATGTCTGCCATTGTACTTAAAGAAAATCCAGGATCAACCATAGTGACTGATGCTCGTACGAGTATGTCGCTCACTAAGTTTATAACGGATAGAGGCGGTCACCATTGTTTGTATCGCGTTGGTTACCGAAACGTCATCGACAAAGGAGTTCATCTTAATAAAGACGGAATTGAAACACATCTTATGATGGAAACATCCGGCCACGGTGCTCTGAAAGAAAACCATTTCCTCGACGACGGTTAGTTAGTTAAAATTCATGTTCATGCATGTTTTTGAATGTTGAATGTTTTATAGATGATTCCGTCGATAATGTTTCCGTGTTTATATAATCAAGGGGCTTACATGGTGGTGAAAATTATAATCGAAATGGTGAGAATGAAGCTTGGTGGATCAGATGAAGGGATTGGTAGTCTTATAAAAGATCTTGAAGAGCCTTGTGAATCAATTGAATTGAGGATAAATATCGTTTCTGAACCTCGAGACGCTAAAGCAAAAGGTCTCGAGGCAATCGAAACATTTCGAAACTACATCGAGGAAGGAATGCTTAAAGGATGGGAGTTAGATTCATGTGGTGATTGTTGGGTGAGTGAAGGGTGCCTTGCTGATACAAATGACACTCCAAGTCACATTGATGCTCAAATGTACAGGTGAAAAGCAACCTACTAACAAATTTGATTTCATATTTCTGTGTTTGTTAATTGAAACCTATGAAGCACATACATAGACAGTAACACTGACACATCGATACTAGTGATAATTTGAAAAAATGAATAAATTTAACGAAATCTCAAGTGTTGGTACACAGATATGCCTTTATTTTTAGAGGTGTCGGTGTTACAGAATATTAAAACTGACTTTATTATGGCAAATGAAGGGCAAGAGTATCAAACAATGAACATGGACAACATGGTTGGATACACATGAGACAAAGTATTCACAATCCAAACATTGCTGTGAACCTGCAATCATCTGTCCAAGGAGGGTGTTTGTCTATGGCAAGAGCTTTAAGAGATGAGTATGTCACATTGTTGTCAATGGTTTATTAGAGTCATGATTTGGTTAATTAACTGATTTATTCTTTTGTTCAATATCATTGCAGTTTTCTGAAAGCAAGTGGAGTTGAAACATTTCTAGACATAGCTCAGATTGATAAGTTTGTTGAAAATGGCTCATTAGCCTGATTTATGATATGCAAGGTTACAACATTAGAATCAGAATGAGTGATTCTCATTATTAGCTTATGTAAGAAAGAAATAGCAGAAAAATGATTTTGTGTTATTGTTATATCTCTACATGAACGTTTGAATATACAATAAAACATTCTGGTACAAATGATTAATGAAACAATGACCTTATTGCTCAGTAAACTTTAATGTGAATGGACATTGCATGAAATATTGGACTTGAAGCAAGAGCCTTAACATCTCAGTTGTGCATACCTTGAAATTGGTGTGTTATCTTTATTTCACATAACTCGTAGGAACAAGCATCATCTTTATTTCGAGTACTGTTTTGCTCCATTTAAGTCTCGCTCTAGTCCATTCCAATTAATTAATCTTGTAACATGTTAATTTCATTTGAACTGAAAGGAAAATAAATTAGCATGATAACCTATTATAGAAAAAATGGATAGCAGGTTTAATAATTCATTTGTTTCAATTTTTTAATTTAATTTAATTATATCTATTAGATTAATTTAATCCACATGTTACAAGATTATTAATTGAAATGGACTAAATGGAGTAAGGTTTAAATGGAGCAAAACCGTACTCTTTTATTTCATATAATTTATCTTTATTTCATACAATTCATAGGAACGACAAAACGTTCTTTAAGGATTCAAAAATAAATAAAATATTTTATAAAAAATTTAACCTTTAAGGATTCAAAATAAATAAAATATTTTATAAAAAATTTAACCATTTTAATTTTAATGTATTAAATATATATATTTAAAAAAAACTTATTATTTTAAGGCTTAAAGAGTGTTTTTAAAGTACTAGTTAGCATTTTCATAATTCATATTTCTTAGATATTTTTTAAGGAAAAACTGATATTTTTATTTTGATAAAAAAAATTAGGGTCACTTTTTATCTGGTTTTGTAAAACAAATTTTAAGTTTTTAACAATTCAAAATATGATAAAACTTGTTTGTAGCTTAATTTTATAAAGTTATTTTTAAAAATTACTTTTTTAAGATTTTTAAAAATTAAAAACTGTTTTTATTTTATAAAAATTTGAAAGAGGAAACAAACAAGGAAAAATGATTCAATTTGTAATATTGTTCAATTTAAAAATTGTTTTTAAAACTATGGAGAATCACTAAATTGTGGCCTTTCTAGGATGGATCGGTACACAAAGAATCTATTATCAGGAATCGAACTTTGACCGATTTGGTGGTTTCGACTGCTCAGAAAGTGACAATTAGTTTGTTATAGCTCCATGGCTTTGGGGTCATGCCGTTGAAGCTCTGCAAATCAGAGCCCACATAGGGTGGCAAATGTGTTTTGTCGAGCTGCAAAGTCAGGAATAGATGAAAGTACATGATGTCGACTAAGCTTCCCTAGTCGACCAGTATGCGGTGGACGTCAAAGTTTGCCATTCGTGCTTTCACGAGCAAAGGGATTTCGGAGTTAGGGGATCTACCAGGGAGCTCATTGAGGTAGAATGTAATAGGAATTAAGCTTCCCCGACACTAGTTGAGGATACAATTTTGCAAAGTAGATTGAGTTTTCAAAGTAGATTGGGTTTTCGGTCTGGTCAGGGACGTAGAAGTCCTTAGGCCGAGAGATGCACACGAAGATCTGCAGGTTGGAGGCGATGTTAGAGGGGGTGGTTTTTCTTCCTCGGCCTTTTTCATTTCCCGTGCGTCTTGCCGAGGATTCTCTTTTCTCTTGGTGTACTACTTTAGATGTCTGTCCCTGACGAGGATCTCAATTGCATCCTTTGAAGGTGTGAGAAAACACAATAAAAGGGATATTGAATTGAGGTTTTCATTCTTGACTACTTTTTGCAAAGGAAAGAATTGCGTTAAGCTATACTATGATTGCACCGCGGAAGCATAAACATAAAGTAAAACATAAAGCAAGAGTAAAGAACACACGATATATCCTGGTTCACTTGAGAACTTCTCAAGCTAGTCTAGTCCATCCTCCAAGGTGCTTTCGCCTTAAACAAAGACTTAATCCACTATAGTCAAACCATGATTACAATCGTGTGGCTACTTGCCGTGACTAACTGCACAACAACCTGTCGTGACTTCCTTGCGCGACTTACAACAGTGACTAACTGCACAAAAATCGTTGTGACTTCCTTGGGAGGCCTACAACCGTGACTAACTGCATAACAACAGTTGTAACTTCCTTGTGCGGCCTACGACTGTGACTAACTGCACAATAACCTGTCGTGACTTCAGGCTCCAGAACACATAGTTCTGAGCGACACCAGAACCTTAGCCCCATAGAAATTCACCAGAACACATAGTTCTGAGAACGCGCTAGCTACTAAGTTTTGAGCCTCCTAAAGTTCTGACCTTCACTCGGTCCTTTAGGGAAGTGGGTAATGCTTACAAGTTTTTGCTTCTTACATAAGCATGTGTAAACTCACATTTTAAGTACATCAGAAGATCCTAATACACACTAAGATAATACATTGTATTGTAGCACAAATGTGTGGTCTCCTGTTTCTTCAAGTTGTTTCTTCAAGTTGTTTCTTCAAGTTATTTCTTCACAGACAACAACCCTTGAGCACTTGAATTGTTGAAGTCTTCTTCTTCAAAATCTTGCAAGCTTTGTTGATCTACGTTTGAATGCGAGAAGGACTTCTTCATCTTGATTCACTTTAAGAACATTTTGGACATCAACCATTATTCTTCTTCAATCCAATGATCACTTTATGTACACAACATTCTTGTTGTGGATTTGTAATTGGAGCTTCCATGATCATCTTCTTGTCTTTTGCAGCTTTGACAACTTCTTGCAGCATATGCAGTTAAGCACAATGTAAATCTAAGATTTATATGCATAAGTAAATTGTTGTCAAAGAGTAATCAGCTTGTGAGCTTCATATTCAATCAAACTCTTTATTGTTTTTTCCATAATTATCTTTGTTAATCATCAACCTTCTGTGATTGTATGACAACATCAACAACATGGTTCAAAGACCATTTTGACAACTTGTTAGTGTGTTATAATCAACCTTTCAGGTTGTTTCTTTCCAAAAACATAATACTAACAATTGTGGTTGTGACATAGACTACACAAAGCATCTATTTAGTCCAGTCAACCAACAGGCTAATCAATCCGTTTACAACCAATTGACTAACGACTGTAGATCATAGTAACAAATTTATTCTCAACTCTTTTCATATAGCATGTGATGCTTTCCTTATATAGCCAAGCATAAAAGATCCGTTACAACAAAGCTGGCTATAGAGGAATGTCGTTACACAAGGATAAAAATAGTACAACCACGTATTGTCCTTTTCCAAAATTTAAGGTTAGTGGAGAGGTAATGGAATAAATAATTATCGTACTGAGTACTAGCCTTGCTAACGGTAACATTGTCTTCTGAACTTCAGAGGCTTTTGATTGCAGATGATTGAATGAATCATGAGTAAGAGACTATGATACTCGAATATTCAAAGAACCTAAGTCTTCAGTCTTCAGAACTTGTTCACACAAAACTTCATTGTTTAGAACTTCAACAATTGGCTTGAAACCCATGGTCTTTAGAGCTTCAAGTCTTTAGAGTCTCCAAGACCTTGTTCACATAGAACATTGTCTTCAGAGTCTTTAGCACTTGGTTCTCCAGAACATTAATCTTCAGAATCGTTAAGTCTTCAGAGTTTTTCTGCACTTGGTATTCAGATGTTCAATATTCAGAACTTCAAGTCATCAGAGTCTTTCGAACTTAGTTCTTCAGAAGATTAACTTATCAGAAGCTTCACTCGCTTTCTGATGAGAACCACTCACAGAACAAAATCCATAAGAGCATTATAATAGCACATCAGACATCATCGAATCTTTCTGATTGTGTTCAGATACAGAAGCATACTTGCTTCTTCAGCATGCTTGCGACTAGTGTTACACATAGTAACTTCGCATATTATCATTTGCGTACATTTTCATAATGTTTGTTTGATCTGATATATTTAATATCCATGATCAGCACATAACAAACATCAGAACATAAACTAGTTCTTTCACAAATACTTCCTTGTTATCATTAAAACATAAAGATGAAATGCAAAGACAACTCTTATTTTTACAATCTCCCCCTTTTTGATGATGACAAAACCATATATTTTGATAGAACATTTTATATAGGATAATCACCAAACATAATAGGGTAATCATCAGGTAATCACCAATGAGAATATATTCATAGTTTCCGAGAAACAACTCCTCCTGAATGTGTTACCCCAAAATTTTATTAATGTTTGTTCAGAGTCTCCCCTTGATCCCAAGACTCACAAAATACAAATTTTAAGTTGTCAGAACATAGAATAGAGAAGGATTACTTCCCTATCATAACTCATCAGAGTCTGATTAGAACACAAACCTTCATCTCAGAACCTTGTTACTATCAGAACTCTATGATTGATCAAAGCTTGATTTTGAGTCTGATACCAATTGCAAATCACTGTTTGGTCTATCAGAACTTCAAATTGGTTCTTCAAGAGAAAAAACACTATACTTCTGGAGTATCAGAGTTTGTATTGACATAACTTCTCTTTCTTGGATCTTCATATCCAGATTTTCAGACAGTCTTAAGACTTCTGATTAACAAGTTGTTTTGAAAAGCGTCTTTGATTGTATACTTTGTCTTGACCACTTTCAGGAAGACTTCTGCTTCAGATTCTTATGTTCTGAATATCATATTCTTAGAAAATTTACAACTTCTGAACATTATGATACCAAAATCATGATAACTTTGACATTTAGAAAGTTCTCAACTTTTTAACAGTACTGGGTCTATAGAGTGCCATCCTCCAAAAGTGGCACATCATTATTGTTGTCAGTGTTATAGAAGAGAAATAGGACGATTTCGTGACCGCTGTTATTGTCGTCGTGTTGACCGACCATGATCAGTTTTTATTTTGATCTTTTGGCTTCAGGGAAAGAAAAGATGGGGAAACAAGTTTCCCACAGACGACACCAATAATTCGAACAGTCGATCAAAATAGGTCAGTGGCCAACAACACATCCAGAGTCTTGAATGATCAATGAAAATGAGTTGTACCTGCAGACACTCCGATGCTTAAGTCAATTTGGGTGAAGAGGTAAGTAAGAAAAGGTTAAAGAATAAAATACATGACCCTCCTATAGAGGAGAGTTTTTATAGTGATGCCCCGACGCTTGGCTAATGGTCTCCGTTATGGGCTGAATGTTCAGGCCCACAATGGATGACTGCCAGGATTCCCACGTAAAAGCAGGGATGAACAACTCGTGCTCATTGTCCTAGGTCAACTGTCTCTCATTCCCCGAATAATGGATACATTTGCCCGTTACGAAGGGAAAAATGACTCCGCGATGTGTTCGGGTTCAATTAGTGACGTGTCCTCGGGGTGAGGAGCACACGGGGAACATGTTCTCCACTGGCCCCAATGGATTGGGCCAACACTTTGGACTGTCCTTGACGTAGAACTCGATTGGTCTATGCTCGACGGTGGGTCAACCATATGCCCAATCCAGAACAAGAGTTATTTATTGTATCAACCATGACTCTCTGAATAAAGAATAATAACAAAGACACAATTTCAGTGAAAAGTAATGATGTTCCACCATGACTAATGAGATATAATTAAAATGAAAAAATAATGATCGTGTTGATATAAACCATTTTAGTGAATACCATTTCAGTGATGCTATTTCAGTGAATACCATTTTAGTGAAACTAAACCATTTCAGTGATGTTGTATGAGAATATAGATGATGATCGTGTTGATATAAGCTAATACTATTTCAGGGATATGAACTAAAACCATTTCAGTAACATAAACAAAAACGTGATAAAGAAGTACCTCAAACGGGATGACGAAGATTCAATTAAGGTTGAAATAGATATGATATTCGTGTTTTGATGAGAGTGACGATGAAAATCGCCAACAGTTGAAAGAATTTTGATGAGAGTGACAATGAAAATTGCCTAGGGTTTCTGCATAGAGAATAACAATGAGGTTAGAATATTGATAGGTAAACGAAAAATTAGAGACTAGTTCTTTGAAGTATTTTATGCAAAACATTCGCATGTCGATTTTTTAGGAAAATCCGACATATATTTATTAATTAAAAATAAAATAAAAAGAATGACAGTTTAATTAAAAGATATTTCACGTCGATTTTTAAGAAAAACGAAGTTATATGAATTTCATAAAATAAAAAAAGAAGTCTTTGAAAAAAGTAATTAATAAATATTGACTCATACATAATATCCGTAAAAGTGAAATAGTTATGAGTATTATTTAGCTCTAATATTTATCTGTTAAGATAAATTTTCCTTATAAAATTTGATGTTCTAACTCTAATTTATATTTCCACAATTGCTTGGAGTTCATTCATTTAGGTCATATGATATATGCAATTCATCATCATAAAATAAGAAGACACTAAACGGAAATATGTCAGAGGTATGTGCTGCATAATTTATATCTGTCCTTAAAACATAAAAAAAAATCTCTATGAGCTGTTTTTAATCCAATTACTTATTTAGCTTTAATGTCCTAGTCAATTACCAAGAATTGAAAGAGTTGCTTTCTGAATTGGACCCTGGCATGGGTTCCATATATAAAAACCATTTTGGTTGAAGATCCAGTTTTGTCTTCTAATGCCAAAACTATGCCATGCAACAAATGTGGCTCCATTTCCAATACACCCCATAGCCAGACTCTACCCTATTCAATAACTACATGTCTTGCACTTTAAGAGTTGAAATTTAAAGACTTCTCTTTCAAAAAACATTGCAGCAAATAACCCTTGTCTGGTTGTTACCAATAGGTCAATTTGTTATAATAAATTCATAACGGTATTGTCATACTCACTAACACCTCTTGGTATTAACAAATACATCCTCCGGTGATTATTATAAATAATAATTTCTTTTTAATTAATCGAATAATTAATATATTTGATATATTAAAAATATATTAAATATATTATTTATTCAATAATTTTTTTTATTATTTATAATAATGATCGGATATTGTTGAGTATATTTATAGTGGCGGAGCCAGGACCCTGGTTCAGGGGTGCAAACTATTAAAAATAATAATTTTATAATTATAATTAATAAATATTATTATTATTATTATTATTATTATTATTATATTTTAATAAAGAAATATTTAAACTTTTATATTATTGAAATATAAATTTTAATAAATTTTGTATTAGTTATAACTTATAAATATTTATTTACATGTTTTTTTTTAAATTTTAAATATTTAAAAACTAAAATATGACATGATTGTTTTTATACCTAAATGGTCAGATTTTTAGGGTGTGTTTGTTTCAAGGTTGTAAAAATTATTCTCGGGAATATTGTCATAGGAATGCAACATTCCAATGTTTGATTCAATTTTACAAAAATTATTCCAAGACATATTTTATTCTCAGGAACTTTAGTTACACAAAATTCTTCTATTTTTATTCCAAAGCTTAAAGGGTGGGAATCCATCATTCCCATGGGAATAAAGTTCAATCAACTACAACTCCTCACTATTACTCACATTTATTTATTTATTTTATTTTTTATAATTTTTAAATTAAACAAATATTATAAACATTTCTAGGAAATTTAATTTTTGTCAAACACTTGAATAAGAATATTATTCCAAGTAGTAATAATTATGGGAATAAAATTCTAAAAAATATTATTTCTTAACTTGAAACAAACACACCCCAAACTTTTAACATAGAGACAAAGGTTCAAATCTAGACCGTAGCATTTTGTAAAATTATTTTAAGAAACAAAGCATGTATAATACAAAGATAAGTTAGGCAATACGAAGTCAAATTCTGAGGGAGTGCAAAATAAGACATGTATAATACAAATATAAGTTAGGCAAAACGTATATGGTGCAAAGCCAAATTCTGAGGGGATGCAAAGTTAATAAAATATATAAAAATATTATAAAATGTACGACTAACTTCAATATAGAATTTATGCAATTCAACGAAGACAGTTGGTAGATAGACATAATGAACTGGATCCATTCATTGTAACATAAAAAAATAATGATTTTAAAATTAACTTAGTATTTTGTTTCTACTAGTGCATATGGTTTTCCTATGTTTCATGATCTTGCCGTTTGAATAGTTGTTGACTATGATGTTGTCTAATGATAATTAATAATTAACTATAATTAGAACATTCCGTGGAAGTATGATATTGAGATCTGTCAAAAATAATTTACAAGGCATGCATTTATTTGAAAGTATACTAATCTTCAAGAAAAGCTATGATTGCAAAGGTGTATGAATGTGACCCTTATTGAATCACATTTATTTTGGGCAGTTGATATTATTTATGAAATTATCTTTCCAACTAACATGGTATCTATTGTGGGACCTTTGTTGTTAGTCATGGGGCTTTCCACATTAAGGATCAAAATGCTGTTAATAAATTTGTTATTTGCCAACAAGTAGCAAAACAACAAGTAGCAAAACATGCAGCAAAGAATAGGGTGTTGGAAGTAATAAACAAAGATGGAAAATGAGAGAGAGAAAGGGTAGTTGCACATTTATGTAGGTTTTTTATAATGACTTGAATGTTCAACCAGACATTCATTTCATGGGGAAACTCTAGCTCTATTCCCCTTGTTAAGAGAAAGGGGAAATGAAATTGAAAGCATCTTATTCTTGAACAGAATGTTTAAAATTAAATGGTCACAGAAAAACTCATTCCAAGGAAGTATCTTTACATGTCTTTATAGATTTTTTACTATTATAATTTTATAAAACTATCTTGCTAACTACTACTATTCATTTTTTCCATGCACAAACATTAATATAATGACCATTTTCTACTCATACAAGTCAATACAATAATTTTTTTTTATAAGCAAACAAATTATTATGTGAAGTGCAAGGGTTGTTAGTGTAGAAGTACTTTGGATGGGGAAGGAATGAGAGAGAAATTGTGAGAGAATGAAATATAATTATATTGAAAAAGTTATAAAACTGAATTACATTAATGTGTTTATATACAAGTAAGTTACTTGCACTTCAAGTAACTTACATGTTACCTACCTAACTAACAACTGAAGTTATATATTACAACATACCCCCTTATAATCTAAGTTATAAAACAAAAGCGAAGTATAATCAATATAAATTATTTCTAATTTCTTTCTCAAAGTTAGGAATTTGTCGATCTTCAATCATTTGGTGAAAATTTTGGCCAATTGTGCTTCACTCGAGCAATGCTACACTTCAAGTTCACATTGATTTACCTTTTCCATTAGAAAGTGAAATCTAGCCTCAATGTGCTTACTCCTTCCATGCGAATTGAATTCTTTGTAAGATTAATGACTACCTTCTTGTCGATCTGCAACACCAGAGGGTTCTTCAACTCGACCTCCATCTCATCCAACACGTATCTAATCCAGTTTTCTTGACAAGCAGTAGGATCCTGCTATATACTCAGTCTCACATTATGATAATGCCACCATATGTTGCTTTCTCGAGCACCATGAGATTGAGGCACCAAATACTTGAAAAAAATAACCAGTTGTGCTTCTTCGATCTTCCTTATCTTCACACCAATCAACATCTGTATAGCAATTAATCACAACGTATTTGCTTTCAGAATCTCATAGGAACATGATTCCACAATTTATTGATCATTTTAAGTATCTCAGGATTCTTCTTGCAGCCTTCATTAGGGGTGGGAATAGGCCAGGGCGGCCTACAAGGGCATATAACCTAGTCCACTTAGGGTCAGACAAGGCTTTTTTAAATAAAAATGTCAGGCTTAGGCTTTTTTAAAGCCTATTTAATAAAATAGGCCCGACTTAAGCTATTAAAAAAGTCTATGAAGCCTTATAGGTCGGCCTATATTTTCATATATATTAAAAATATGCTAAATAAGTTGTCCTATATATGCATATATATTAGAAAAAAAATACATATGTTGACCTATATATATATATATATATATTAGAACAAAGGCTAAATATGTCGACCTATATATGCATATATAGGCCAACCTATAAAGCTTCTTAAGTAATAAGGAATAATTGAGAACCTTAATGAGAAAGAGGCTTGTAAATGGGCTTTCAGGCCAGATCAGACTGTTAAAAAGGTCAGACCAGACCAAAAAAGAGAGCCTATAATAGGTCATAGGTCAGGCTCATGCCTTTTAAGTTTATCGTAGGCTAGGATCAAGCCTTATAAATCCTATCCTATTTCCACCCCTAGCCTTCATGTGTGACATCTTTGGTTCATCCATGTGTCTGCTTACCAATCCGACTGAGAAACCTATATTATGTCTACTATTGCGCACACATAGCTTAAAGATCCTAAAATTTGTTTGAACAAAGTGACATCGACATTGTCCTCCTCTCCATGTTTCTCTAGTTTCAGATTAGGTTCGACAGGTGAGGATGCATGATTTAAATCTTCCATCCCGAATCTCTTGAGTATTTCTTTGACATACTTCTTTTTATGTAACACCATACCTTTCTTGGTAATTTGAAATTCCATTCCTAGAAAATACGACAAGTTTCTCAAATACAAAATTTCAAATTCCCTCTTCATAAGCTCTTTGAACTTCGACAAGTTCTCCATGCTATTTACAGTTACTAGCAAGTCATCAACATATAAGCAAATGATGGTTATATCTTGTGCCATGATCTGTACATAGACACTATACTCAGACTAAGTATGCATCAATAATCTTGTTCCATGTCCTAGGTATCTGTTTGAGACCATATAGAGCTTTGTGAAACTTGTGAAATTTCCTTGTTTCCTTCTATATCATAAACCCAAGAGGTTGTGTGACATACACAACTTCATCTAGAGAACCATTCAAAAAATTCTAATTTCACATATAAGTGAAATGTCAACCAACGTTACTTACATGTCAAGGCTATCATCGATATCACAATTTATAATCTTGCTACAGATGCATATACTTCAGAGTAGTCGAGTCCTACTTTTTGAAGAAATCCTCGAGCTACTAACCTTGCCTTATGTCTTGTAATCGACCCATCAGGATTGTGCTTCAGCTTGAACACCCATTTCACTTTGATAGCTTTTGTGTGTGTTGACAATTCGACTAACTCCCATGTATTATTTCTTTCGATCACTTTTAACTCTTCGATCATAGCTACCTTTCATTGTTTATCCTTTAAGGTCACATTATAGTTGATTGGTTCAACACCTGCAAGTAAAGCGAAATGAACCAAATCTCCATCTGGCATGACTTCTTCATCAATAACCACTTTACGATATTGAAGCCTTGTTGGGAGAACTACTGTTCTTTAAGGTCTTATGCTTGTGCTAGCCATACCATCTCTATTGTCTTCCTCGACTTTGACAGTGGCTGAAGTATCAATGACTAGAATTTCTTCACGCTCTTTCGATGTAAAAAACTCCTCCATTGGATTTATACATCTTAAGTTATGATGCTTCAAAGTTAAGGTTAAAGGTGTGAGAAAAACACAAGAAATAGAGGATTGAATTGAGGTTTTCACGCTTGGCTACTTTTCGCACTTTGATGAGTTGCATCAAGTTATGCTATGAATGCATTAAGGAAGCATAAAATAATGTAAAGCATAAAGCAAGAGTAAAGAACACACGATATATTTTGGTTCACTTGAGAACTTCTCAAGCTAATCTAGTCCACCCGCCAAGGTGCTTTCGCCTTAAACAAGGACTTAATCCACTATAACCAAATCATTATGATTACAATTGCACATCAGCACCGTGACTCACTCAATGAACTATTCAGGGATCCAACCGGATATAACGTTCACTGACCCAATAGAACCTCTGCCATGATTTCATGCGCGGTCTACAACCGTGACTAACTGCACTTAACCTCTGTGACTTCCTGTGCGGCAACCTGCCGTGACTAACTACATAACACCACATGTTGTGACTTCAGGCTCCAGAACTAACCGTTCTGAGCTGCATCAGAACCTTAGCCCCAGAACATATCACCAGAACACATAGTTCTATGAATGCACTGACAACTAATTTATGTGCCTTCCTAAAGTTCTGACCTTCACTCGGTCCTTTAGGGAAAAGGTTGTTTACAAAAGTTGTGCTTCTTAATAAGCATATTGTAAAGTCACTTAGTACATCAGAAGAAACTAAATACACACTAAGAATATTACACTTTATTCTTGCTCCATTTTATGGTATTCTGCTTCTTCAAGTTGCTTCTTCATTGAGCACTTGAAGGTTGAAGTCTTCTTCTTCTTCTTCAAAATCTTTGCAAGTTTGTTGATATTCGTTTGAGCACAATAAGGACTTCTTCATCTTGATTCACTTAAGAACATTTTTGGAAAACATCCCATGTTCTTCTTCAATCCAATGATCACTTTAGTATTTTATTTGTAGTTGAAGCTTCCATGATCATCTTCATTGTCTTGTGCGACTTTGCAAGACTTCTGCAACATATGAAGTTAAGCACATTCTGAATTCAAGATCTCTCTGCTTTCAGTAGATTGTTGTCAAAGAGTAATCAGCTAGAAAAGTTGCATATTCAAGTAAACTCTTTGCGGCTTGTTCCAATGTTATCTTAGTTTATCACTAACCTTATGTGATTGTATGACAACATAACAACATGGTTCAAAGACCATTTGACAACTTGTTAGTGTGTTGCAAATCAACTGTGAAGGTTGTTTTCATTTCAACAACATAACACTAACAATACTTGGTTGGCTATCATATTCTTAACATAAGTGATAATCCACAACTAGGTTGTATTCCTATTAAAAAATCAACAACACCCAAGCGTTTGGTTGTTCATTTGAACCAATGAGGATTCAATAGGAATCAACAACATCACAAAACATATGATGTTTTCCTTTTATAGCCAAACATAAAAGAGTCATTACAGCCCAATTCGGCTACCGAGGAATCCGTTACCCAAGGAATTAAATAGTACAACCATGTATTGTCCTTTTCCATAATTCAAAGATAGTGAAAAGATAATGGGATAAAGCATTATCGTACTGTTTACTATCCTTGCCAACTGTAACATTGTCATCTGAACTTCAGAGGCTTCTGATTATAAATCAATGAATGAAGCATGAGCTAGAGACGATGATACTTGGGTTTTCAGAGAACCTAAGTCTTTAGTCTTCAAAACTTGTTCACATAGAACTACGTTCTTCAGAACTTCAACACTTGGCTTGAAACCTATGATCTTCAGAACTTCAAGTATTAGAGTCTTCAGAAAACTCTGTTCACATAGAACATTGTCTCTGGAGTCTTCATCACTTGGTTCTTCAGAACCTTATTTTTCAGAACTCGTAATTCTTCAGAATCTTTCAGGCACTTGGTCTTCAGACATTATGTCTTCATAACTTCAAGTCATCAGAATCTTCAGAACTTAGTTCTTCAGAAGATTAATTTCGGAAGCTTCACTTAGCTTTCTGATTGTATTCTGGTTCAGAAGCACACTTGCTTCTTTAGCACGTTTGCGACTAATGTTATACATAGTAACTTTTCATTTTAGCATCCGCGTACTCATTCATAATGTTTGTTTGATCTTAATATATATTCTTGATCTTCACTTTAACAAACATTAAAACATAAAATGGTTCTTTCATAACTACTCCATTATTATCATCAAAACATATAGATGGAATGCAGAGACAACTGTTCTTCTAACAATCTCCCCCTTTTTTATGATGAAAAAACCATGTGTTTTGATAGAAAATTTTATACAACCAAGTACCAAATGTAACAGGGTTATAACCGGGTAATCACCAGTGAGAACATATTCAAAGTTTTTGAGCAACAACTCCCTCTGAATATGTTATCCCCAAAATTTTATTAATGCTTGTTCAGAGTCTCCCCCAGATCCCAAGACTCATAAAATACAAATTTTGAGTTTTTTTAGAACATATGATAGAGAAGGATTACTTCCCTATACTCATCAGAGTCTGACTAGAATACATGCCTTCATCTCAGAACCTTATTACTATCAGAACTCTATGATTGTTCTTAGTCTGATACCAAATGCAATAGCACTGCTTGGTCTATAAGAACTTCATCATAGTTCTTCAAGTACAAAACACTATACTTCTAGAGTATCAGAGTTTGTATTGACAAAAATTCTCTCTTGAATCTTCATATCCAGATATTCAGACAGTCTTGAGACTTCTGATTAGCTCGTTTTTCTAAAAAGCATCATTGAATGTAGACTTTGTCTTGTCCGCTTTCAGGAAGACTTCTGCCTCAGATTCTTATGTTCTGAATATCATATTCTCAAACAGTTTACATCTTCTGAACATTATGATACCAAAATCATGATAACTTTGACTTTCAAAAAATTCTTAACTTCTGAACAGTACTAGGCCTATCTGATTCTGAACATATGTTTACAAAGTGTACAACTTCGATTGTATGGACAAACAGTTCTTAAGAACTTTAAAAACAAAGTTCTTACAAATAACCTGTTCTAAGAATGCTTAGTGAACTTGTTAAGTTCCTTGGATAAACATCAAACATCAAACATTAGTGATAAACCGTTTATATCATTTGATTGGTTTGAGTTTGCATTCTTAAGGTTATATCAAAATCATATTTCTATTTCTCCCCCTTTTTAACATCATAAAAAAGTTAGAGCATCTTAGCGTTTTAAGCTTGTTAATACGATAATGATTCTCAGATTAATGCATATGACATATGACAGTTAATATTATGCAAAGATTTGAAATTCTCATATCTGAGCTACATATAATGATTTAACAATATCAGATTTAGGCATTCTCAGAAAATTAAGAAATTCATGACTAAAAATAAATTTCATTGATCACAGGGACGAAGTACATGTTTGATAATGAAAGAAAAACAGAGAAACTGAAAGAAACAACCATCCTAAACAATACCAATGTTCAAATTCTTCCATATTGTTCACCTTCATGCACTTTTTCCCCAACTAGAGCAATCTCTAGTCCAATTCTCCGGACTAGTTCTAGACGTTCCTCCATAAGAAAAAGTTCAGATATAATCCTTCCATAAGGAATATATGATTTTATCTGTCTTCTAGATGTCTCAATGGAACACTTTAAACAATTGAAATTTTTTTGAGGTCCACATGATGAAGCAATTGAAATTATGTCCACATGATGCTTGAGAAGATAGATAAGGATTCTATCATTATGCATCACAATGCACCTGACCACTTTTCCTGGACGAAGATTGGATAGGGAGAAGTTGAATCAAGTCTTAACAACAAGAAGGAGAGAGAAATGACTGGTAGGTCCATATATTTGAAGAGACTCATTGTGAACAACCTTTAGCTCTTTAATAAGCTTGATGTCCGACTGAAAATCTTCAACAATTACTCCAGAGGTAGAGCAATTGATTTCTTGAGCAATGGAAGATGGAGTGATCTCAAGAGGTATGCCAAATACTTCAGAGAAAATAGATTTACCTTTGTTTCCAACGAATGCAAATTTCCAAAATTCTTTTATAATATTTGGAAGAATTTATCCATTAAGAGTGGCAAAATATCTAGCCCAATCCTGAGCATACATGCTCTCATGGATATCTGACCCATTTGGTCTAGCTTTTCAAACATAGGGAGTTTTTCCGGGATAAGATCCAAAATGGATATCTCCAATGAAGGTTTTTGAAGACATGTTGAGAAGATATTGTGTATAATTTTACTAATTGACTAGATACAAGGACTCAAGAATGAGAATAGAGGGAGAAACAATTGTATGTTTAAATAGAATTCTGCACGTCTCAATTAATAACTACTAGGTAGGTTACTTCGGAAGTTTTAAAGATCGACTTAACACGAAAGAGGAAGTGAGTGGTCTAAATTTACGGCGAATATCAAGCGATGCAATGAATGACGGTTTCACCATAAATGACAAGAAAAGAAAACTGCTTACTTTCATAAATGCTAAAGTCCTGATATATGTCTTTTTTTTTATCATGAATGCATATAAAAAGTAATGCGTAAGGATCTTGAGATATCTTATGAAATTCAACGTGTCATAGCATGATTATGCATGGTTAATATTTATGACAAAGATCATTATATCTTTTCACACAGTCTCAAAATTAAGTGTTGTGACTGTTCAAAATCCAAAGAGTAAAATCAAGAGATTTTTCTCATGGAGAGAACATGTCCCTTCAATCAGAATTATCATAGCACTGAAGGTTTAAATTGCAGAACTGCACTTAATATGTGACTAATCATGCCTCTGATTTAAGACTTCATCTAACTTGTAGAAGTATCTTTATCAAAGGACACTACTCAAACATAAATAAAGAGATCACACCTTGAGGTTGAAGGTTCTTCATGATGACTCGTTATCTGAGTGCTTCCTTTTCCAATTCTGATTCTGACTTCTGACTTGAGCATCTTCTTGCAGAACTTCTGATCAACTTTTCTTAATTCAGGTTCTAAAGGTTGTTCTTCTTCTGAATGTTGACTCTGAGCTTGATGATCAGAACTAGTCTTCAGATCAGAGCAGATCTTAGAACTTTTAAAGGTTTTCCTTGCAATGTTCTTAACATTAGAATATTCATCTTCTTATCAAGAACTTCTTGATAAGAGACTAAATATCAGAGGCTCAATAATTCCATTATCTTGAACATAAACTACTAAGAGGTTATGTGCTAGGGAGAATTAATTGACATCTCCTGATCTTCTGATTCTGCTTCCTTGCACAAATGAGAATCTTTGTCAGATACAAGTATAAACAAACTTAGATAAGTTTGAGTGACAACATTGTTATCACAATACTGAACTTAATCAAAGTTAGTTTAACAAAGATCGACAACATATCTGCTTCTGAAAAGAATATCTACTGATTTCTTCAAGGTGAATAATATAAGTGATTTAAATTCTTTCAACTCAAAACAGATGACTTCTGTCCCAACATTTCTTATTCCAGAATCCATTCATCATGAATTTATGAGTATAATGTTGGATAACACCCTGAACAATTTTAGTTTGTTCAATTGAGGTAAAAACTTAATTTTTAATAGAACTTTAACTGTCATAGTTACTTCCATCAAGTCTTAGAATACTTCATTAATGAAGTTCTCGAGGAACCACTAAGCTTTCTTCATTTGAATACACAAAGTATTACTTAAAATCATAGCAAAGGAAGCATCATTCAATCTGCATTAAATATTCTAACTGTTGAACCAATTAGGTCTTGGACATTCTGACAAAAATCATTTTTCAGAGTTTCACATCCTCTGTTTATGATTTCTGACTTCTTCTGCAGACTTCAGCTTGAAGTTCTTATGAATCAAAATCATGCTTTAACAATCATCCTTTTCATTTCAGAAAAACTTCCAATGTGCTTAATATGAAAAAATCAATGGTGGACTAATCCATTTCTTGAAACCATCCCATACTCATTTAGAAATAATCTTCAGCAAACAAGATTTCTTGTTTTCTAATGATTTAATAATTGAGCAAAATACGTTGATCAAATAATCGTATTTAAGATAAAAATTCAACAGATATATAACCTTATCTGAAGAATCTATCTTGTAAGCTGATTCCGCCAAATCAGTTAATTTCTCAAATGTAATCCATTTGGCTACAATTCAATATCCTCTCAATATCATCAACTGATATGAGACTGAAATTGTATGTGAATTAACTTTCATCTCAGGTGTTTTCAACATATTGTAACACCCTACAATTTTCCCTCTCATTTTCATAACATTTGGAATACCATTCTCATATATTGCATTACATTTAAATCAAGAAACTGAAAGCATACAATCATTGGTTGAGGCCTAAGGTGTGTGATCAGTTGATTTGTGGAGTTATGGTCATTCAAAGTCAAAGATTAAGAGCCAAGGGTCTCCCAACAAGTCTCAAGGGTCCCTCATATCCCATACAACCTCAAATGATAATTCAAGTCCTCAAAAGAAGTGGATTGATCAAGAAGTTCAAGCAGTGCAACATCTTCTAGCAGACAAGGTCAAATTAGGGTTTATGATTCAAAGGGCTTCCTAATGAAATTTTGGTTCAAACTTGATTTAAATGTTTTCCATATTATAATAAGTATCTAGGGATGGAATATTGTCCATTGAATCATTTTAGAAAGCCTCCAATTGATCAATTACTTGAAAATTAAGAAATTAGGGAAAAGTCAACTATGTAGAGGAAAAAGTCAACTCCTGACTTTTTTTAGGTCAAAATCACGTTCCATAAGTTAAATGTGATCAATGGTTGAAATTTGATCAAGAAAAGTCGAGAGAATCATGGAAAAATCAAGAAATCACAAACCTGCCTAAAATAGAAACTTAGGGTTTCCATTTTTGGCAAGTTTCAAGTCACTTTGCACCTCACTTGCAAGCTCTCTTTCTCCATGATAAAGGCTTCAAACTTCAGGCCTAATTTGATCCCATTAAAGAGAACATCTTGAGCTTCAAATCCATATAAAGAACACCTCCATTGGATCAAAATTGAAGAAGTTATGATCAATCAAAGTGAGGAAGAATCACAACAAAATGACTGGCCAGGCAAGGCATGGGCGAGCTAGATGCGCCATAATTCCCACAAACATTTGGTGTGCATGTTGTGTCCAACTTCAATCCAATTTTATCCATCAAGTAAGCCTCAAATGGATTTTTCTAAACATCAAAGTTGTTCATCTTTTTCTCCTCTACAACTTTGATGTTTGGAAAATTTTCATCTGATCAACCATTTGGAAGATATGAGAGGTCAAAATAGGGTGGAAAACTGATCATGTCCTATACGAATCTTGGCCTGGCACACCTATCCTCTCAGGTCCCATATGCAGCCTTATATGATCATGTTCCATGGCATGTTGAAGCATCTTAAGACCTCATTTCATCTTGAAACACAAAACTTATTCCATGATACATCCTCTTTCATTTGAGCACAAGAACTCCCAAGGTCATCCATGGAAATGGGAGACATTCATCCTCAAACATGGACATATGGCAGTGAGCTTTCTTACAGGGCAAGCATCAAAGTTATAACATTTTGATCCTTTGATTCAGTCCCACACATACATATTGTAAACACTTAATATTTTCACATTTTTCTTTCCTTATGTCAAGTAGAGATCAGCTAGCATGCACATCCAAGACATTCCATGCACCATGAAGGAAATCTGAAAGTGATAAGCTTCAACACTAAGACATGTGCAGCTGGTACAACATCACCACCATTCATTATTGAACCTCATCATGTTCACCATGATTTATTCCACACCTGATAAACCACGAGCTCCAATTCTAGTTCATGATTCAAATTGTATTCTCACTTCACCCTTTGCTTTGCTCATGGCACCACAATTAACCATGGTTATAACCATCAACCATGATGGTTAGAAGCTAACTCGTCCTATATAAGATTTGGTAAAACAGAATTTGCCTCAAAGTTCTCATTTTTCACAATTTTCAGATCAAAGCTTCAACTGATTCTCTAAACTTCTGTCTCACGAATCCTTCAAGTAATGTATCAAAACTTCATCTCTAAGCTATCCTCATCAAGATCTCCATGGAACTTTGAAGAGTAGTGTTAAGACTTCATCAATATAAATCTCAATTCTCTGATTTTTCAAGCATTTCACATGATTCATAACATTTATTTTGCTCATCTGAAGTTCAAGAATCCATTGAAGTACCTTTGGTTTTCTTACAACCTCTGATTCAACTTCCACAAGTTTGAATTTCTGACTTTTGTTTGCATTGAATTCACTCATTATAAGCTTGTATTGTTTGATTCTTGAGCTTAATAGAAGCTATTGGTGATTTGGCTAGATGATAGGCTCCATAGGAGCATAGTTTCAGTTTTAGGGAAAAATTTACTGGCTTCGATTCTCACTGATGTTGCTTGGCATCATGTTTCTATTTGTGGACTTGATTTGTGAGAAACTTAAGCTTTCATTTGGTACCAATTTTATGGATTTCTAGGAAATTTTGAGGTTGTAAGTGACCGGAGATGGCCGGAGGTCCTTCTCCAGCTGGTGAGGGTTCAGGTTAGGGTTTGTGCAACTTTATAACACAAATGTTGATTTGATTCAATCCAAAGGCCAGAAGCGTGCCAACACATAAATGAGAGACACTCCTCATCATGTGCCTTGTTTTTGAACATGAGTGAGAGGGTTCCTTTGTAGCTTATCACGCGCGTGCATTAGGATCCTTTGGATTTGAGTACTTTCCTTGATTCTTGACTTTGACTTGATCCAGTGGTTTGTAGAGAGTCAACATTTTGACTAGGGTGTATTGCAGTATCATAAGACTTCAGCACATGTGGACTGGGCCCAGACTCCTATCCCCACCCCCTTTATCTGAGCCCATTCAGTTTTAAACGTAATAATTTCTATTGTTGCAACCATGATCCATTTTTCATTCAATTTTCATTTCATTTTTCATAATTTTGCATTTTAATTTTTTTTAAATAATTTATAATCATCTAAAAATCATAAAAAAATTATGGATCATGTTAAGACATTAAAATAATTTTATGAATTTTTTGTTTATGAATTTATGCAATTTTCATATCATTTCATGAATTTCCTTTTATTTTCTTCCTAAATTGTTTCAATTTTAACATTGCAATTTAAAAGATTTATTTCACATAGCATATTAATGATTTTTAAGTGGTTCTTTTTGAATTCATTCCATTAAACATTAAAAATAATAAAAAATATTTTTTCATATTTTTTAAACTCTTTTTAATTGCATTTTAGTCCTTGAACTTTGCATACTTGTCTTTTGTTCTTACTTGAGCTTCAAGATATTAATTGAACTAGTTCTATTGTGAATTTTTGTATGAACTTTTAACACATGATTAGCCTCTGACTTAGGTATCTAGGGTTTTAATTTCACAATTTTAGAACATGGTTTGATGTATGTTGGGTTGCTTGCAAATGAAGTTACTTTTTCATTAACCTTCTTCATCACTTCTAACCCTATTTGCTTGGAGGCATTTATGCCATCATTAGAGGTCACTTATAGGGATTTCCATGATTTATTAGATGCTTATAGGTCTTATATGATCAATTATAGGTCCATTTGACTTAGGTTTCCATTTTGGTTTGTAGGATACATCTTATGTTTAATTTGACCTAATTCTCATCACATCCTTCATCTCATGCTTCTTATACTAACTTGTATGCTTCTAACATGTCCATAACCTTCATATCATTTGCATTATACATCATGTATGCCTCTGAATTCATGAATAATCATTCATATTTGTATGATATGTTGCATCATTTTCCGTTCATTCCAAGTATGAAGCATCCTTGCACTATGTGACAACTTTTGCATCTTTATGTGAATTGTTTGATTTTGTTTGCCATGTTAATCTAACTTGCTTATATGTGCATATTTAACATGTCATTGTCATCATATTAGGATTATTTTAGTTCACTTGATCTTCATCTTAACTTGTGTTCATTCCTTACATGATACATCTTACTTCTTTTTACTTCTTCTTCATCTTAATCTTTCAATCACTTGAATGCTTCATCGCATGGTTTGTATGTTCATTCATAGACATTATAGGAAACTAAAAAGTGATGTATGCTAATAAATTTTAACATCTCATTTCATCCATTCACATTTGACTTGTACCTTGCCTTACTTGTTTACTATCTTATGAACATGTGAATGCTTTCTTCTCTTCATCTCTCATTCTACATTGAACTTACCCATGAAGTTTGGTACGATATTATAGGATAACATTAGGAATTATAATTTGACATTACATTCTAATTTTTTTGTTTCTCATGTGTATTCATCCATGTTTCTACACTTGTGTGTCTTTGCTTTTTCATTAGCAAGTCCTTAGAACTTCTTTACCTCTTAAGACTTTCTTTGAACTTGTTGATTTGGTTTAGTTTGATTGCTTGAGCTTCTTAAGTTCATTTAGGATTAGGTTCTGACTTGTGAGGTTAGTGAACCTTAAGATTCATTCACCCTATTCCCATTGTGTGTGTAGCTTTCATTTTACGTCTTATGATGTCTTATGATCTATTATGCTTCATTTGCTAACCTTGTAGGGGCTTTGGTAAGTCTTAGGAGTGTGTAAATGCTTCCACATTCTAAACTCTCTCTCTCTCTCTCTCTCTCTCTATCTCTCTCTCTCTCTCCTTTTACATTTCAATATTGTGTTTGTGCAAGCAACTAATATGCTTTGATTTGCATAATTACTAACTTTCCCCTTTAGAAATGACTTATCTTCCTTCATGGAAGTAAGTTGTATTCTAAGTCTTCTTTTCTTCCTCCTATTTCTTCTTCTTTTTTCTCATTCTTCTTCATTAGGGTAGAGATCCTCAGACGTCACTAACCTATAATATCCAAGCATGATAACTTCATTAGGTTTAGTCTCCCTGAGACATTTCACCTTTGGAGATACTTTTGGTGCTTTCTCTCCTATCATCTCAAAACAACTTAAAAAGACTTAATAAAGGTTGAAATGGTTTCTTTTATGGATTTATTCCATGGGGTATTTGCATCTACCCCATCTTGGGATAATGTGAACTTGTCTATCATGATGTACAAGTCTAAAATTGAAGTCATTCTCACAAAGAAAAACATAAAAAACACTTCTTTACTCAAAAATACAAAAACACTTAATAAGTATAATGGGCTTGTGTAATTAAGCCCTAATCTTTGGAACCAAATATTGGGGATCTTCTCCTTACTTGGGCGTGCTTCTTCCTCATTCCATTTTGGAGTGATGTAAGAAGTACATACTCCATGGAAAGGGACTTGAATACACTTTCTCATGCCAAAACTCAAATAAAAGTTTCTAAAAGCAACAAACCCACAATGAGTGTCTTTCCTGCAAGAATTCTTTTCTCACCTCCTTCACTCTAAACGAAAGAACTCTCTTTGACTAGTCTCTTTGACTAGTCTCTTTGCAGACGGTAAACACACTCGTACCAGCCGAGCCTGCAACACATGAGCATAGGAATAAACAGTTCAATAATAAAAAATAGATAAGCAAATTTCCTCCCTAGTTAGGGGAACTACGTTGACTCTGATTCTCATTCCTGATGAGATACGTAGGCAGTGGGGTAGGGCCCATTCGAGCACATTCTTTATTTTCCTTACATTTTTTTCTCACTCCTTCTTTCTTCCAGTTCAACAATAGTTTATTCCTTACCCTTTGAAATAGTTCAAGTGAATGTGGATCCCGTTGTGTACGATTGACGATATGGGGTTCTAATACCTTTCTAGTTCGTAACCGACTCCCTTACCCAGTCTCTTTTGTTTGCAAGACCTCATTCTTTACTTTACCCCAGGTTTGTGCAACATCATTACCTTTCCCTTTACTTGGGATAAAAATGTCTGGTTGGAGACTTTTCTTCTCTTTCTGCGTCACTTTCGTGTTTGTACTAGTATGAAAATCCCGAGAGCGGCACATACAACAATGGATCTTTACCTGATATTGTTAACTATTTGATATCCATCAATAACATAACCGAGATCTGATACCAATTGAAGGTGTGAGAAAAACACAAGAAATGGGGGATTGAATTGAGGTTTTCACTCTTGGCTACTTTTCGCACTTTGATGAGTTGCGTCAAGTTATGATATGAATGGGTTGTAGAAGCATAAAAGAATGTAAAACATAAAGCAAGAGTAAAGAAGACACGATATATCCTGGTTCACTTGAGAACTTCTCAAGCTAATCCGGTCCACCATCCAAGGTGCTTTCGCATTAAACTAGGACTTAATTCACTATTACCAAATCATTATGATTACAATTGTACAACAACATCGTGACTCACTCAATGAACAGTTTAGGGGTCCAACCGGATATAACATTCACTGACCCAATAGAATGTCTTCCAGGATTTCCTGCACGACCTACAACCCTGACTAACTGCACATAACCTTTGTAACTTCATGCATGACAACCTGTCGTGACTAACTACACAAAACCACATGTCATAACTTCAGGATCCAAAACCAATTGTTCTGAGCTGCATCAGAACCTTAGTCCCAGAACATATAATCAAAACACATAGTTCTATGAATGCACTAGCAACTAATTTCTATGCCTTCCTAAAGTTCCGACCTTCACTCGGTCCTTTAGGGAAATGGTTGTTTACAAAAAAATTTCTTCTTAATAAGCAGATTGTAAACCCACTTAGTACATCAGAAGAACCTAAATACACATTAATAATATTACATTTTATTCCCGCTCCGTTATGTGGTCTTATGCTTCTTTAAGTTGCTTCTTCATTGAACACTTGAAGGTTGAAGTCTTCTTCTTCAAAAGCTTTGCAAGCTTGTTGATATTAGTTTGAGCATAAGGAGGACTTCTTCATATTGATTCACTTAAGAATATTTCTAGACAATAACCCATGTTCTTCTTCAATCCAATGATCAATTTAGTAGTTGATTTGTAGTTAAAGCTTCCATGATCATTTTTATTGTCTTCTACAACTTTGTAAGTCTTCTGCAACATATGAAGTTAAGTACATTGTGAATTCAAGATCTCTCTGCTTTCAGCAGATTGTTATCAGAGATTAATCTGCTAGAGGAGATGCATATTCAAGTAAACTCTTTATGGCTTATTCCAATGTTATATTTCTTTATCATCAACCTTATGAGATTGTATGACAACATCAACAACATGGTTCAAAGACCATTTGACAACTTGTTAGTGTGATGCAAATCAACCGTGAAGGTTGTTTTCATTTCAATAGCATAACACTAACAATTCTTAATTGTATATCAGATTTTCAACATAAGTGATAATCCACAACCAGGTTGTATTCATATTCAAAAATCAACAACAACCAAGAGTGTGGTTGTTAGTTTGAACCAATGAGGATTAAATAGGAATCAATAAAATCACAAAGTATGTGTTTTTTTTTTCATTTTATAGCCATATATAAATAAGTCATTACAACCCAATTCAGCTACTGAGGAATCCGTTACACTAGGAATTAAATAGTACATCCACATATTGTCCTTTTCCATAATTCAAAGATAGTGGAGAGGTAGTGGGATAAAGCATTATTGTATTGTGTACTATCCTTGCCAACAATAACATTGTCATCTGAACTTTAGTGGCTTCTAATTATAAATCAATGAATGAAGCACGAGCTAGAGAGGATGACACTTGGGTTTTCAGAGAACCTAAGTCTTTAGTCTTCAAAACTTGTTCACATAGAAATACCTTCTTCAGGACTTCAACACTTAGCTTGAAACCCATGATATTCTGAACTTCAAGTTTTAGAGTATTCAGAACTTTGTTCACATATAACATTGTCTTCAGAGTCTTCGACACTTGGTTCTTCAGAACCTTAATCTTCAATCAAAACTCGTAAGTCTTCAGAATCTTTCAGGCATTTGGTCTTCAGAAGTTAAGTCTTCAAAACTTAAAGTCATCAGAGTCTTCAGAACTTAGTTATTTAGAAGATTAATTTCAGAAGCTTCCCTTCACTATCTGATCAGAACCATGTTTAGAACAACATCCACAAGAGCATTACCAATACAACATTCACATCCTTGGATCTTTCTGATTGTGTTCAGATTCAGAAGCACACTTGCTTCTTCAGCATGCTTGCGACTAATGTTACACATAATAACTTCTTATATTAGCATTCACGTACTCATTCATAATGTTTGTTTGATCTTAATATATAATATTCGTGATCTGCATTTTAACAAACACCAGAACATAAAATTATTCTTTCATAAATACTCCATTTTCATCATCAAAACATAGAGATGGAATGCAAAGGCAACTCTTGTTCTTTCAGGGGTTCCAAATAGTTAAAATACTTATAATTTTTCTTAGTGTTTTATGCACTTCATGGAGCAAACTTAAAGGGATTATATCTTGTGGATAAGGGATTTATCTCATTTTTCTTAAAACATCAAATTTTTAGATCATTCTCTAAGCTTTCCATTGATGTAAAGAACTCATTATTTTAGCGTCTAGATCTCAAGATATGAAGTATCAAAGTTAGGGTCATCAAGAGGCCAAATTTAGTAACTTAGTGAAAATTTGTCTACGTTACTTGGGACATATTTTGTGCATGATTCAAGGCCAATTCCATGATCTTCCAAGCTCCAGTTCAAGTTTCTTACAACACCAAAGTTGTTCACCATAGTTTTATCTTCAATTTGAGCATAAGTTTGCATTATTTGAAGCATGTCTCACCAACTTATGATGTGTTAAAAATGACTACATGAACATAAGGATGATATATTATTATGTTGCTACTTCTATACATAACTTATCATTTTCATGCAACATGTATCCTTTCCTTCATGCATATCAATATAGTATCATTATTCTTTAAGTGAGCCAACAAAGCCTTTCTTTCCATGCACTATTTCAAATATTTGTTGCCAAAATAAGAGGTTTTGAAAACACCACTAACATTGCCTGACACTCACTCCATACATGCTCCCTTAATCATGTTATCCACACACTATCTTGTTTGCTCAAAATCATAACAAAATCACACATATACAAATCAAAACCCGCGTGCCCTTATTTCACTTGATTTTTTGGCAAAAATTTAAACAAGACTTATTTCTCTTTATGAGCTTCAAAAACTACCTATAACCCATCATATTAAAGCTATAGTGAAACCCTAAACATGTCACAACCTCATTTGCAAAGGAAACAAATCAGAAAATCTCACATTCTCTCAAATTTTATTCAATTCGAGCTAGCCATTCTTCCAAGTTTTCCATCCATTTTTGGCTTGATTCTTCATCACCAAAGTACAAGGGAGCTACTAGAAGGTTTTTTTTTTGAAGTTTCTACAACATTTCAAGGGTCAATGGAGCTACTCTGTTAGGTATTTTTCATCAACTTAGATCTCCCATTTTAGGCCATGAATATGATAATATTGGGTGCATCTAAAGTCCTACCTTAGGGGGTAGGAAATGTTTATTATGTACTTGTCTCATTTCCATGAAGTTCCAGTTTATGTGCATAAGATCGTGCTCCATTTTCATGGCTTTAAAGGTGTTGAAAATAAAAAGTAAGGTCATATTTGAAGACTATGTGAAAAATCCTTGCGAAATGTGTCTGATTTTTTGATTTTGGTGATATTTTCAGTCAGCTCTAACAAACTCTATCGGATAAGAAGACCGGAGCCCTAGCTCCGGCATCTGCGTGTCCTTTTTATGTGTCATGGTTTAAACGTTTGATCTGCATGTGTGTATCATGCTTGTTCACTGATGTGTGCATTTCATTTATCATGTGTGTCCTCTAGTTTGTTTGGTTTGGTTGATTAAATGTATATGTGTTGTACCCCAAAATTTCCCTCACATCTTCAAGACAATATGTCTCAAGAGGTCTCCAAATGGTCATAAGATTCTCAATTGCTCAAAGGGATTCAAGGTTCATCAGACAAAGCCTCCTCATAAGCAATAAATTTCAAATTAGGGTTTTGTGTTTCCCAAGGTAAATTGGAATTCCAAAGCCTCAAGAGGACTTCATGATATCCTATATACTTCAGAGGATCCTCATGTCAAGTTTCAAGACTTGCCTTACAAGTTTGGTCAGTCAGATGCTCAGATGATCAATAATCAATTAACTTGGGTAAAAAGTCAACTGTGGTCAACATATAGTCAAACTTCAAGATTTTTGGTCAATATCAAGATTATGAAGTAAGATTCATCATTTGATCAAGGGTTGATCATGATTCATCAAGAAAACCTCAAATTCATCACAAGGCAAAAGTTGCTAAAATTAGGGTTTCTTAAGTAGAAAGTCAAATGTACTTTGACCAGCTCTAACTTTCACATACCTCATCATAAATTTCCCATACAAATCTCATTTTGAAGGAAATTCAATTCTTTACAACTTTGTGTCTCACAAGCCACGACCAGAAATGCTTCATTTGAGAGATATGGGCCATGACATTACAGGTCCTCTAAAACGTCAACAAAAAGTCAACTTTTTCAAAAACTCATAACTTGAAAATGGAAGATAAAATGGACATGGGACCAAAAATAGTGATAAAGGACACTTTAAGATTTCTAAAAATTCCAAGATCACATTCATATGATAAAAATTGATGAAGTTATGCATTGTTAAAGTTGAGAAAATTTGAGGTGTATAAAGCAAACAATGACCAAACTTTAGTTTTTGCCAAATAAGCCTATGTTTTCACAATCCAAACTTAATTCTAAGGTGATCCACTACCTATAAGTCATATATTTTGATTTTCTTTGTTTATTTTATATTTTATTGGATTTAATTCATTTAAATTCAATTTTAATTAAAATCAAATATTGAAAAATCAAATATTTGATCTATGGTCTATTTTGGGATCAGATTATGGAGTTTATTATCATAATATGGATCCAAAATTCGTGCAAGACAAGAGAGGAAATGTATAATGATCAAATATGCCAAAATAGAAAGATTTGAATCACACTTGAATATCAAATCAAATATCTTTCACCCAAGCCCAAATTCTGACCTAAAATCACCCTCTATATATATTCATCCCATGCATAAGTTCAAGGGACAAATTTCCATGCACAAGAACCCTAGAGAAAATTCAAAGAAAAGGTAAAATTAGGGCAAACCACAAAAGCTTTTTGTAGCAAGCTTTCATCACTATTTCACGTCCAAAATCATCAAGTAGATCTCAGGAGGAAATCCACATCATCTTTGAAGGTTGAAAAGGCATGAAGCATGACCTACAAACATGATCGCCCTTCACTTTTTAATCTTTTCGAATCTCTCATTACATGCCATATTACTTGTTTTTTATTCATATTGTGTTTTACATGATGCTTAGGATCATTTAGATCCATTGTTTTCAGGTTTAGGTGCAAGAATGGAGAGTTGCCATTATTAGGGCATAAAACCTCCAAGTTCCGAATCTCATCATACAAGTGTTTTCTGACCAAACAGACAACACCATTGAATTCCTAGGGTTCGAATTAGTAGACATGAATGATCTTGTTTTATTAAAACCTTCGATTTCTTGATTTTTGTTTTCCAGGTTTTTTAGCTACGAACAAAGTCGTAGCTAAATCGTAGCTAAAACGTAGGAGATTCGTAGCAAAATTTTCAGGTGGAGACAAAGAAGACGAAGACGTGGCGCTAGCGCATTGGCTGGTTCTGAGTGGCATTAAATTTTAATATTTAATTGTTTCTTTCCGTTCCTTATCACATAAGCAGGCATATCTTAGTGGAATAGGCTGTCGCATTTGATATTCAGGGTCTGGGTTCGAAACCCAACCCCCCTCTCTTTTTGGCCAATTTCCTTACTCTTTTTTTCTATTTTTCTTAATATTTTCTTATTCTTTTCCCTTTTATTTTTTTAATTCAATTTTTTTAATTTAATAAATTAATAACTAAACATTTTTTAACCAATAACAAAAATTGGAAAAATTAGTAACTTTTTTTTTTCTTTTGTAATAAAAAATACATAATTTTTTTTATATATAATTATACATAATAATTAATTTAAATTTCAAAAAATCATAAAAACCTTATTTTTTTTTCAATAAAAAAAAATCAATCTTACACGAATCCTCCAATATTTCTTCTTCCCTCATTCTTATTTGTCCCTGATTTTAATTTCTTTACCATTTATATTTATTAGAACAAGTGTATATGATTGATAATTATGTTGTAATAGTTAGTAATTTTATTTTCCGCATTTTTTATTTCCGCACTTCCCCGGTTTAAATTATGTATCCCCTCCCCATGATGTAATAGTTTAGGGTTTTACTTTCGTTTTTTTAATTCCGCAAAATAATTAAACTGTGTGGTTAGTAACAATAGGGTGTGAAAAGATTGTATGCAAATATAATTGGACTTAGCCCACTAATCCAAAGAAAAATAACTGAATACAACACATTCAACACACTCTTTACCTCTAGGGTATTCCCTCTTGTTGCCTTACAAAATAATGGTCAAGTCCCTCGAACGTAGGGGTACCTTAACTGGTTGCCTAAAGAAATAAATAAATATCATCATAGTCCTTTCGATATAAAGATCACAGTCCCTCGATGACCCGTCAATTTGCCTACGAATAAGTGATCTAGTTCCTCGATGACCCTAAGATCATAGTCCTTAGATATCCCTTCAAAGTTTCCTTCGAATAAATGATCTTGTCCCTATAAGAATGATGATAGTCCATTTGAATTGATAAGGTATCCCTACATGTTGCCTTCTATGACCATTAGATGATCCTACGTCTGTCCCTTACATCCAAAGATAAGACTACTTACTAACTAATAGTAAGGACAATCTTATCTCTAAGGAAAGAAAAATAACATGAATGACCTTGAGTAGGTAGGAAGCCCTTAATTGCTTGCTCACAATTTCAAAGCCAAATTACTCTTTACACCTCACGCTTTCAAAATTTCCAAGAAAAACTCTTTGTATACATTCATACGAGAATCATTATAAAGGTGGACCTTTTCTAAACATAACACCACTATTTTCAAACAAAAAACAAAGTGAGCTAAACAGTTAAGAGCCCATGGATAACCATTGATACAAAGGATGCTAATGCCTTCCCTTTGTATAACCTACCCTCTGAACTCAAAATCTAAATCAAGGTCTTTCCTGTTCTTTTCCACCTTTCCTATTTGGATAAAAGAAAAGTCGGTGGCGACTCTTTCTATCCGCAACATTGTTTTTGTGAAAACAAAAACGACAAAGTCAGTTCTCCCACCGTGTTACAATGTGCCAACATAATTTATAAGCGCACCCATTCTTTTGATCCCAATAACGCGTATAACATGGATTTATTTTATCTGGAAATTCCTTCTGCACCCCTAGTTTCATGCTATTTTTCGTTTATTTTGCTTCTTGTCTTACTTCCACTTTAGTTTATATTAAATATTTCCTTTCATAAAAAAATATAAAAATATATGTTTGTTTACCTTTGATGTCTTAATTAATTTTTCATAATTTTTATTTTCATTTATCTTTTATTTTATTATTTTATTTTGATTTATTTTGAAAGGGTGTTCATGTGCATGATTCTAGAATTACAACTTTGATGTTGATGAATTGTGAACCATTCCTTGAGAAAATATTTTTACCATGATTAGGCATATACATTAGTAGGGTTTAAGTGATGTTATTATGTCTTGATGATACATTTTTTAATCATTTTTCTATGTGATTATTTGAGGCCTCAATGCATACTCGATCTTTGTGTTATACTTGTGATTGATGAATTATTTTGGGATGCACTTGTGCAATTATTTTAGGGATATTTTTATTTCTTATTCTTGATTTACATACCATGATATAGAGCCTTAATTACACATTTTTTGTCCACTTAAATGTTTTTAATTGATGCTACAATGTGATGTTGCCTTGAGATTTAACCTTGTACCTTTGGACTTAGTCTTAGGACTTAATGTGTGCATGAAATTTCTTGATATTTTAGATGCTTATGTGATGTTAATACCTACTTCCTTAACATTTCTTAGTGTCCATTTGCATGTTTACTTGTCTCTTTTGTTGCTCTTGGATTGATGATACCTTTGGATATTGATCTTGGTTTATGAACACTTAGTTGTTTGTGCATTCTTTGAACATGATACTTGTTGAATTTTCTTGACATCTTAAGACTTGTATTTAATTATTATGTACATGTATGCTATTGTCTCACATTGTTTTTATATCCTAATTTCATGTGTTGATCATTTGAAGTGTGTTTTGTGTGAGCAAGTTATTGCTAAGTGTTTGATCATTGATATGATGCATGTCTTACACTCTTTTGATTCTCTTCCAATATCTTAAGTGTGATGAACATAATATGACATTACTTATGACTTGTATGTGTTTTCATATTATTTGAAGCATCTTTCCCTTTGTGTTCCAAGTGTTGGAGTTTGATTGATGACATGTGTGATTGTGTATTACTTGTTTGACATTGTGTGAGTTCTTCCACTTCTTTGATCTCTTTCTTTGATGAGCATGAATTTTAATATTAAGTGTGTATTAATTGATTATATTTACACATCCATGATGTCTTAATTCAATTTGATGAAGCATGTTTTCCTTAGAGTTTGATTGATGAACCATCTTCCTTAATTGCTTACTTATTTAACTATGTGATGGCATGAGACCTCTTCTTCCGACTTATTTGACATGACTTCTCTTTCATCTTCGATTCTATTTTATTTCTTCTTTGAGTCTCACTTATTCATGTTGATTCATATTTGTTATTGAATTGTGTAATGTTTACTTGTCTTGTGCTCTGATGACATATTCCCTTAAGGCTCCTATTTTGAACTTAGTTTTTGATTAAGTTCAAAGTAGGATAGGCATTGGGCTTTTAATCATTTGCATGACAACTTTAGGTAGCTTACCTCTTAACCTCTACCTTAGGTCTACCTCTTGCATGATAATATTAGGCATAGTTCCCTTTCCCCATCTCAACACTAGGACCATTTTGCATGACAATATTTATGTTGAGTCTCCCTTAGTGTTTTTCTTTTAACCTTTGAGTCTCTCTTCTTTCTCTTAAGCAAAAAAAAACACACTTAATAAATGAAATATGTGTGTAGCATGCCATGAGCCATAATTATATGGGAAATGATAAGAGGGAGTGTCTCCTAAACTTATCTAGAGTGCTTTATATCCGTCCTGTTGTGGGTCGATTTACAAAGTATTCGATCCTATGTCTTAGTCTTTAGTGATATACATGTAGCAAACAAAAAATCAAATCAAAAGACTTCTTTAAATGATATGAAAAAACTCTCAACTGTCTTCCTTTGGGATTCTTTCTCCCTATATTCGTAAGGACACATTAAGTTACTACAAATAGGTATATACATAAGTCTCCATGCAGTGAGCATCAACATCTAACTGCTAGAACCTGAACGTTAGCATTGTCCATTTAAAATTAACTTTGGTAACCCGTAGTCCCACGAACTACAAATGCTCTGATTCTACATTGGATAATGGAAATAGGTAGGAACAAGACAAAAAAGTCTTGGCGAGCATAATTCCCACAATTCCCCCTTTCATTTGTAGTCCTCCGAGCTACGTTGAATCTGACTTTCCCATTGAACGAGGGAATACATAGGCATAAGACGACGATGTCTTATCGAGTCCTCTTTCATGTTTCCCCTTTTTGTTTCCATTTTACCTTAACAAGTAGGCTTTAGATTTTCACACCCTTTGATTAGAACAACAAAAGTGGATCACATTGAGTACAATAGATGCGAGGGGTGCTAATACCTTCCTCTTGCATAATCGACTCATGAACCCAATATTTGGTTGTGATGACCATGTATTTCCCCTTTTTAGGTTTCTTCGATCGTTTCCTTTCCTTGTTAGGATAAATAACATTCGGTGGCGACTTTGTTTTTGTGCCGGTTGTTTTTTCGCGTTGCGACACCTTTGCCTAAACCTTTTTAGATTTCCAACCATCAATTATACTTTTTCCACCAGATTAATTCCAATTCATATGTGAACTTTACTCCATAATTAAGTTTAAATTGGGCAAAATAAGAACATATGCAAGTGTATTTCTTCGACACCAAAACACATATGACATACCACATTATGACTTCCACCAATCCTCTTTTTTTAGTTCACTATAGTAGGCAACCTATTCAACAATAATCTCTAACCAAATAAATAAATTTTACTAGGCACATTTGATTTCCTTAAATTGCTTGGAAGTTCACAAAATTGAAGAAATTTGAGCTAAACCAAAAGTTGCCAAAAATGGAAATGACTTGTAATGGAAACTTTCCATTTTGGGAAAGTTTTTCAACCTCCTCTTTCTCAACCAAAAATGCTTCAAATGAAAAATTGTTGGTCATGAAAGTTGTAGATTGGATCATTCCCTTTTCAAAAAGTACAAGAACATGTTCTAATTCATTATGGAACTCAAGTTATGGCCTTGAAAAGTTGGCAAAAATCCTATAATTTTCACTTTCACACCAAAGAGGATTTTTTGCAAAACCACTTGCCAAGTCATTTTGTGACCTCTAATGCATCTCTAAGCATCATACAAACATAGTACATTGCATTGTGATCATAATTGCCCAAAGAATAATTCCATTTTATGCCTTGAACTTCAAGAAATTCAAAAGGGGCCAAAATTCCTCAAAATTGCAAAATGATACAAAACCTCTCACACACTTGCTGAATCACCACAAAACATTTTCCATGGTTCTCCTTGATCTTTGCTGAGCCAGGACATGCCAAAAACCAGCTGCAACATGAGCCCATACCTCAAGTACAAGTTATGTTGACATTTTGGCAACTTGCCCATACCAATCACCACAGTCCACCACCCACTTTCTGACCTATCAAACAATGTTATGTGGATCAAAAGCAACTCATAACATACAACACACAAGCCTGGAACCTCAGAATCACCAAGTTTCACAAAAACCACCTCAAAGCAAAAACCTTCGAAACTTTATGTCCAACCATCAAACTTCAAAACAAAATTCACCATTCATTCAGAAATGATCCATAGAGCATAAACCAACCATCAAACAAGCCTAAAAGCCAGCCAAACAAAAACACGATTTCTGACTAGCTGAAGAACAACCACTCAAACCAGCCATTATAAACTTCTTCCAAGCATCAAAGCATCACCAAGAGGATCATTGGAGTCATTTTGCACCAAAGAGGAGGCCAGATAGCTCAGATTGAAGAAGCTCCATCTCAGGTATCCTCAAGAACAAATTTTCCAGAACTTGTTTTTCTTGTTATAAAAATGTTCTTTATGCTTTGCTGATCACCATGATCTATTTAGTTTTGAAAATGAGTGGAAAATAAGCATGTACTGAGCTTCTGAAACTTTTATAGTTTTTGAGTTTTGATTCGTATCTTGTTTTTGAGCAATGGGAAATTTGTTTTGAGGGTAGATTTAGGTTTATGAAGGTGTGAGGAGTTGATATGGAGCTTTAGAGCTCCTAAAAAGGCCTAGGGAAGATTTTGTTCTTGAGGGCTCGCCGGAGAAGACGACCGAAACCACTGTTCCGGTCGTCTGAAGGTTGTTTGCCCTAATTAGGGTTAGCTGAGTGATTAGCGTGAGTTTGAATCTCCACCCTTAGATTAGGTTTCGCGCGCATGAACCAATGGACCAGATCACTTCATTAACCCTTAATTTCCATTTAATTTAATTAATTAGGTTTAGTTAATTAATTAAGATTGGTTTGAATTTCAGCCTTTGGATATGGCGCCAGTCAATTCCCGCCCCTCAACTTTGAATCTAAGCCCTTAGATTAACATACTTTTCCTTTTATCTGTTTTTATTTCATTTTTATTGTATTTCTTTTGTGCATTTTATTTAAAATACTTAGAAAATTCCAAAAATATTTTTCTTCTGCATTTTGACTTCAAATATTTTTCTTCACCCAAAAACATTTTTATTTTTATTTTTTGCATTAAAAAATCATTTTAAAAATATTTAAATGTTTATTTTAATTAATTAATGGAAATTAATTAATTAAAATATCATTTAGGTTTCTAAAACTCCCAAAAAAAATTCACATTGCATCTTAGGACATTTAGAAACATTGTCAAACCATTCATACAAATTTCTTTTTGGTTTTGATCCAACTTTGACATTTTTCTTGAATTTAGGGTTCATAAAAATTCCTTTTTGGAACCCTAACTTTGAAAAATCTTTTCTGCCTAACCATGAAGGGTTTGACATTGGTTCTTTTAGCATTTTTCTTCATATAGCATGTAGTATCTAGCATATTTTTGTCATAAATTTATCTTGAATTTTCAAATTGATTTGCATTTTTCCTTTTGAGGTACCCAAAAACCCTAGTTTACTTAGGAAATTCACAACTTTCTTTAGGTTAAGAGTTAGACCTTCTCCTTTGGGGTGTGATATTATATGGGGTTAGGGTTCCTTTGAGTTCATTTGCAATTTTTTATCATGTGATTTGCTTCTGTTTTTGACATTTTGCATCTCATCCTTTCATATAACCCTAATCTTGCATCCATACTTGCTTCTTACATTGCATTGCATGAACATATGAACTTGCCATGACATTCTAAGCATTTGTATGCCATCTTAGATATCTTAAGACATTGCTTGAGCATTGCTTGGTCATTTCTTCATACATTTTCTATGCTTTACATCCATTTCATTTCATAAACATCCATGTGTTTTCATGCTTCCTACATGCTACATTTGCATTCCATCTCTTGTATGAACATTCATAAAACTTGGTATGCCCTTGAATCATCTCATAGCATCATTTGCATCATGTGATTGCTTCTGGTTTTGTTTTTACCTTTGCATATGTCTCATTTTCATTTCATTTCTTTCCTTTGTATTAACCTTTTCCGGTGGTAAGTAACTTGAGAAGTGAATTTGCCTTCACTTCTCATTTCTCTTCATCTTTTTCTTATGCATCCTTGCTGAATTTTCATTTGTCTTAGAGTGAGCTTGATCATTCATGTTCATCTTTCACTTTCTTCCTCCAAGTTACTTATCTTCTTCAGTGAAGTAAGTAACTTGTTTCTTCTGCTTCTCCTCCTTTCATCTGTTTCTTCCATTGGTGGCTTCTTTGAAGATCTTTCTCAAGCCTTACAAACCATAGGAACACCCAAGCATGAAAATAATTAGGGTTTTGATTAGTCCCCCTTTAGCTTTTACCTTTGTGTCTTCCTTGTGTCTCTCTTCTCACCTCATCATTAGAGACTAAACCTTTAAGGTTTTAAGACTTTGTGGTTAGGGTTATGCCTGCATCTTTCTCTTAGGATGGAGTGTATAACTTTAATCCTAAGTGTTAAACCCTTAATTTTTTTAAACCTCTTAATCAATCCATCTTAATAACCACTAATACATTAACTTGTAACTTGGGCCTTGCATTAGGGTTCTAATTATTCCTTTATTGGTTAAGAAGGACTAACCCTAGTGTTAATGGACAAGTCCTCCTTAAGTTGTCTTACAAACCATAAAATTCACTTCTTAATCTTACCCTTAATTAAAATCCACTTTAATAAAGGCTTGTTTTGTCATGAGGTTAATCCCTAATCATAGATTAAGATGAGGTATCTTCCTCATCTTAAGTGTGCTCATCTATTATCCTTCTATTAGGATGGTGTAATGAGTTCACTAATCCTTGATTATGGCTTAAACTCATTACTTAACACTAAAAAAAAACTCAAAAACATCTAAATAATCACAAGTAGGTTAATGATCTTAATCCTACACCATCATGGCAATTAAGTTGAGATGTTTATCTCATGCTTAAGGTATTCTCATTATCCCTAATCAAATGGAGGATATGATGAGTTTACTAAACCTTGGTTTAGGCTTAAGCTCATTAACTTATGACAAACACAAAAAGCAATAAAAGATTGAAAACAAAAAACAAACAATAATCGTCTCCTTCGGGATTCTTTTCTCATCATCTTCACTCACAAACGAGAACTCGCTTCATCCGTCTAATGCAAGCAGTTAGCACTTGAGCCAGACAAGTGATACACTTGAGCATAGACAAGCAAGTAGTTCACCAGTCAATTTATCTTTCAGTCTCTTTGAGTCGAACTATGGTGTTCTGACTTCCTCATTGCACGCGAGGATACGTAGGCATAACTTAACAATTATCGAACAAAAGTCTCTATGTCTTCCCCCTCTTTCAGCATTCTTTTCTAAGCCTCAGTTCCTGAGCAATTCACCTTTTGCACTGACACCTGTACTTTCTTTCCCTAGCTTTTGCACACAGATAGCACATACACTACCCCTTTAAACACAATCTTTTAAGCATGGATCCCGTCGAGTACGAAGGACAATCTGGGTGCTAATACCTTCCCAGGTTATAAACAACCCCCTTTCTCAGTTTATCTGGTTCGGAACCGTCTTATCCATCTTTTCCCAGGTTTATGCAGCATTACCTTTCCTTCGGGATATAAATGCCTAGCTGGAGACTCTATTCATTTTCACCTTCATTTCTCCTTTCGCCGACCGTTCGCGTCTGTACCCTATCTGACCAGGTGTCTTTTAGCGGGAGCGACAGCTTGACGACTCTGCTGGGGAACCTTATATTGCAACCAGGGCTTCTGGTTCTTTTTGTGGGTTCCTCCTAGCACTTGTTTGATTTGTGTTTACGGGGGTGTTATGTGCTACTTGTATTTATTTATTTTCTTTATTTATTGCTTTATGTACAACCTTATTTATTGCTTTCATTTACAGTTTTATGCATTTCATATTGTCATTATCATGTGCTGGATCTCTTGTCTGTTTTGGTGGGTGGGGGTTTCATTGAGTGATTAAGGTCCTGTACTGAGGACCTGAGTGACACATAGGCTAGAGTGGCTTCATATTCTTTCCCATTCCATTTCGGTCTGGTGCGGGAATATGAAACACGGTTCAGGCATGGGTTTCTTTTTGAGAACTCTGTGCTACAGATTTCCTGTAGTACTAGGGCTATCTAGGAAGCCTGCTAAGTCTGGATGACCTTTTTATGACCTTCAGCATCTGAAGTGAATTAGAGGAGGATCTTTTATGGTTATTGTAAACACTGTACCTCCAGGTTAGAAGTGTTTACACTTCTCATAACTGATCCAAGTCTGAGGATCCTTGTTCTAGAACATTACATGTGAGGAGGTTGGGATGTTTATAGGTTTGCAGGAACCCTTTGGCCACATCATACCCTGTTACTAGTTTTGTTTTAAGAATGCATCACTTTGGATAGTTCTTGTGATTACCCCGGACTTGTGACTCTTTATTTGAGTCCCCCACCTGGTTACTGGATTCCTAAGCCTCCATCTGGACTTATGAACATACATGGACTTTTACCAAGGCAGGTAAACCGATTCAGCACTTGATCACAAACCCTTTGCATATCATTTTGCATACATCATTTCTGCATCATTTAACATTTGCTTATTTCTTTTACAGGGTATCCATTGTATTATCTTTGGTTTGGTTTTGACCCCTTCTGCTGCTCAGACTGTTTCAGTTATCTTCTCCAGCACCTTCATCAGTTTGTTAGTGATTCTCCTCCAGCTATCTTCATCAGAGACCCATCTCCCGCATCTCATTCAGTGACCTTCATCAGCAGTTGCTCTCAGCTTCTTCACCAACATTCATGGACACTTCAAGAAAGAGCAACATCACTTACCACTTCTTTGAGCCCACCATGACTGGCATCAGGAATATCCAGACCCTCATTACTCCTGATAATGTCCCACTATTCAGAGAGCATTATGGAGGCATATTGGACATGGTCATGGACTTAGATGCATCTCAGAGGAGCATGATCCATACTTGCTTGCAGTTTTATGATCCTCCACTCAGATGCTTCACATTTCCTGATTTCCAGTTGGGACCTTTGCTAGAAGAGTTTTCCTTGGTGTTAGGAGTTCCTATTAGGAGAGGGATTCCTTTCAACCCTGAGATGGTTGCTCCCATAAATGAAGACATAGCCAAGGCATTGCATTTGGAGCCTGTCCTCATTGAGAAGAACATGACCACCAAGGCTGGAGTTCCAGGCCTTCACCTAGACTTCTTGATCTCCCAGGCTACCCTGCATGCTGCAATAGGAGAATGGAAGGTTGTTTGTGCACTTCTAGCCCTCAGTATATATGGGGTTATCTTGTTTGCAGATGAGCCAAATTTTGTAAGCAAGAGTTCCATTCACCTGTTCTTATTAAGGAACCCAGTTCCTACTTTGCTTGGGGACTTCTACTACTCGGTACACCAGAGGAATGAGAAGCAAAGAGGAAGACTGGTCAGATGTTGTGCTCCTCTTTATTACTCTTGGCTGCTTAGACATTTTCCAAAATCAGATACCTTCTTGAACCCTCATCAGCAGAAGAATTGGGCTAAAAGGTTCATTGCCTTGACATCAGATGACATCAGATGGTGCACTCAGAGCACCAAAGGCAAGGACATCATTACTAGCTGTGGGCAATATCCTAATGTGCCTTCGATAGGAGTGAAAGGTTGCATCAACTACAACCCTTTACTGTTTAAAATACAATTAGGGTATGCTTTGGTTCATCCTTCCAGAGGACAAGATTTGGCTGAAACTCTTTACTGTGAAATCCAGCCCAACTCTGCTGTTGTCAGACAAGCTGCCTGGGCTTGGGATAACATTCAGACTAAGGGAACATCCATCCTTGGCAAGTGCAACAACATTGCTTCAGCACAGTATTCTGATTGGTCTCGTACCAGAGCTCAGATCACCCGGATGCCTTTCACTTTAGAAGATGTACCTGGACCTTCTACAGTACAACCTGCAGCTACTGTCAGTTTGGAAGAGTTTGAGAAACTAAAAGAGAGAAATACTCAGCTATCTGAAGCCTTAAAAAAGACTCTCTGGGAGAGAAATGACAGCCGTCTGGACAATGAGAGATTGAAAAGGCTCAGGATTGAACACTTGACCAAGATAGAGAAGACAGATGACTATATCAGGAAGGCAAGGGCAGGGGAGTTAGTACTGAAGAATGCTTGCAAGGAAGCAAAGACTCAGAAGGCTAGGGCAGAGCATTATCTAGAGGAGAGCCAGGCTAGGTGGATCAGGATCACTGAAGCCCGTGCACAAGAAGAGCAGAGGACTCAGGCTAAGATATAATAGTTGGAGGCTAGTGAGAAGAAGCATCAGGAGGCCTTGCTGATAGCTCAGAAGGAGATATCTGAATTGAAACTCCGGGCGGGGTTGAAGAGGTCAAAGGATCAGGACAAGCATAAGAAGTTAACTAGTGCCATTGCTACCAGGAACCTCCTCATCAGGACTATTACCGAGTACCCAGTGGGTCCAGTGACTGAGGCCCTCCTGAAGGAAGTCAGGGAGGATGACTTTGGATTAGATGTTTGACTCTTTTGATTGTACTTTTCTTTTGATTGTACTTTTTCTTTTGTTGTTGTATTTTGACCCACCATGGGAATGTATTGTAATCAAACTATGTATTTTCATCCTTTGTAATATATCAGTTTGTATTATTTATGGTGGGCTCTATCTCTACAACATCATCAACAATTCCTCGAGGTCTGGAAAGGTCAAAACCAAAGAACCAAACCGGATACCCTTGGAAGACAAATAGGCATATTGCATTGCATACTAACATTTTCTTTGTTTTGTAGGTTTTTGTTTTATTGCTGTCTCTCACTTTGTTGTGGTTTCAGGAAACATTGCTTGTAGAAGAGTGTTCCATGTCAACAGAATACACCAGTACCCGACTAGAAACAACCTTCCGGGACTCCAGATGGATCAAGTTCAGCAAGACTTGAATGAAGTGAGGACTCAGATGGCCAATGAGAGGGTTGAGATGAGGAATCATATGACCCAATTCATGACTGTGATGACTGGTTTAGCTCAGATCCAGGAAAGACTAAGGGAGTTGGTTGAAAGGCAAACTCCTGAAGAACACTATCCAGGTACAGGAGGTACTAGTAACAATAATCACGTGCAACCCCGCACTGATCCACCAGAGTTTGGGACTCATCTAAACCCTGAAATCAATGCCATAAGGAATACTCAGGGTAACACTGCTGGAGGAAGGGTCTTGCAAGAGGATCCTCAAGAAGAGCAGTTTACAGTTGTTGGAGCTGGGGACGAAGTTTACGACCGTAGGCTGGATGAAATTGCAGAGAAGCTGAGGTCTCTCGAATCCCAGAATTCCCTAGGGTTTGATGTCATGGACATGGGACTGGTGGAAGGGGTGAGAATTCCTCACAAGTTCAAACCCCCATGTTTTGAAAGATATAATGGCACATCCTGCCCACGCACCCACCTTCAATCATTTTTGGGAAGATTAAAAGCATACACCATGGACGAGAAGCTGTGGATGTTTTACTTCGAGGATAGTCTAACAGGGGCATCCCGAGAATGGTATTCCCACATGACCAGAGCCACAGTAAGGAACTGGAAAGACTTGGATGAAGCTTTTATCCGTCAGTATCAGTATAACCTAGACATGGCTCCAAACAGGACCCTTCTAATGAGAATGTCTCAGTCTTCCCGTGAAAGCTTCAGAGAATATGCCCAAAGGTGGAGGCAACTTGCTGCTGCAGTTCAACCACCCATGTCTGAAAGAGAGATGGCAGACATGTTCATGAATACTCTTCAAGGAACCTACATTGACCGATTGGCTGCATTTTCTTCTACCAGCTTCGCAGATGTGGTGATAGTTGGGGAAAGAATAGAGAGCCTATTGAAGATGGGAAAGATCTCCGACAACGGTGCCAGTTCAAGCAGTACAAGAAAACCATTTGCTGGGCCCCGTAGATCTGGTGAGACAAACTCTATACACATGGGAAGAGGGAGACCCCAATGCTTGCCCATAACAATTGCTGTTGTTACTATCCCTGCTCCACCTCCTCAGTATGCTCAACAATCACAACACTTTCCACAACAACAACAGTATCTGCAAAAAAGATCATATAACAATAATAACAACAATCAACAACAACGCCCGTTTCAACAACGACCATCCCAGGTCAACCGGGTAATTGACCCTATTCCAATGCCATATGCTACACTGCTGCCACAACTCCTAAAGCTCAATCTTGTTGAGTTGAGGACATTGGCTGCACCTGATCCTCAAAACCTTCCTAGGAACTATGATGTCAATGCTAGGTGTGCTTTTCACTCTAACGCACCTGGTCATTCTACGGAAAAGTGCAGAGCTCTGCATATGAAGGTTCAGGATCTGGTAGATTCAAAAGCCCTGAACTTTGCACCTCCTCCCAATGTAATGAAAAATCCTATGCCAAGCCACAGTGGGCAAAGGATTAATTCTATAGAGGATGGCTCACCCCTGAGTATAATAGAAGACATTGCATGTATTCAGACACCTCTGGCAGAGGTTAAAGCCCAGCTTTTAAAATGCCAAGTGTATCCAGGTTGTGAGGCCTATTGTGAATTATGCAAACTTTCCGAGAATGGGTGTGCTAGCTTGAGGAGTGGAATTAATGGCTTGATCAAAGAAGGCATCCTACAAATCACCACAACCGCTTCTACAACACCAACAACTCTTTTGTCAACAACAAGCGAATCTTCTACAAATACAACGACCATCTTTCATACTGGTTCTTCTACAACCGCAACAACCATTGTTCCAACTGATTCAGCTACAACTTCAGCAATCATTCCATCTGTCACTTCAACACACAACAATTCATTTGCACCAGCTACTACAACTTCAACAACCAATAATGATGTTTCCACTGTCACAATTTATTATGACCCGACAACGGTCCCGAATTCCAGCAACTTTCAAAAACATCAACAACAGTCTCAATAAAGCTTCAATTCACCTCCACAAACATCCACCAGAGGTCCTATTACTATTTTCTATAATCCACACACTATTACAGTCCCAACATCTGTTGCAGTAAGCCCAGTCACTATCACGGTGCCCGGGCCAATCCCATATGATAAAGACAGTGCTATACCATGGCATTATGGTGCTGATCTGTACTGCAACGGAGAGAAAGTCCTTCTTGATTCTCCAGTTCTCACTCCTCAAGTGGATAATGTTGGGGGAGGCGGAGGCTTCACCTGAAGCAGACGTCTCTTCGCTTCACAAGTTCCTAGAACCAACACTGAGGCAGAGGCTGTTGCCAAAGCCAAAGGGAAGAGTGTGATACTGGAAGAATCGGCATCAAAGGAAACTCATAAATCATCCTTCGATCAAGATGTGGATGCGTTTATGAGAATTATTAAGAGAAGTGACTATAAAGTTGTGGACCAGTGTAGCGGTAAAATCATGAGTGTAAGCTATTGACTAACTTAACTCAAGGTAAACAGAGTCGCCACCGCGCTTTTATTTTATTCCAAAAGGAAAAGGGAAAAAGAGCGAATAAAACCTAATGAATCTAAAAGCAAAGGCTAAAAGAAACAAACAGAGAACGGGTAAGGGGATAGGTTACAAATTGGGAAGGTTCTACGCACCCAAAATGTCCGTGGTACTCCACGGGAGCCCTTTGAAATATTTACTGTTTTTTTGGTTCGAAATGGTTTGTTTGAAAGATATTGGAGAGATGAGAAGAGAAATGTTTTTTTTTAATATTTTTGTGTTTGAAGAGGTTTAACGCCTCATGCCTACATACCCACAAAGTGCAATGCGAGATCAAAACCTCGTAGTTCGTGGTACAAAATTTGAAAAGGAACAATGAGTTGCATTAATTTTAAAATGTAAAGATAAGTCGTCATTCTTTTGCGAATAATTCCGCCAGAAAAAATGAATTATATCTAAACATATGAAAAGAAAAGTGCACAAAGGCACCAAAAACAATTGAGTGACTTTTTTGGATTTGTTTAAAGTATTTAAGAAAAGAATTTCGATATATTTACATGGATTAGCATTTATTAAGGAAATAAAGTGAAAAGGATAAAATCACTTGACCTAAGTCAAGGTTTGGTTGCGAAAGCATTTGAAGTTTTAAAAACAAAGAAGATTTTTGAAATAGGGAGAAGTTTTGAAAATTTAAGAATTGGGAGGAGATGAAGTGACTATCCTAAGACTTGAATTAAAAAGTTAAGAGAAGAGTGATCAAACCATATTATGAACGTTTCTTCAAGGTAAACGGGATTCCATCTTCAAAGACAAATGAAAATAATTCGAGGCTAAGGTCTTCAATCAATCACAACTTGAGCAAAGGGAGAGATCCTAAAATCTAAGTCCAAACTCCAATGCTAAGGATAGTGGCCATAGTCCGGAATTAAAAGTCACAAATCTTTTAGGTGTTTAATCCTTTATTAATGTTTTGTGTCCAAATGGACAAAAGAAAAAAATCACAAGCAACAATATAAACATAAACAATATGATAGATGATATAATATGATAATAGCATAATAAAAGAGATAAGGAGCGAGAAATTAAAATAAAGAGGATAAGGTGCGAGAAATTGAATTTAAATGGTTAATATATTCATATCATTATAATATTTACATATAAATGGTATGATGAACTTAATCAAGCACAACCACGAAAGATAATAAAAAGTCGAGGCAACCGGATCCAAGTGGATCTTATTTCGAATTCGGGACAAATTTAGGTCTATGTTAAGCAATCACCGAGTAATTTACGAAGTAATTACCCTACAAATGAGGCCGGCCACCACCAATTAAGGTGGAAAATATTTGTGCTAATACATGTTAGAGAAATGATATTATTGATCATTCTCCGAAAACATGTCGCACGAAAAGAAAAAGGATGGTCTAATCTTAATCGAGATTTTTCGTTGAATTATCGAATGCAACCTATCACGATCCTAAAGTATGGAGAATGATCCAAATGATCATTCATCCATAGATTTGAAATAATGAAGGTTAAACATGTTCGAAATTCAACAATCTACGAATCAGAGATTTTCATCGACCAAAAATAAAAAGAAATGGATCTTAACATAAAAAATCCATAAAACTATTAACTATTTTTTTAGGAAAAAAAGTTTCCAATAAAATGAAATATATGTAAAAAAAAATGTTAACAAATTTTTTTTTAAAGAAATAAAAAACAATAAAGAAACTATTAGTTATTAAAAGAATAAAGATAGAAATTTAAAAAAAAAGGATAAAAAAAAAAAGGGGATGGGGGCGCAGCATATGGATCTGTGAAGAGAATTCAGGTTCACCTAAATAATAGGCCCAAACCAACTCATATCTTTATAAAAAAAAGAAAAAAATATAATGGTAAACATTAAAAAAACAAAATAAGAAGATCATCTTCTTCTCAAACATGAAAACCAGGGCGCAACATATGCATCTTCTTCTTTCTCACACGACAACCATTACCTTCAGAAAAGGAAGAACAAAACACGGCGGCCTTTCAATCGGAATCACGGATCTCTCTCTTCGGATTCAATTCCTTGTTCTTACTTCTTCTTCTCGCGGCTCTCTCTCTCTTCGGATTCAATTCAGGTTAACTCATTATTGTTGTTGCTATGAGTTATTAAAATCCAAAATCGAAGGTATTATGAGGTGTTTAGAAGGAAGATTGGAGAAAAGTAAACGGAAAATTGAAGGTTCGAACGTTGGGGGAAGGATTGGATTTGAAGGTGAAGCTTTGAGGGATATTTTGCGCAGAGTTTTTGGGGGCTAAAAGAGCTTGAGATTGAGAGAGGGGGAAGGTTCTATTTATAGGATAAGTGAGATGAATTGATAGTGCCGTTTCGTGACAACTTGAGGTGCGTTTGGGGGATCACGGTTTTCTCGTGTTCACTGCTGAATTCCTGCGTTTTGCTTGGAATATTTTTGCGTTTGATGCTTATTGTTTTTCGTTTTGGTGAATTCCTGCGTTTTGCTTGGAATATTTTTTTTATACAAAGAATTATAATAACTTGGTAATGGGCCTAGAACAAGAAGGATCTGCTTTTCTTCAATATATTTTTTTTTTGAACTTTTGTGGTAAGAAAAAAAATGAATTATTAATAAATGGTGTAATAGGAAATGAATAAGAAATTAAATTGGAGTATTTAGATAAAAGAAATGATTTTTGGATAATGAAATGAATAAAAAAGTGATGATTGGAAATGGTTAAGAAAAGTGGTAATTTGGATAACTGAACTAAAAAATACGAATCGGATGGCAAAAATGGAAGAAAAGAAAAAAATGGTCATTGATTAAAATGGATAATAAATGGTTTAATCGGAAATGGATAATGGATAAAGAATTGATTTTAGCCCAAAACCAAATAAGTATTTTTCACAAGCCACAGATAATGAGGAATAAAACCAACTCCTGAATCACTGAATAAATTGTCAATCAAGCCACGACCATTTGAATCGTCTGAATAATGCCCTGATGATTTGAATTCATGCTGAGAAAAATAAATTCTCAGATGAATCACTGATAAACTGATGGACGAACTAAACTTCACACGCAACACTTCTCGATAAACTAGTGAATCTTGACGCACGACAACTTGAACTTTGAATACGCACTGCCTGAGAAATAACCATTGGCACCAATAACTCGCAGTTGAAACAATCTTTAGATAGTTTGACCAAGGTTAGGTCAGACGTCCATCTGAATCGAATTGTGACTGAACAAACGCATCTGAATTGAAATCACTGCCCTGTCTTTTAAATCCTGCAACACAGAGAGAAGAAGAAGCAAACTACAACATTTTTTGGTATTTTGGTTAGAAGTTAGTAAGTATAAACAAATAAAGCAAGTAAAATCATGGTGATCTCCTGCAAAGTATAGACCTGGACCTGAGAAGGATAAACGAACCAGTGCGTGATATTGCTTGTATGCAAAAATGCAGATGGAAATGCAAAGAAATCTTAGGGCAAAAATTAGGGTGTTACAGCTGCCCCTATTTAAGTTTCTTCAATCCGGAGATATGAAGATTGACATCTTCGTCTCTACAAGATGGGAGAGACTTAAATACAGAATACCCAATTTTTGTCCTAAGAGAACATGATATGATATGAATATGATATGCAAGCCCAAGATCTCTGTGGGGAAAATATGACCACCAGAGGAAAGCGGAAATTTGGGGACACAGAAGAAAATCCCGCTGGGGAAACAACAACAGACAACCAAAGAGTTTACCAGGAAAATAAATCACTGGACAACTGACTCCACTTGGGAACAAATATACGATAAGGTACAAGATTCAATAAGGGAAAGTAAACACCCTGCCAGGAACTATCAACTGAACAAAGTATTCGAGTCCAAAAATGGAGGAATACTAAGTTGGAAAAGCATCAACAACTACATGTTTACTGGGTAGGAAAACAAAGGACTCGACTATCGTTTTACTGGATAGGAGCAAAATAAAGAGGGATAACCTCCACTACCTTTTTACTGGGCAGAAAAATTCTCAACTACCTGATTTACTAGGTAGGAGCATGATCAACTACCTGATTTACTGGGTAGGAGCTCAATCAAAGGGAAACAACTTCTATTACCTTTTTACTGGCTAAGAAGAAGAAATCTCGACTACCAGATTTACTGGGTAGGAGTACAAGCAAAAGAACTTGATCAATTTGGTAATATTACCCACTATCGATTAACTGATAGCTTAATTCCAAAGTAATATACTCAAGCTGGAGAAAATGTTGCCCACTATCAAACAATGATAGCTTAATTCCGAAGCAATATTACTCACAAAAGGGGACCAAAGTTCAATCCAAGAACAAATTGGAGAGAAACGGTCAAACAAGACTCACCCCGAGGAGGAAATATCTCAACTGGGGAAATTCCATCCATATAATAAATTGGGAAGGAAACTGAATCAAACATCATCCACGAGAAACAAACTCAGTGGGGAATTAGAAAGAGTAAACACTTTCTGCTTAAGGGTCGACACTCTAAAATTGAGAGGAAGACACACACACACACACTCTGTGGGGAGAGACCTCACCAAAGATTAGGGAACAATGATAACTGCAAGAATGCAAGCAAACGATGCTATGCTTATGCGTACGAACATGCTTATGAATATGCTGACAAAACAGACATAAAGATAAGAAACGGGTGACATGAACACCACAACAACCAGATACTCGGCTAATCCCAGGCAACAATGCAGGGAAAAATGCTGGAGATTCAACTTGAAATCTTGCAAGGGAATGTCATAAGCCATCAAAGGAATAAAATCCTACTACAAGGCTTAAATCATGATGAGACAACATCTGCTAAGGATATCATCCTGCTGAGGAAAGGTAATAATCTGCTGAGGATGGAAGTATTCTTGATAAAATTGAATTTTGCGAGGAATAACTGTCATACCACTCCTGCTCCACTTGGGGATAGAGTGCAAGACCTGTTGAAAATCACATAGGAACCTGCTGACTACTGACATATGCAGACCTACTGGGGATCCATATGGGGATATCAGAAGTTAACATCATAGCCAAAACAACAGTTACGAGGGATTTTAAATCAATACCCACCATCAGGTAAAAGAAAACCTCTAAACTAACTGCTATATCAATACTTCTATTCAAGGATGCAAACAACTCATGCTGAGGAACAAGAGCTCGGCTGAGGATTCCCAATGCTTCTCAAGTTAAAGATAGCTTGCTGAGGAAGAGATCAAAATTCAGCTAGGGATTCTTAAAAATATTCTTTCCAACAACTCTTCTGGAGAAATCATGGGAACTCAGAACAATCATACAAATCCTGCTCATGTTTATTGTTGAGGAACAAAACATCATTAACATCAACCTGTCAAGACTATTCAAGAACTTCTCATGGACACAACCGAATCAAGCCCTGCTCTGGGAGAGACAAGTTACACACATCCAGACTTTACCATCCTTGGAATCACTATCGATATCCTTTCTTTGTTCATATATCAAAAGAAAAATGTTTTTAAAATCTTCAAAGATTAAATTTATTAAGTTTGTTTCAAAAAATCATCATCAACAATAAATTGAAATTTTGTAAACAGAAACAATATACAGAATTGCAAATAATTGGATAAAAGCTCAAATTCATTGATAGAATGGTAGTCAGCAAATGGCATGACTCCATGGATCATTACAAGTTTGAAAAATGGTAAATACATGGAAAAGGGCTACATTGAAATGCAATGATCACTATTCTCCCTATCAACTTTGAACTCCATTGTGTCCGAAACTTCAGTCAAGGATGAGTGAAAGAAAATCTTTGATGGGAAATTCTTCTGAGGGATAGAATCTGAAATCCTTGGTCGCTACAAGTGATCCAGTCTGTCGACGTAGTTACTTGCCATGATCCCTAACTTTTGCCTAGATTTCCCTTTCGGGTTTTCAATCTACCGGGATAATTATTTCTGTCTATGTCTCTAATTTTTTGCCTGGACCGCCCTTTCGGGTTTTCAATCCACCGAGACGCTCATTTTTGCCTAAGCCGCCCTTTCGGGTTTTCAATCCACCGAGACACTCATTTTTGCCTAAGCCGCCCTTTCGGGTTTTCAACTTAGCGAGCTGTTCTTTTATTTTTTTAGGCGAAGTATTTCTTGACTGCATCCGCATTCACAGGGCGAGTGATCTCCTCACCATCCATAGTTGCAAGAATTAATGAACCGCCAGAGAAGGCTTTCTTGACAACATATGGGCCATCATAGTTCGGAGTCCACTTGCCCCGAGAATCTTTAAGGAAAGACTGAATCTTTTTAAGCACGAGGTCGCCTTCTCTGAATACACGAGGTACGACCTTCTTGTCAAAAGCTTTCTTCATTCTTTGCTGGTACAACCGACCATGACACAGAGCTGTTATTCTCTTTTCCTCAATCAAATTCAACTGATCAAATCTACTCTGACACCATTCAGCCTCAGTCAACTTGGCTTCCATCAGAACTCTCATTGATGGGATCTCAACTTCGACAGGAAGCACTGCTTCTGTACCATAAACAAGTGAGAAAGGGGTTGCCCCTGTTGAAGTGCGGACAGATGTATGATACCCATGCAAAGCAAAAGGGAGCATCTCATGGCAGTCCTTGTACGTCACAACCATCTTCTGAATGATCTTCTTAATGTTTTTATTCGCAGCTTCAACAGCCCCATTCATCTTCGGTCTATAAGGAGAAGAATTATGGTGTTGAACCTTGAATTCTTCATAAAGCTCTTTCATCATTTTATTATTCAAGTTTGAACCATTATCAATAATGATTCTATTTGGAACACCATATCTGCAGATAATGTTATTCTTGATAAACCGAACCACAACTTGCTTGGTCACATTAACATACGATGCCGCTTCCACCCACTTGGTGAAGTAGTTAATTGCCACAAGAATAAAATGATGTCCATTTGAAGCCTTGGGTTCAATCATACCAATCATATCAATTCCCCACATAGATAAAGGCCACGGGGAAGAAATCACATTGAGATAAGCTGGTGGCACGTGAATCTTATCAGCATACACTTGACACTTATGGCATTTTTTCACATACTTGCAACAATCAGATTCCATTGTCAACCAATAGTAACCTGCTCTCAACATCTTTTTAGCCATTGCATGCCCATTAGCATGAGTGCCAAAAGATCCTTCATGAATTTCCTTCATTAACATGTCTGCTTCGTGTCTATCCACGCATCTGAGCAAGACCATGTCAAAATTTCTCTTATAAAGCACATCTCCATTCAAGAAGAAATTGCCTGCCAATCTCCTCAAAGTCCTTTTATCTTTATCGGATGCCCCAAGCGGGTATCCTTGACTCTGGAGGAAACATTTAATATCATGATACCAAGGCTTGTCATCATGGACCTCTTCAACTGCAAACACATGAGCTGGTCTTTCAAGCCGCATCACCCTGATCATGGGAACATCATTCCACTGGTGTACCTTTATCATAGAAGCTATAGTTGCTAAAGCATCTGCCATCTGATTCTCATCACGAGGAATATAATGAAACTCAACTTTAGTGAAGAAAGTTGATATCTTCCTGGCATAATCTCTATAAGGGATCAAGTGGGGTTGATGAGTTACCCACGTACCCTGGATCTGATTGATTACCAAGGCAGAATCTCCATACACATCAAGATGCTTAATCCTCAGATCAATAGCTTCCTCAAGACCCAAAATGCAGGCTTCATACTCAGCTTCATTATTGGTACAGGGAAAAGTCAACCTCGCGGCAAAAGGAATATGTGAACCATGGGGAGTAATGATCATTGCCCCAATTCCTCTTCCACGTGCATTCACAGCACCAACAAAAACTAAACCCCATCGATATCCAGGCTCCGTCCCTTCCACAATCAAAGGTTCATCACAATCTTTCACTTTCAAAAACATCACATCCTCATCTGGAAAATCAAACTTGATTGGTTGGTAATCATCAATCGGTTGATGTGCTAAATGGTCAGCCAAGATACACCCTTTTATAGCTTTTTGAGCTCGGTACTGTAAACACCCCAAATTTGCCCTCACCCATTTCACACCATGGCTTGTGATCATTTCATATGCATAAGTTTAATCATAGCATCCCATATTGCATTTTTGCTTCACTGCATTGTTTCTAAGTCATCTGCATCTAGGGTTTGTGATCTGAGCTATCCAAGAGCCACTTGAGCCACTCCAAAGGTCTTCAATCACTTCAAAGGGGTCCATAAGTATTCAAGCATCATATTGTATCCCCACAAAGTCAAGGAAATCAAAGAATCACAAGAACTGAGATTGGCATGGAAGCAGAGCCAGGTTTAACTGCACAGATGACCTAGAATTAGGGTTTTGGTTTCAGAGGCCATAACTCCAAATTTTTTGGTCATTCTTGTTTCTATTGGTCTCTATATGTTATAAGGATCATGCATATCAAGTTTCATGAAGAAATTCCACGGGGAAGGCATCTAATCAAGAGTTGACTTCTTGAGCAAGTCAGTGCAAAATCAGGGCATCTGGGACCCCCAATGACCCAACCAAAGGGTGTTCTTCATCATTTTGATTGTGTATGATCTTTATTTGATCATAGAAGATGTTAGAAGTTCACAAAATTGAAGAATTTCAAGCCATTTGCAAAGTTGACTTTTTGGGAAAATGACTTGTAATGGAAACTTGCCATTTTGGGAAACTTTTTCAACCCTTGCTTTTTGATTCAAAAATGCTTCAAATGGGAAAACTTTGGTCATGAAAGTTGTAGAGTGGATCATTCCCTTTTCAAAAAGTACAAGAACTTGTTCTAATTCATTTTGGATCAAAAGTTATGGCTTGTCAAAGTTGGGAAAAATCACATAATTTCAAGTTATGCACCAAAGAGGCAAAGTTGCAAAACCACTTGCCAAGACAAATTGTGCTATCAAATGGACTTCTAAACTTCATACAAACATAAACCAATGCCTAGAGATCAGATTGCATCAAAAGTTCACTCATTTTCATGGCTTGTGGATCAAGAAATTCCAAAAGGGCCAAAGTTCACAAATTTGCAAAATGATCCATAACTCTTCATCCACTTGAGCCAGCTCACAAAATCTGATTTCATGACACCCCTTGATCCTTGCTGCGCATAGCCATGCCCCTATCTCAGCCTGCCACTTGCCCATACCTCAAAGTACAACTTTCTTGACTTTTTGCAACTTGAGCCATACCAATCACACTGCTCCACAACAACTCTCTGCCCAATCAGAACATGTTATGTGGACCTCAAGCTAGCCATTTGATAACACAACTCAGCCTGAAACTCTCTCTAAGCCATAGTTATCAAAAATCCTCCAACTTGCAAAACCATTCGAAACACACAGCACAAGCATCAAACACAAAAACCAACTTCACAGAACATCTCAGCACACTCCCCTGATCATTTCCCTGCCCTCATTCATCCCTGAAACCTCCTCAATCAGAAACACGATCCTCACCCCTCACTGAACAGAACTTCTGCAAACTCACAAACCAACCATTTTAAACTCCAACCAAGCCTTGCAAACTTCTCAGGGGGGTCATTGGAGGTGATTGGAAGCAAGGAGCTGGCCAGAAAGTTGCAAACTGAGAAAGCTCAAGCTCAGGTACCTCAAGAACTTTTTTTCCAGAAATGAAAATTTAGGTTCTTAGATTGTTCCTTATGCCTTGCTGATCATCCTGATGTTTTTACTTTTTGAAATGGTTAAGATTTGAGTGTGTACTGGTTGCTTGAAACTTTTGCCATTTTTGAGTTTTGATTCGAATCTTGTTTTGTAGGTCATAGAAATTTGTTTTGAGGGTAGGTTTAGATTCAGGGAGGTTAGGAGGTTTGATCTGGAGCTTTAGAGCTCCAGAAATAACCTAGAGAAGAAGTTGGCCATTTTCAGGCGAGGAGGTCACCGGAGAAGACGACCGGAGCTCGTCTCCGGTGACCTGAGAGTGATTAAATGCTAATTAGGGTTAGGGCACCAGGTTTGAATGTGAGCCACTGGATGTTGTTTCCCGCGCGCGTATGGAGGGCTGAGATCATGTCATTAATTATTAATTAGGTTTAATTTAATTAATTAATCAGGATTTAAGAAGTTTGAATTTGGGCCGTAGGATTGCGCGCCAAGTCAATGATTTTCAGCCCAGATTGCATCCTGGCTCTCCATTGTGCATACTTCTCACTTTATTTAATTTTATTTCATTTTATTTTGTACGAATTTTTAAAAATAGCAAAAAATGTTTAAAAATTATGAAAATTTTTGTCAAGGTTTTCATTATTTTTCAGAACACAAAAATATTTTTATTTTTATTTTTTGCATCAAAAATTATTTTTAAATCATTTAAAAGATTATTTTTAATTAATTAATGAAAATTAATTAATTAAAAATACTTTTAAGTATTTAAAAATCACAAAAAAATTCATGTAACCTTTAAAAACATTTAGAAACATTGTCCAACTCTCAAACCAAATTTCGTTTTTGTTCTTGATGCCTTTTGATCATTTTCAATGGAATTAATTTCATTTCAAGGCATTATTTTGTTCCAAACTTAAAAAATTCATTTCTGCGTAACCATTGAGAGTTGGAAGATGATTCTTTTTGCATTGCATCTTGTATAGCATGTAGTTTGTAGGATAAAATTGGCATGATTTGATCTTGCATTTTCAATTTGTTTGGCATTTTTCTTGACTAGGTACCTTAAAACCCTAGCAATCTTAGGAAATTCATAACTCTCACTAGGTTAAGAGTTGGATCCCCTCCTTTGGGCAGTGAGTTTGTATAGGTTTAGGGTCCCTTTGATTACATTTTCAAATTTTTATCATGTCATTTGCTTCTGGTTTTGGATTTTTGCTTTGTATGTTGCATATAACCCTAATTCATGCCTTCCTTTGCATCCATCTTTCATTTGCTTGCATACCATGATTTGCCATGACATTTTGTGCATTCATTTGATTCATAAAACATCTTAGGACATATTAGAATCATGTTTGATCATTGCATCTTTCATTTGCCATGTTGTATGTCATTTGCATTTCATAAATTTTCATGAACTTTCATGGTTCAATACATGCCTCATTTGCATCCTTATGTTTGTATGATCATCCTCATGCCTTGTTTCATGTTTGCATCATCTCTTAGCATCATTAACATCATGTATTTGCTTCTGACTTTGTCTTGCATCATGCCATTTCATCTCATTTGCATTGCATTTCATTTCTTTCACTAACTTTTCAGGTGGTAAGTTACTTTGAGAAGTGAATTTGCCTTCACTTCTCATGTTCTCTTTTCATCTCTTTCATACTTCCCTTGCTGCATTTTTTATGTGTTTGGGTTTGAGCTTGCTCATTCTTGTTCATCTTACCTTCTTCCTTCAAGCAACTTGACTTCTTAAGTGAAGCAAGTTGTTTTGCTTCTCTTTGCTCCTTTAATTTGCTTCTCTCCTTGGTGGTTCTTTGAAGATCTTTCTCTTAAACCTCACAAACCCTAGGAATTCCAAGCATGATAACTTTTTAGGATTGTTTAGTCCCCCATTTAGCTTTTACCTTTGTGTCATCTCTTTGAGTCTTCTCTCCTCACCTCATAATCAGGGACTAAACCCTAAAGGTTTTAAGGCTTTGTGATTAAGCTTATGCCTGCATCCTTCTATTAGGATGGAGTGTATAACTTTAATCCTAAGTGTTAAACCCTTAATGTGTTTAAACCCTTTAATCAATTCACTTAATAATCATCAAGACATCAAGCTTGTAACTTGGGCCTTGCATTAGGGTTCTAATTCTTCCTTAATTGGTTAAGAAGGACTAACCCTAGTGTTAATGGACAAGTCCCCCTCAAGTTGTCTTACAAACCATAAAACTCACTTCTTCATCTTACCATTAACTAAAATCCACTTAATAAAGGCTTTGTTTTGTCATGAGGTTAATCCCTAATCATGGATTAAGTTGAGGAGTCTTTCTCAGCTTAAATATTCTCATCTATTATCCTTCTATTGGGATGGTGTAATGAGTCTGTTTAATCCTTGATTATGGCTTAATCTCATTACTTAACACTAAACAAAAACAACAAAAACATATAACTAATCACAAGTAGGTTAATGATCTTAATCTTACACCATGGTGATTAAGTGTGAGATGCTGACTTCACACTTAAGGTATTCTCATTACCCCTAATCAGAGGGAAGATGTGATGAGTTTGCTAATCCATTGGTTTAGGCTTAAGCTCATTAACTTATGACAAACTACAAAAAGCAATAAAAGATTGAAAATACAAAAAATAAACAATAATCGTCTCCTCCGGGATTCTTTTCTCATCTCGTTCACTCATAAACGAGAACTTGCTTCTTCCGTCTAATGCAAGACAGTTTGCACCTGAGCCAGACAGGTCATACACTTGAGCATAGACAAGCAAGCAGTTCACAAGTCAACTTATCTTTCAGTCTCTTTGGGTCGAACTACGGTGTTCTGACTTCCTCATTGCACGAGAGGATACGTAGGCATAACTTAACGGTTATCGAACAAAAGTCTCTGTATATTCCCTCTTTTTCCAGCATTATTCTTTTAGCCTCATAGTCTTGAGCTTTGGACTCTTTCCCTGCACTGACACTACCCCTTTAAAAACACAAACTTTCAAGCGTGGATCCCGTCGAGTACGGCGGACAATCTGGGTGCTAATACCTTCCCAGGTTGTAACCAACCCCCTTTCTCAGTCTCTCTGGTTCGCAACCGTCTTATCCATATCTGTCTAGGTCTATGCAGCATTACCTTTCCTCCGGGATAAAAATGCCTAGCTGGCGACTCTTTCATTTTCTTCTTTCGCCGACCGTTCGCGTATGTACCCCATTTGACCTAGTGTCATTCGGTGGGAGCGACAGCTTGGCGACTCTACTGGGGAACCTTATGCTGCAACCAGGGCTTCTGGTTCTTTTTGTGGGTTCCTCCTAGCGCTTGTTTGATTTGTGTTTATTGGGGTGTTATGTGCTATTTGTGTTTGTATATTTGCTTTATTTACTGCTTTATGTACAGTTATTTATTGCTTTCTTTACAGCTTTATATACATCATACTGTCATACTGTTATCTGGCTGGATCTGGTTTTGTTGCTTTGGTGGGTGGGGTTCTATTGAGAGTTTAAGGTCCTATACCTGGGACCTGAGTGACACCTAGGCTAGAGTGGTTCATGTTCTTTCCCATTCCATTTCGGTATGGTGCGGGAATATGAAACACGGTTCAGATATGGGTTTCTTCTTGAGAACTCTGTGCTACAGATCTCCTGTAGTGCTAGGGCTATCTGGGAAGCCTGCTAAGTCTGGATGACCTTTACTATGACCTTCAGAAACTGAGGTGAATTAGAGGAGGATCTTTTATGGTTATTATAAACACTGTACCTCCGGGTTAGAAGTGTTTACACTTCTCATAACTGATCCAAGTCTGAGGATCCTTGTTTTAGAACACCACCTGTGAGGGGGTTGGGGCTGTTTACAGGTTTATAGGTACCCTTGACCACAACATACCTTGATACTTTGTTTTGATTAAGAGTACTCCACTTTGGACAGTTCTTGTGATTTAACCCTGGACATGTGACTCTTTATTTGAGTCCCCCACCTTGGTTACTGGATCTCTGAACCTCCATCTGGACTTCTTGAACATACATGGACTTATATATCAAGGCAGTAATCAGATCCAGCTTGATCACAAACCCTTGCATATCATTTGCATACTCATCATTTGCATCATTTTAACATTTGTTTATTTGTTTTTCAGGGTATCCATATTGTATCTGGCTTGGTTTTGACCCCTTCATCTGCATAGACCCCTGTTCATCAGTATCTGCTTCAGCTATCTTCATCAGTTGCCTGCTTCAGCTACTCTTATCACCAGCCTCAGCCTATCAGTGGCTCATCACCAGTATCAGTCTTCATCATCAGCATTTGTTTCAGCTCTTCATCAGCAGTCATGGCACCCAAGAAGAGCAACATTTCATACCACTTCTTTGAGCCTGTGCTGGCTGGCATCAGGCAGGTCCAGACACTTATCACTCCAGACCATATCCCACTATTCAGAGAGCATTATGGAGGCATCCTTGATGTGGTTATGGACTTGGACCCTTCTCAGAGGAGTTTGATTCACACCTGCCTACAGTTTTATGACCCTCCTTTGAGATGTTTCACTTTCCAGAACTTTCAGCTAGGACCTCTGCTGGAGGAGTTCTCATCATTGATTGGAGTACCTGTCAGGGGTAGTATCCCTTTCAACCCTGAAATGACTTCTCCCAGCAATGAAGAAGTGGCAAAAGCACTGTACCTGGAACCTATTTTGATTGAGCAGAACATGACAACAAAGGCTGGGATCCCTGGCCTGCACTTGGACTTTCTGACTTCTCAGGCCATCCTGAAGGCCTCTTTGGGAGAATGGAGGGCAGTTTGTGCATTGTTGGCCCTCAGTATATATGGGGTGATATTATTTGCAGATGAGCCCAAGTTTATCAGCAAGAATGCCATTCATCTTTTCCTTCTAAGGAACCCAGTGCCCACATTGCTGGGAGATTTCTATTATTCTGTTCACCAAAGGAATGAGAAGCAAAGAGGAAGGTTGGTGAGATGCTATGCTCCCCTGTTTCATACTTGGCTGCTTAAACACTTACCCAAGACTGATGCCTTCCTGAATCCCCACCAACAGAAGAATTGGGCTAGGAGACTTATTGCTTTGACTTCAGGTGACATCAGATGGTGCACCCAGAGCACCAAAGGCAGAGACATAATTACTAGCTGTGGGCAGTTCCCCAATGTACCTCTAATAGGAGTGAAGGGTTGCATCAACTACAATCCTTTGCTGTTTAAGAGAGAGTTGGGCTATGCTTTGGTTCACCCTCCTAGAGTGCAGGACTTGGCTGAAACCCTGTATTGTGAGATAAAGCCTAATCTAGCTGTTGTTAGACAAGCATCCTGGGCTTGGGACAACATCCAGACCAAAGGGATGGCCATTCTTGGGAGATACAATAATGTGGCTTCAGCTCAGTATTATGAATGGTCTCATGCTAGGGCTCAGATATCTGGGATGCCTTTCACCATTGAGGATGCACCTGGACCATCCACAGCACCACCTCCAGCCACTGTCAGCCTGGAAGAATTTGAGAAACTGAAGGAGAGGAATGAGAATCTGTCTCAAGCTCTAAAGAGGACTCTCTGGGAGAGGAGTTATGGTCGTCTAGACATTGAGAGGTTGGAAAAGCTTAAAGTGGAGCATCTAGCCAGGATTGAGAAAGCAGAGGACTACATTAAGAAATCAAGAGCTAGAGAGCAAATTTTGAAGAATGCCTGTAAAGAGGCCCAGTTTCAGAAGGCTAGGACTGATCTCTATCTGAAAGAAAGTCAAGCTAGGTGGGTCAGGATCACTAAAGCTCATACTCAAGAAGATAAGAGAACTCAAGACAGGATTGAGCAGTTGGAGGCTAATGAAAAGAAACAACAGGAGGCTTTGCTGGCAGCCCAGAAGGAGATTTCAGAGTTGAAGCTTAGGGCTGGTTTGAAGAGGTCAAAGGACCAAAACAGGCACAAGAAGCTGACCACTGCTATTACCACCAGGAACCTTCTTATCAGAAACATTACAGAGCATCCGGCTGGTCCTGTAACTGAAGCACTTTTGAAGGAGGTTAAGGAGGATGAGTTTGGCTTAGATGTTTGACTTCTTTGCTTGTTGTTATTTCCATTTCATGTACTTTTCTTTTTATGTTGTATTTTGACCCCTCAGGGGCATGTGTTGTAAAAACAAACTATGTGTTATGCACCATTTGTAATATATTTATTAGTTTGTTTCATTTGGGTTTCTTTCTCCCAAGCAACATCAAAGCATCTTCCTCAGGGTCTGGAAAGGTCAAAACCAAGAGCCAAGCCGGATACCTTGGAAAACAAATAAGCATACTGCATTGCATACTAACTTTTGTTTTGTTTTGTAGGTTTTTGTTTTGTTTTTTACTAACTCTGTTGTGGTTCAGGAATTATTGCTCGCCGTCGGGTGTTCCCTCTCAACCGTCCGCACAGATATCCTACTCACAATAATCTTCCTGGTATCCAGATGGACCAAGTACAACAAGATCTGACAGAGGTCAGGACTCAGATGGCTAATGAAAGGCTGGAGATAAGAAACCAAATGAACCAGTTCATGGAAGTAATGAATGGCTTGGCCCAAAGTCAAGAAAGATTGAGGGCATTAGTAGAAAGACAGACCCCGGAAGAACCCCATCTAGGGACTGGAGGAACAAGTAACAATGAGAGGGGTCAGCCTCATGTTAACCCACCAGTATATGGGCCTCATCTACATCCGGAAGTCAACATCCCGACTAATGTGCAAGGGAATACTACTGCAGGCTGAATCTTACAAGAAGACCCCCAAGAGGAGCAATTCACTGTCATGGGAGCTGGGGATGAAGTTTATGATAGGAGGTTTGATGAAATTGCTGAGAAGTTGAGATCCCTGGAGTCTCAAAATTCCCTGGGTTTTGATGTCATGGATATGGGGTTAGTGGATGGGGTAAGGATTCCCCACAAGTTTAAACCCCCGTGCTTCGAGAAGTACAATGGAACTTCCTGTCCACGAACTCACTTACAGTCCTTCCTGGGGAGACTTAAGGCATACACCATGGATGAGAAACTGTGGATGTTTTATTTTGAAGATAGCTTGACTGGGGCTTCAAGGGAATGGTATTCACACTTGACCAGAGCTACAATCAGGTGCTGGAAGGATCTAGCTGAGGCCTTCATCAGACAATACCAATACAATCTGGACATGGCTCCTAACAGGACCCTTTTGATGGGAATGTCTCAGTCCTCCAGAGAAAGCTTCAGGGAATATGCCCAGAGGTGGAGACAGCTTGCTGCTGCTGTCCAGCCACCCATGTCGGAAAGAGAAATGGCCGACATGTTTATGAATACTCTGCAAGGAACATATATTGATAGGCTAGCTGCCTTTTCTTCCACCAGCTTCGCTGACGTAGTTATAGCTGGAGAAAGAATTGAGAGCCTTCTGAAGATGGGCAAGATTTCTGATAATGGTGCAAGTTCATCCAGTAACTCCAGAAAGCCTTTTGTGGGACCTAGAAGAACTGGTGAGACAAATGCCATTCATGCTAGCAGGGGCATACCTCAGTATGTCCACAGATCAGTAGCAGCTGTCACTATTCCAGCTCCGATTCCTCAACAACCAGCATATCAACCACAACAACAACCCCACTATCAACAGCAAGTTCAGTATCCGCCACAAAGAACCTACAACAACAGTAACAACAATCAACAGCAAAGACCCTTTCAGCAAAGACCATCACAGGCCAATAGGGTGATCGATCCAATCCCTATGCCTTATGCCGCTTTATTGCCACAACTCCTGAAACTCAACTTGGTTGAACTAAGGACATTGGCACCACCGGATCCCTCCAATCTTCCAAGAAATTATGATGTCAACGCCAGATGTGCTTTCCATTCCAATGCACCTGGCCACAATACGGAAAAATGTAGGGCTTTACAAATGAAGGTACAAGACCTGGTGGATTCTAAAGCCCTCAACTTTGCACCCCCACCAAATGTCAACAAGAATCCCATGCCCAATCATGGAGGACCAAGAATTAATGCCATTGAGGAAGACAAGCCATCTTTCTTAATCACCAGTGTTGGGCAGATTCGGACACCTCTGGTAGAAATTAAAGCTCAGCTCCTTGAATGCCAGATGTTCCCCGGGTGTGAGCTCGGTTGTGGTTATTGCAACATTTCGGTCAACGGGTGTGATAACTTGAGAAGCGGCATAGATGGTCTTATCAAAAGTAGTATACTTCAGATCACAACATCAGCGCCTACAAATCCAGCAATCCCTTTGGCAACAATTCCTGACTCTTCTACAACTGCAACAACAATCATTCCAACTAATTCATCAATTTCATCAACAATGGCTTCATCTATCACTTCAACAAGTCAAATGTCAACAACCATCTCTTCTATAACATCAGCATCCATTTATTCAGCAGGATCTTCTACAACGCCAACAGAAATTAATCAAGATATCTCAGCAGTCACCATTTACTATGATCCGTCAAGTATTCCTCCAAACAACAACTTTCAACAACAAACAGTGGCACCTCCTGCCAGGTCACCAGTCACCATCTACTACGATCCGCACACTATTTCAGTACCCTCCTCTGCAGCAGTCAGTCCAGTTACTATCACAGTGCCTGGACCAGTTCCATTTGAAAGCAGTAATGCCATACCTTGGCATTATGGCTCTGACCTCTACTGCAACGGGGAGAAAATCACTTTGGACTCTTCAACTTCTTCTCCACAGATTGATAATGTTGGGGGGGGGGGGGCGGAGGCTTCACCAGAAGCGGACGCCTTTTTGCCTCACAATTGCAAAAACCTAATGCCGAAGCAGAAGCTGCTGCCAAAGCAAAAGGAAAGAGTGTGGTAGTTGAAGAGACAACTGTCAAAGAAACTCAGAAGACATCTTTTGAACAAGATGTAGACGAGTTTATGAGGATTATAAAGAGAAGTGATTACAAAGTGGTGGATCAGCTTCACCAAACTCCCTCAAAGATCTCCATATTATCCCTGTTGATGTGTTCTGAAGCTCACAGGAATGCATTATTGAAAGTCCTGCATGCAGCATATGTGCCAGAGGAGATCACTGTTAATCAGCTAGAAACTGTGGTGGCAAATGTCAACACCAGTCATGGACTGGGCTTTACCAATGCTGACTTAACAACTGAGGGACGTAACCACAACAAGGCTTTACATATCACCTTGGAATGCAAAGGTGCTGTTCTATCCCATGTACTGGTGGACACTGGGTCTTCACTCAATGTTCTACCAAAGAAAGCCTTGGTGAAGCTGGAATACGATGGCTTGGCATTACGTCCAAGTAATTTGGTGGTGAGGGCATTTGATGGCTCTAAAAGATCAGTGCTTGGGGAGATTGATCTGCCTGTGATGATTGGCCCGCAGACTTTTAAAATTACCTTCTATGTGATGGACATTCAGCTGGCCTACAACTGTTTGTTGGGTAGACCCTGGATCCATGCCGCTGGCGCTGTTACGTCTACCCTTCACCAGAAGCTGAAATTCGAGTGGGAAGGCCAGATCATCACCATCTATGGTGAAGAAGACATCTTTGTCAGCCATCTGGCTACGTACAAGTACATTGAGATGGATGGAGAGATCCATGAAACTATGAGCCAAGGGTTTGAGGCCCTGAATATAAATGAAGCATCTGCTGTACTTGGAACCTCCATGACATCTTATCAGCAAGCCAGGAAGGTTGTTGAAGAGGGGACTGCCCAAGGCTGGGGCAAGCTGCTGCCCGTGAAGAAGAAGGAGGACATATTTGGGATGGGTTACAAACCAACTCAACAAGATCAATCAGAGGCTGCCAAGAAGCCCAGTTTTGTCAGCGGGGGAATGCTCACCCCTGATGCAGTGAACAACTTGGAAGACGAGGATGAAAGTGACCGCAACCTGGAGAGCTGGATACGTCCAAGGATCCCGGGGAGCCAAGTCCTTAACTGGTCTTCCCAGGAAATTATAAGGGTTACTCCTGCAGAGTAATTATTATTTCCTGTATTTTTAAGCATGCATCAAGTCTTGCATCTTGCCTAAGATGTCAAGACTCATTTTGTAATCGGGCCATCTTGTAATTTTGTGCAAACAGATCAATCAATGAATATCAGACATCTTTTGCAAATGAGTCTTTTTCTTTTCCGCTCACTGTTTTTCATTTTTCTTTTTGTACAAAAATAAAATGGCAATGTTTTCCAAAATGAGAACTTCATTTCACTTTTTTCTAAACAAGATTAAAATCAATCAGTAAAATGAACAATCTAAACCCTTGCAGAGAGTGCCTTTCAGACTGCACCGACAACAACACAGCTATGACTTCGTATGACTTTGACAATCCAATCAATCAAGCTGATGAAGGGGTTGAAGAAGATTATGAGCTTCCTGAAGAGCTAGCCAGGTTGTTAAGGCAAGAGGAGAAGGTTATTACTCCTCATCAGGAGGAGGTTGAAACGGTTAATCTTGGTACGGAAGAAGATGTGAAAGAAGTTAAGATCGGGGCCTGCCTACAGGATTCAGTAAAAGAGAAACTGATTGATATGCTTCGGGAGTACGTGGATGTGTTTGCTTGGTCTTATCAGGATATGCCAGGGTTGGACACCGACATTGTCATGCACAAGCTGCCTTTAAAAGAGGACTGCCCGCCGGTAAAACAGAAACTGCGCCGTACTCGCCCAGATATGGCAATGAAGATAAAGGAAGAGGTACAAAAGCAGTGGGACGCCGGGTTCCTTGCTGTAACTAGCTATCCGCCGTGGGTTGCTAACATCGTACCAGTGCCTAAGAAAGACGGCAAAGTGAGAATGTGTGTAGACTACCGGGACTTGAACAGAGCCAGCCCGAAAGATGATTTCCCATTACCTCACATTGATGTATTGTTTGATAATACGGCTCAGTTCTCGGTGTTCTCCTTCATGGACGGATTTTCAGGATATAATCAGATCAAGATGTCACCTGAAGACATGGAGAAGACGACTTTCATCACACCCTGGGGCACATTCTATTATAAGGTGATGCCATTCGGACTGAAGAATGCTGGTGCAACCTATCAACGGGCTATGGTAACACTATTCCACGACATGATCCATAAAGAAATTGAATGTTATGTGGATGACATGATTGCCAAGTCCCTCACAGAGGAAGACCACCTGGTGAATCTGTTAAAGCTATTCAAACGCCTGAGGAAGTACCAGTTGAAGTTGAACCCCAATAAATGCACATTCGGGGTGCGATCCGGTAAACTGCTGGGATTTATTGTGAGTGAGAAGGGAATTGAAGTTGACCCTGATAAAGTCAAAGCTATTCAAGAAATGCCTGCACCAAAAACTGAGAAAGAAGTTCGAGGTTTTCTAGGTAGATTGAACTACATTTCACGGTTCATATCTCACCTTACCGCAACTTGTGAACCTTTGTTCAAGCTGTTAAGAAAAGAACAAACGGTCAGGTGGAATGAAGACTGCCAGAGGGCTTTTGACAAAATCAAGGAATACTTACAAGAGCCTCCAATCCTTATGCCTCCAGTCGAAGGAAGACCTCTGATAATGTACTTGACAGTATTAGAAGAGTTATTGGGGTGTGTGCTGGGCCAGCATGACGAGTCTGGTCGAAAAGAGTATGCAATATACTACCTGAGCAAAAAGTTTACCGACTGTGAACAACGTTATTCACTGCTCGAGAAAACTTGCTGTGCTTTAGCGTGGGCTGCTCGCCGACTGAGACAATATATGTTGACCCACACTACTTTATTGATATCAAAGATGGACCCAGTCAAGTACATTATCGAGAAGCCAGCACTTACTGGACGGGTTGCAAGATGGCAAATGATCCTAACAGAATATGACATCCATTACACATCTCAGAAAGCCATCAAGGGCAGTGTATTGTCTGATTACCTTGCCGAGCAGCCCATTGATGATTACCAGCCTATGAGATTTGACTTCCCTGATGAAGACATCATGTTCATAAAAGCAAAAGATCATGTAGAGCCTGTTCACACTGAAGGGCCCGACCCGGAAGAAGAATGGACTATGATGTTTGACGGGGCTGTCAACATGAATGGTCGTGGTGTTGGTGCAGTACTCATTACACCTAAAGGAGTTCACATGCCTTTCTCGGCAAAACTCACTTTCAACTGCACTAACAACGAAGCTGAATACGAAGCTTGTATTATGGGTCTTGAGGAAGCCATTGACCTCAGGATCAAGACTTTAACTGTGTTCGGAGATTCAGCTCTGGTAATTAATCAAACCAACGGCAAATGGTACACACACCAGGATCATCTGATACCTTATCGGGATTATACAAGGAGGTTATTGACTTTCTTTACAACGGTCAAGCTTGAGTACATCCCTCGGGACGAGAATCAGTTTGCAGATGCTCTGGCTACCATTTCATCCATGATCAAAGTTCAAGCTGCCAACTTTGTACCTCGGATCCTAGTATCCAGACTTGACAGACCAGCATATGTGTTTGCAGCAGATGTTGTCAAAGATGATAAGCCTTGGTTCCACGACATTAAGTGCTTCTTGGAGGATCAAACATACCCACCTGGGGCATCTTCCAATGATAAGAAGACATTAAGAAGGCTAGCTGGTAGTTTCTTCCTGAATACTGATGGTTCCCTGTACAAGAGAAACTTTGATATGGTACTTCTCCGATGCGTTGATAGGACAGAAGCAGACTTGTTAATGCACGAAGTGCACGAAGGATCCTTTGGTACCCATACAGGAGGGCATGCCATGGCCAAGAAATTGCTAAGATCAGGTTATTACTGGATCACAATGGATGCAGACTGTTGTGCTTACGCCAGAAAATGCCATAAATGCCAGATTTATGCGGATAAGGTGCATGTGCCTCCCAATCCTCTGAATGTGATGTCTTCACCATGGCCCTTTGCCATGTGGGGCATTGATATGATTGGCAAGATTGAACCAACTGCTTCAAATGGCCACAGATTTATCCTGGTAGCCATTGACTATTTTACCAAGTGGGTTGAAGCAGCTTCCTATGCAAATGTTACAAGGCAGGTGGTAGCCCGATTTCTGAAGAGAGACATCATCTGTCGGTATGGAGTGCCCGAGCGAATCATTACTGATAATGGTTCCAACTTAAACAACAAAATGATGGCAGAGCTATGCCGGGACTTCAAGATCCAACACCACAATTCTTCTCCTTACAGGCCAAAGATGAATGGCGCTGTTGAGGCAGCTAATAAGAATATCAAGAAGATTGTGCAGAAGATGGTAGTCACCTACAAAGACTGGCATGAAATGCTACCATTTGCCTTGCATGGGTACCACACGTCAATCAGAACATCTACTGGGGCAACACCGTATCAGCTTGTATATGGTATGGAGGCAGTCCTACCTGTTGAAGTGGAATTACCCTCCCTACGGGTACTAATGGATGTTAAGCTGAACGAGGCAGAGTGGGTCCGATCCCGATACGAACAACTGAGTCTGATTGAAGAGAAAAGATTGGCTGCAATCTGTCATGGGCAGTTATATCAGAAAAGAATGAAGAAAGCCTTCGATCAGAAAGTCAGGCTCCGAGAGTACCAGGTAGGGGATCTTGTGCTGAAAAGACTCCTCCTTCCTCATACAGACCACAGGGGCAAGTGGACTCCGAACTATGAAGGACCATTCGTAGTAAAGAAAGTTTTCTCGGGTGGAGCACTGATGCTCAGCACCATGGATGGTGAAGACTTCCCGTCCCCTGTGAATTCAGATGCAGTTAAAAAAATACTTCGCATAAAATGACCCGCTGGACATAAAAACAGAATGTAAGTCCAGGCAAAAATAGGGCATCCCGGCGAGTCAAAAACAGAATAAAAGACTCGGGCAAAAATAAGGGAAATAAACAAAAAAAAATGTACACCCGCTGAGTTGAAAAGCCGCATTGGACAACTCAGGCAAAAATGGGTATCCCGATGGATTGAAAACCCGAAAGGGCGATCCATGCAAAATAAGGGAATAAGCGAACAACTGCATTCTGAATTCGTCTGTATCACTTACAACTTGGTAAGCTTCGAAAGGATCAAGCTTCTTTCCGAATCAGCCTTCTTCAGAAAGCAAGACGAGAAGAACGTCAAATGTCATACGAGTCATAGCAGAAGGGAAGCTCCTTGAAGCGTCGCCAACATTGCCAACGTCTTGTTTCTCAATTTGTAACGATCTCCTCATTTTAGGGGATTTGTTTCTTTGACTGTATCTTGCCAATTCAGGGCACATGAATTAATAAAATCAGATTTTCAGTCATGTTTCGTCTCGTATATTTTATTTTTGTTTGCAAAAATGTCCGATATCCCTAAGATACTGATTGCATAAATACAGATGCTTCTCTTCTAAAAATATGTGCTTGCAGGAAATATACCTACTCCCGGGAGTGTCTAAACTCCTATGATGGAATCCGGTAAAGGATACCTCGGGATTACTTGTGCGTTTCTTTGTCTTTTCAGGATTGCAGGTATTCAAAGCACGGCATGGGGCATGAAAGCTTCACCCCACCAAGCTGGCAAATCATTATCTACTCAGTCTTAGCACCGAAGATGTTTTTCTCCCCAGCTGAATTGACATCCATTATTCCTCCTCAGCCAAGTACAAAAGCCAGAGAATCATCTCCCCACAGAGTGTCAACCTCTATCCAGGAGAGCAACGCGCGAAGGGATCACAACAGAGTGAAGAAGGCTTCTACAAACCCCAGCTGGGTCCCTCATTAATGAGACAGGTTTATCAATGACCTATTCCCCAAGCAAAGTCATACATGACAGATCCACCAGTGATCTCTTCCCCAGCTGGGATGTCCATTTCAAGCAGATCAGCCGGAGATCTTCGCAGCTACGGGATCCGAATCCCGGATCTGTATCTTTGCATAATCATGGCATTCGCATCATATTCTCCCCACAGAGCGTATCATTCCGTCTAATACAGATCATTACGGCAAAAAACAAACATATTGCATAATCATAAGCCATGTTCTGAATCAAACACTTGTGAATACCGACAATCCGTCAGCGATATACAGAAAACTCCCCGGATTCCCCGGCAGAAAGCCAAGGCATTTGCCTTACACTCATAAATACAAATGCACAATCCTCTTGGCACCCGTCCGTGTCATCATTCCCCAGTAAAGTCGCCCGAGCACTCTTTACAAACAGACCATTTGTATTACAGATACTTCGTGACACCCGTCCATGTCATACCCCCAGCAGAAAGCCAAAGCGTCACCTTTGCACTCACCATACAAATACATATCTATACAACTTCCCTGACACCCGTCCGTGTCGTATTCCCCAGCATAGTCACCCAAACACCTTGTAAATCATATATTTGTTTATAATACACTCTTTCCGACACTCGTCCGTGTCGCACGCTCCCCAACAAGTTGAACACTCATCTATACACCGCTCATACTTATTAATCCTGTTCCACTCATACAGATACTCGTCCGTATCTTGTATATACCACTTATATCCCCTCAGAGTCGACACTCGTCCGTGTTCTTTGTTAACCAGTTGGTACTCGTCCGTATCATCATCTTAGAACATGCGTCAAGCGTTTGTTTCTACCTGATACTCGTCCGTATCACAGCCTTAAGGATGCTCGTCCGTATCTCTAATCCATACACGTGTCAAACACTTATGTCTTCTTGAATTTAGACACTCGTCTGTGTCTACTATTCCCCAGAAGAGTCCCCGCAGAATCAATACTCGTTCGTGTTCTTTGTTAACCAGTTGATACTCGTCCGTATCATCATCTCTGAACATGTGTCAGTTTTTGTTTCTACCTGATACTCGTCCGTATCATAATCTTAAGGATGCTCGTCCGCATCTTTAATCTATACACAGTGCCAAAGCACTTATACCTTTCATTTTCTTGGATGTAGACGCTCGTCCGTGTTTACTTTTCCCCAGCGAAGTCCCCAACAAAGCTTGTTGAACTATTTCCTTTTTATCTGGCATTCGTCCTATGTCATGATACCTTTTCGGCAGCCGTACCCTGACCGGTGATCGTCCTTCACCTTTGGATGACCGTCCCTCATCCTTTCCCCAGTGGAGTCTCTATTTCATTAGAACCCCTTTTCTATCCGACATTCGTCCTATGTCGTGATATTTTCAGCAGCCGTCCCCTGCTAGGTGATCGTCCTTCACCTCTTGATGATCGTCCTTCATCACTTTATCCGATGGTCGTCCCCGTCGTCGATCTTGTTATCTGACATTCGTCCTATGTCATGATAGACCCTAGGGGCAGCCGTCCCCTGCTAGGTTATCTTCCTTCACCTCCTGATGATCGTCCTTCATCATGCTTATCCGATGGCCGTCCCCATCGTTGATCTTGTCATCTGGAATTCGTCCTATGTCATGATAAACCCCGAGAGCAGCCGTACCCTGCTAGGTGATCATCCTTCACCTCCTGATGATCGTCCTTCATCATTTTATCCGATGGCCGTCCCCATCATTGATCTTGTTATCCGGCATTCGTCCTATGTCGTGATACTTTCGGCAGCCGTACCCTGCCCGGTGATCGTCCTTCACCCTAGATGACCGTCCCTCATCTTATCCCCAACAGAGCAGCCGTCCCCTGCTAGGTGATCGTCATTCACCTTTGATGACCGTACCTCATCATTTATTTCACTTACCTATGATCCCCAGAAAGTCTTATATCTTTACTTGATGGTCGTCCCCATCACAATCTCTTGTATCCCCAGCATGTCGGCCGTCCCCATCATTGCTACAATCCCCAGCAGTCGTCCCCTGCTCGACGGTCGTCCTCCATCGCCCGCACTTTATAATATACTTTATTTTCCTTTTACAATCTATATCCCTTTTCTTCTTCATTCTGTGAGTGCAAATTTTGGACTGTCTTTGGTATTCAACCACAAGTTATCTTGTTTGCCTGTTAAGCCGTTGCTTACATCCTGCACAGCTAACTCATGCTTGAATAGGGGCAGCTGTAAACATCCCAAATTTTCCCTCACCCATTTCACACCATGGCTTGTGATCATTTCATATGCATAAGTTTAATCATAGCATCCCATATTGCATTTTTGCTTCACTGCATTGTTTCTAAGTCATCTGCATCTAGGGTTTGTGATCTGAGCTATCCAAGAGCCACTTGAGCCACTCCAAAGGTCTTCAATCACTTCAAAGGGGTCCATAAGTATTCAAGCATCATATTGTATCCCCACAAAGTCAAGGAAATCAAAGAATCACAAGAACTGAGATTGGCATGGAAGCAGAGCCAGGTTTAACTGCACAGATGACCTAGAATTAGGGTTTTGGTTTCAGAGGCCATAACTCCAAATTTTTTGGTCATTCTTGTTTCTATTGGTCTCTATATGTTATAAGGATCATGAATATCAAGTTTCATGAAGAAATTCCATGGGGAAGGCATCTAATCAAGAGTTGACTTCTTGAGCAAGTCAGTGCAAAATCAGGGCATCTAGGACCCCGAATGACCCAACCAAAGGGTGTTCTTCATCATTTTGATTGTGTATGATCTTTATTTGATCATAGAAGATGTTAGAAGTTCACAAAATTGAAGAATTTCAAGCCATTTGCAAAGTTGACTTTTTGGGAAAATGACTTGTAATGGAAACTTGCCATTTTGGGAAACTTTTTCAACCCTTGCTTTTTGATTCAAAAATGCTTCAAATGGGAAAACTTTGGTCATGAAAGTTGTAGAGTGGATTATTCCCTTTTCAAAAAGTACAAGAACTTGTTCTAATTCATTTTGGATCAAAAGTTATGGCTTGTCAAAGTTGGGAAAAATCACATAATTTCAAGTTATGCACCAAAGAGGCAAAGTTGCAAAACCACTTGCCAAGACAAATTGTGCTATCAAATGGACTTCTAAACTTCATACAAACATAAACCAATGCCTAGAGATCAGATTGCATCAAAAGTTCACTCATTTTCATGGCTTGTGGATCAAGAAATTCCAAAAGGGCCAAAGTTCACAAATTTGCAAAATGATCCATAACTCTTCATCCACTTGAGCCAGCTCACAAAATCTGATTTCATGACACCCCTTGATCCTTGCTGCGTATAGCCATGCCCATATCTCAGCCTGCCACTTGCCCATACCTCCAAGTACAACTTTCTTGACTTTTTGCAACTTGAGCCATACCAATCACACTGCTCCACAACAACTCTCTGCCCAATCAGAACATGTTATGTGGACCTCAAGCTAGCCATTTGATAACACAACTCAGCCTGAAACTCTCTCTAAGCCATAGTTATCAAAAATCCTCCAACTTGCAAAACCATTCGAAACACACAGCAAAAGCATCAAACACAAAAACCAACTTCACAGAACATCTCAGCACACTCCCCTGATCATTTCCCTGCCCTCATTCATCCCTGAAACCTCCTCAATCAGAAACACGATCCTCACCCCTCACTGAACAGAACTTCTGCAAACTCACAAACCAACCATTTTAAACTCCAACCAAGCCTTGCAAACTTCTCAGGGGGGTCATTGGAGGTGATTGGAAGCAAGGAGCTGGCCAGAAAGTTGCAAACTGAGAAAGCTCAAGCTCAGGTACCTCAAGAACTTTTTTTCCAGAAATGAAAATTTAGGTTCTTAGATTGTTCCTTATGCCTTGCTGATCATCCTGATGTTTTTACTTTTTGAAATGGTTAAGATTTGAGTGTGTACTGGTTGCCTGAAACTTTTGCTATTTTTGAGTTTTGATTCGAATCTTGTTTTGTAGGTCATAGAAATTTGTTTTAAGGGTAGGTTTAGATTCAGGGAGGTTAGGAGGTTTGATCTGGAGCTTTAGAGCTCCAGAAATAACCTAGAGAAGAAGTTGGCCATTTTCAGGTGAGGAGGTCACCGGAGAAGACGACCGGAGCTCGTCTCCGGTGACCTGAGAGTGATTAAATGCTAATTAGGGTTAGGGCACCAGGTTTGAATGTGAGCCACTGGATGTTGTTTCCCGCGCGCGTATGGAGGGCTGAGATCATGTCATTAATTATTAATTAGGTTTAATTTAATTAATTAATCAGGATTTAAGAAGTTTGAATTTGGGCCGTAGGATTGCGCGCCAAGTCAATGATTTTCAGCCCAGATTGCATCCTGGCTCTCCATTGTGCATACTTCTCACTTTATTTAATTTTATTTCATTTTATTTTGTACGAATTTTTAAAAATAGCAAAAAATGTTTAAAAATTATGAAAATTTTTGTCAAGGTTTTCATTATTTTTCAGAACACAAAAATATTTTTATTTTTATTTTTTGCATCAAAAATTATTTTTAAATCATTTAAAAGATTATTTTTAATTAATTAATGAAAATTAATTAATTAAAAATACTTTTAAGTATTTAAAAATCACAAAAAAATTCATGTAACCTTTAAAAACATTTAGAAACATTGTCCAACTCTCAAACCAAATTTCGTTTTTGTTCTTGATGCCTTTTGATCATTTTCAATGGAATTAATTTCATTTCAAGGCATTATTTTGTTCCAAACTTCAAAAATTCATTTCTGCGTAACCATTGAGAGTTGGAAGATGATTCTTTTTGCATTGCATCTTGTATAACATGTAGTTTGTAGGATAAAATTGGCATGATTTGATCTTGCATTTTCAATTTGTTTGGCATTTTTCTTGACTAGGTACCTTAAAACCCTAGCAATCTTAGGAAATTCATAACTCTCACTAGGTTAAGAGTTGGATCCCCTCCTTTGGGCAGTGAGTTTGTATAGGTTTAGGGTCCCTTTGATTACATTTTCAAATTTTTATCATGTCATTTGCTTCTGGTTTTGGATTTTTGCTTTGTATGTTGCATATAACCCTAATTCATGCCTTCCTTTGCATCCATCTTTCATTTGCTTGCATACCATGATTTGCCATGACATTTTGTGCATTCATTTGATTCATAAAACATCTTAGGACATATTAGAATCATGTTTGATCATTGCATCTTTCATTTGCCATGTTGTATGTCATTTGCATTTCATAACTTTTCATGAACTTTCATGGTTCAATACATGCCTCATTTGCATCCTTATGTTTGTATGATCATCCTCATGCCTTGTTTCATGTTTGCATCATCTCTTAGCATCATTAACATCATGTATTTGCTTCTGACTTTGTATTGCATCATGCCATTTCATCTCATTTGCATTGCATTTCATTTCTTTCACTAACTTTTCAGGTGGTAAGTTACTTTGAGAAGTGAATTTGCCTTCACTTCTCATGTTCTCTTTTCATCTCTTTCATACTTCCCTTGCTGCATTTTGTATGTGTTTGGGTTTGAGCTTGCTCATTCTTGTTCATCTTACCTTCTTCCTTCAAGCAACTTGACTTCTTAAGTGAAGCAAGTTGTTTTCCTTCTCTTTGCTCCTTTCATTTGCTTCTCTCCTTGGTGGTTCTTTGAAGATCTTTCTCTTAAACCTCACAAACCCTAGGACTTCCAAGCATGATAACTTTTTAGGATTGTTTAGTCCCCCATTTAGCTTTTACCTTTGTGTCATCTCTTTGAGTCTTCTCTCCTCACCTCATAATCAGGGACTAAACCCTAAAGGTTTTAAGGCTTTGTGATTAAGCTTATGCCTGCATCCTTCTATTAGGATGAAGTGTATAACTTTAATCCTAAGTGTTAAACCCTTAATGTGTTTAAACCCTTTAATCAATTCACTTAATAATCATCAAGACATCAAGCTTGTAACTTGGGCCTTGCATTAGGGTTCTAATTCTTCCTTAATTGGTTAAGAAGGACTAACCCTAGTGTTAATGGACAAGTCCCCCTCAAGTTGTCTTACAAACCATAAAACTCACTTCTTCATCTTACCATTAACTAAAATCCACTTAATAAAGGCTTTGTTTTGTCATGAGGTTAATCCCTAATCATGGATTAAGTTGAGGAGTCTTTCTCAGCTTAAATATTCTCATCTATTATCCTTCTATTGGGATGGTGTAATGAGTCTGTTTAATCCTTGATTATGGCTTAATCTCATTACTTAACACTAAACAAAAACAACAAAAACATCTAACTAATCACAAGTAGGTTAATGATCTTAATCTTACACCATGGTGATTAAGTGTGAGATGCTGACTTCACACTTAAGGTATTCTCATTACCCCTAATCAGAGGGAAGATGTGATGAGTTTGCTAATCCATTGGTTTAGGCTTAAGCTCATTAACTTATGACAAACTACAAAAAGCAATAAAAGATTGAAAATACAAAAAACAAACAATAATCGTCTCCTCCGGGATTCTTTTCTCATCTCGTTCACTCATAAACGAGAACTTGCTTCTTCCGTCTAATGCAAGACAGTTTGCACCTGAGCCAGACAGGTCATACACTTGAGCATAAACAAGCAAGCAGTTCACAAGTCAACTTATCTTTCAGTCTCTTTGGGTCGAACTACGGTGTTCTGACTTCCTCATTGCACGAGAGGATACGTAGGCATAACTTAACGGTTATCGAACAAAAGTCTCTGTATATTCCCTCTTTTTCCAGCATTATTCTTTTAGCCTCATAGTCTTGAGCTTTGGACTCTTTCCCTGCACTGACACTACCCCTTTAAAAACACAAACTTTCAAGCGTGGATCCCGTCGAGTACGGCGGACAATCTGGGTGCTAATACCTTCCCAGGTTGTAACCAACCCCCTTTCTCAGTCTCTCTGGTTCGCAACCGTCTTATCCATATCTGTCTAGGTCTATGCAGCATTACCTTTCCTCCGGGATAAAAATGCCTAGCTGGCGACTCTTTCATTTTCTTCTTTCGCCGACCGTTCGTGTCTGTACCCCATTTGACCTAGTGTCATTCGGTGGGAGCGACAGGTACTCAATATCATATTCTGACAATAACATTTGCCAACGAGCAATCCTCCCAGTCAAAGCAGGATTTTCAAATATATACTTGATTGGATCCATTTTAGAGATCAACCAAGTTGTATGATTTAGCATATACCGGCGAAGACGCTTTGCAGCCCAAGCTAAAGCACAACAAGTTTTTTCAAGCATGGAATAACGAGACTCACAATCAGTGAATTTCTTACTCAAGTAGTAAATTGCATATTCTTTTCTTCCAGATTCATCTTGCTGACCAAGTACACAACCCATGGAATCTTCCAACACAGTCAAGTACATGATCATCGGTCTACCTTCCACCGGAGGAGACAGGATAGGAGGTTCAAGCAGATATTCTTTGATACTTTCAAACGATTTCTGACAATCATCTGTCCAGACACAACCTTTGTCTTTCCGAAGCAACTTGAAGATCGGAGCACATGTGGCAGTCATGTGAGAGATAAACCTCGAAATATAATTCAAACGGCCCAAGAATCCTCTTACTTGCTTTTCAGTTCTTGGAGCGGGCATTTCTTGAATAGCTTTCACCTTATCAGGATCGACTTCAATACCTCTTTGGCTGACAATGAAACCTAACAACTTTCCAGAACGTACACCAAATGTGCACTTGCTCGGATTCAAACGAAGCTTAAACTCCCTTAACCTCTGAAACAACTTCAGCAAATGTTCAACATGATCCTCTTCAGTCCTCGACTTAGCAATCATATCATCAACATATACCTCGATTTCTTTGTGCATCATATCATGGAAAAGTGTAGTCATAGCTCTTTGGTATGTCGCACCAACATTCTTCAATCCAAAGGGCATCACTCTGTAGCAAAATGTTCCCCATGGTGTAATAAATGTGGTCTTTTCCATGTCCTCGGGTGCCATCTTTATCTGATTATAACCGGAAAATCCATCCATAAAAGAGAACACATCAAACTTAGCCGTATTATCTACCAACATATCAATGTGTGGCAATGGAAAATCATCTTTCGGACTGGCTTAGTTCAAATCTCTGTAATCAATGCACATTCGGACTTTTCCATCTTTCTTCGGAACAGGAACGATATTGGCCACCCATTCAGGATAAGTTGATGTCATAAGAAAACCTGCATCGATCTGCTTTTGAACCTCCTCTTTGATCTTTACTGCCATGTCAGGATGAGTTCTTCTCATCTTCTGCTTTACAAGTGGACATTCAGGCTTCAACGACAATCTATGCTCCACAATATCAGTATCAAGACCTGGCATGTCTTGATAAGACCAAGCAAATACATCAACATACTCTCTGAGAAGCTCTACAATCCTCTTCTTAACATCAGGACCAAGCAATGCTCCAACTTTGACTTCTTTCTTATCATCTTCAGAACCCAAGTTGACCATCTCTATAGACTCTCCATGAGGCTGAATAATTTTCTCCTCGTGCTCAAGCAACCGAGAAATCTCATCAGGAATCTCTTCAACATCCTCTTCCTCAGCTTCAAACACAGGGAATTCAAAGTTGGGAGAGGGCATAAGATCATTGTTTTCAATGGGTTTATCAATCAATCTGCACAATGATTTTATTTTTATTTTAGAGTATGAACAAAAGTGCAAACATTATGCAGATAAACAAATATTATTATTTTGGGTTTTTTATGTTACCATTTTTCAGAATAAAGCAAAAAGGAAAAACACATATGGAAATAACAAAATAACATTTTATTGATGATGATAAAACTTGAAACAAAGCCCGACAAACATCACTTTCACCTTGGGAAGAGTGAAAGGATTTTTGAAAGAAAATAAAACAAATTACTTTGAAGCATGAACAATAAAAGGAACATCAACAGCAATCCAGTTCTGGCAAATCTTTCCATGCGTAACAAAGTTAGGCATTTCTTCATCTTCATCATCTTCAATGATGGCAGCAGCGGAATGATCGTTGATAAACCCAGCACTTCGGAAACCTTCCTGAATAGTCTTCGGGTCATTGAGAACCACACCTGGTGCAAAGCCGATACCAAAACCTTCCTTGTTGTCGACAACATCAATAACTCGTCCCCAACCGTTAGATTGTCCTGTTTCAAGCACGCGCAGAGCATACTTGAAAGAAGACATAGGCATGGCATTCTTCTTAGCAATATTATCCACAACAGAAAGAGCTTGAAATGAAGTTCCCACCTCTTCTTCAGCATCAATATAGGAGAAAGAAGACAAATTGCTCACAAGCATCGCCCTTTCACCTCCAATGGTCACCAATTTCCCCTCTCTCACAAACTTCAACTTCTGATGAAGGGTTGATGTCATAGCTCCTGCCTCATGAATCTAGGGTCTTCCTAGGAGACAACTGTAAGCGGGACGTATATCCATTACTTAAAAAGTAATTTTGAATATAAACAGTCCAATAAGAATAGGAAGATCCACTTCACCAATCACTGTTTTCTTCGACCCGTCAAACGCTTTCACAATAATCCCACTATGTCTCATGGGAGCACCTTGATACGCAAGCTTTGACAAAGTCGATTTCGGCATTACGTTCAGAGAAGATCCAGTATCAACTAGCACCTTAGACATAACATCTTCCTGACAGTTCACTGAAATATGCAAAGCCAAGTTTTGATTCCTTCCTTCTTCAGGCAAATCATCATCACAGAAACTTAAATTATTGCAGGATATGATATTAGCCACAATACTATCAAACTGATCAACAGTCACATCATGGTCAACATAAGCTTGATCAAGAATCTTCTGCAATGACTGCCTATGAGCCTCAGAGCACATCAAGAGTGATAAAACTGATATCTTTGACGGAGTATGCAACAACTGCTCGGTAACGTTGTACTCACTCTTCTTTATCAATTTTAACACCTCATCTTCACTATCACCGGGTTGACCTGATTGGGCAACAACATCCATAATCTATTTACTTGCACTTGTATCTTCAATTCTCTTCGGAGGTTCTGAAGCATACACTCTACCACTTCGAGTAACCTTTGTCACATCAGCAATGCTAACTACAGACTTTGGAGTAGGAATAGGAACTTCCCTACCATTTTCTATCATCGTAGCATTATACTGGTACGAAACAGCTTTATCAGACTCATATGGCATTGGACCAGGCAAATTAATCACCAATGGAGTAACATCATTTTTGCGACTATCAAAAGAAATAACCACCCTCTCAGGAACAACCCTATCAGGAAGATTGAACTGAGGCATAATAACATTCACTTCATTTTCATACTCATCTCTTTTTGCTGTCACTTCAATCAACTTATCATCCATCATCTTTTGAATGTCTCTTTTAACAATCACGCAACCACGAGGATTCACCGAGCAGATACAACATCCAGCATAATCATGATCAATATCATGATATTCACTTAAGAAAGCATGCATCTCAACCAAAGACCTTCGAATATGACGGACCTCATAGATCTTGAACAAACCAGGACAACCATCAACCATATTCACAGACGCATTACCATGCTTCGGCAGTGGATTTTTCTGCACATTTGGATTAACATCATTGAAATACAGAACATTGTTCCTCATCAACTTATGTACTTCAAACTTCAATGGATAACAATTCTCAACATCGTGCCCCGGGGCACCTTGATGAAAAGCACAGCGAGCCTCTGGCTTATACCACCATGGAATAGTCTATGGAACTGGAGGTGGAGGACGTGTTTGCACAAGATTCTTTGCAATCAAAGATGGAAGCAAGTCCGCATACATCATCGGAATAGGATCAAAACTTGGCTTAGCCCGAACCTGTTGATTACCACCTTGTTGCACAGAAGGTTGTTGATAACGAGGTTGGTACTTTGGAACTGCTGGCACAGTTGGAGCCACATTAATCATCGGAGTTATAGAAGCTACATGCTGCGAATGGTGATTCCCACGACCATGGGGTCTTCTATAACTTTCACGAGACACAACATTAGTCTCACCTTCTTTCTTTTTTCCAAAGTTGAACCTTCTAGAACTTGAGCCATTACTATTCTCTTGACTTAACCATCCATCACAGACACCTTCTTCTAAACGCATCCCCATACTCACCATTTCAGTGAAATCAGAAGGAGCGCTTGCTATCATCCTCTCATAGTAGAAAGAACCTAAAGTCTTAAAGAAGATCTTCGTCATTTCTTTCTCTTCCAGCGGAGGAACAATCTGGGCTGCCAGCTCGCGCCATCTCTGCGCATATTCTTTAAAAGTCTCTTTGTCCTTCTAGGACATAGCACGAAGCTGATCTTTATCTGGTGCCATATCAACGTTATACTTGTATTGCCTCACAAAAGCTTCCCCCAAATCATTGAAAGTCTTGATTTGGCTATTATCCAAACTCATATACCACCTCATGGGTGCACCGGTCAAACTATCCTGGAAATAGTGAATCAGCAGCTTATCATTATCTGTCTGAGCAGACATCTTTCTAGCATACATAGTTAAATGACTCAAAGGACAAGTGTTGCCTTTATACTTCTCAAACTCAGGCAACTTGAATTTGTACGAAACTTTAACATTAGGGACCAGACAAAGATCATAGGCATCTTTTCCGAACAAATCCTTATGCTTCAAGGCTCTCATCTCCCTCTGTATCTCAACAAAGCGTCCTTGGAAATCATAAAGTCTTTCAGCCACTCCAGCACCTTCACTAGGCTCAGCATGGTAAATCATTTCATCATGGTGCGGAATAGTGTGCATCACAGGCGGTGCAGTAGTCATAACTGGAGGAAGAGTATTCCACACTGGTGGGAGAGTATTAAATGCAGCGGTCTCAGGAGGAGGAGGATGATAACCAGCAGGAATAAAATCAACCGGCATACCCCAAGGTGTGCTAGCAGGCATACGATAGCGAGGAGAGATGACGGTCTCAACAGGAATTGATGCAGTAACAATCTCGGAGATGACGATATTCTGAATAGGAGAATTAGGAGGAGGTGGCTGATTCTGAGCAGCCACCAAGCTTTCCATCATGGTAGAAACTCTTTCCAAGCTTTCCCTCAGATAAGTAACCTCTTCGTGCAACTCGCGGTTCTCTTGTTGTAGGGTTTCCATCACCTTCCTCCGATTAGCTCGAGTATCAAATCGGTGAGTTAGCTTGACAGGAGAACTGGATGAAGACCAAGAAACAACATAAGATCCCTGGAGAACACTCAAAAAGCAAGACAAATGCGGGTATGATGCATGGTATGCGTATGCAGATGCAAAGATTTCAAAGGACTATAAGATAACTTGCAATATTTATAAAGAGACGCTTTTGAAGTACTTAAAAACTCATTCTCATTAAAATCAAAGTAAGGATTACAAGTGAAGTACAAACATCAATAACCCTAATACATGAGAGAAAAAGTAAACTAGGCCTAGGGAATCATATCCGAAGAAGTTCCGAATCTTGGCTGATACTTCATGCGAATTCTGTTGATCTCTTTCTTGTACCGATCTTCCATATCTTCTTTATATTTCACCAACTTGTCAACAATGGCCTTCCAAGCACCGAATGTAGGAGGAATGGTATATGGAGTACTAGAGGAAGATAAATCCTCTCTTGGCCTCTTCGTAACACGCCGCTCAAGTAACTCAACGAGATCATCTTTCTCCTTCAGTTGCTCTTGCATCATAGCCTTCTCAAGTAGCCATTCTTCTTTCTCTTTCTTCATCTTGTCTAACTCTTCTTGAAGAGCCACCTTCTCATCAACGGGAGGAAGAAAAGCAGACAATGGTAATATGGGAAACAGAGGCTCCTCAGGTGGATAAGGCATCTTGAGCTTGGAAGCCCTAGATCGAACCCACTGGATGTAACATTCGGAAGGAGCAAGGTGTTGTCTTCCCAATTGACCTTTCTCTTTCTGATGAACCGCATGCCAAGAATGAGCAATCCTTTTCTTCATTTCTACATGATCAGCACCATTAAGAAAGAAGAAACGGGATAAGGAAAGATTGTTTGGTATGTCCTTCAAACAATATCCCAACTGTCGCCTAGCAAGAATGGGGTTGTATCTAATTCCCCCACGTGTACCAAGAAGAGGTACATTAGGAAATTCTCCACAACTATCAATAAGCACTCCAATATCATAATGAGAACAATACCATGTCATATCCTTATGAGAAAGTGACATCATCCTTTGAGACCATCTTCGATTCTCTCTATTATCCTTGAAGACATCAGACTTTGGCAGGTGCGAAATAAACCACCTATAAAGAAGAGGCGCACAACATGCAATCTCTCTATCACCTTTGGAGGTCCTATAATGAAAAGCATGATACATATCTCCAAGCAAAGTAGGCACCAAATTCTTCTTCAAGAAAATCTGAATAGCATTCTCATCCACAATACCATCTAAGTTAGGAAACAAGACAATCCCATAAATGAGCAAAGCAAGAATAGCCTCAAATGTATCCTTATGACCCAAAGTAAGTGAAGTAGAAGCCTTCCCCATCAAGAACTTAGCATTAATACCACGAACACTCCCCTTCGGAAGAAACTTCCCATTAAGATCGGACTCCTTAAGAAAAAGTGCTTTGGCGATGACCTTGATAGTAAGCTCCTTCTCTAGACCACTGAAAAGAAATTCCTTATCCAAAATAGGTAAACCTATCCAATGAGAATACTCCTCCAAAGTCGGCACAAGCTGATAATCAGGAAAGGTAAAACAATGATGCAACGGATCATAAAACTGAGCCAAAGTAGGGAGAATCCCCTCAGGTACATCGGTATCCAACATAAACAAAAGCTTCCCATAGCATCTCCGGAACTCCTGGGTATCAACAACCAATGCTCCTAGCTTTCTCAACTCTACTAAATTAGGATTCTTGAAGGTTTACTTCTTTGTGTTCCTCCTTTCAAAATTCATAGCCATAGACATCTGAAATTTTGCAAAAGTTCCTTATGAGTCCCTTGAAATCTTAAACACAATGCTCATGAATGCATGATGGCGTGTATGCAACAACCACAAACAAGATCACACAAAACACACGGGCTTAGGTTCCGAGTCACGAGCATGAAGTCAAGGTAACAGAACACCAACCCACACAGGTAAGTACTAAGGTTTTGTCTTCATTGTACCTGCAGAAAACCAAAAGGGTGCTAACAGAGGTGCCCGGAGTTAACAACCATCTTTAGAATATCATCGGTACGTTGGATTACTCCCCAACCGATAACATTCTTAAAATAGACCTCGTCCGAGTGTAGTATCGCGTGAAAATCACCTTAGGTTTACACCCAGACAGTTTCCGCACTACGTTCCTAAATTGGCTTAGATGGGTTAAGGGTTCTACGGTCCTCAGTATGATCAGCTCAAGGTCGAAAAATAATGCCACGTATGATTACTCATCATGACATTGATAGTCCAAGAGAGCCTAACCGAGTGGAGATTATCAAATTGATATAGCTTTGGACTACTCCATCGCTTATCGCTTCGAATATCGCCGTCCTATCATAAGTTCCACTCAGATCCGGGTTAGAATCTATCTCACACAGGGGATCACCAAAACCGAAACAGAACAACCAAATAACAAACAAATCAAACAAAAGCAATAAATAAATCAAAGTAGGCTAAATCCACTTAGAGATTACTCCCCAGCAGAGTCGCCACTTTTCTGTAGCGGTAAAATCATGAGTGTAAGCTATTGACTAACTTAACTCAAGGTAAACAGAGTCGCCACCGCGCTTTTATTTTATTCCAAAAGGAAAAGGGAAAAAGAGCGAATAAAACCTAATGAATCTAAAAGCAAAGGCTAAAAGAAACAAACAGAGAACGGGTAAGGGGATAGGTTACAAATTGGGAAGGTTTTACGCACCCAAAATGTCTGTGGTACTCCACGGGAGCCCTTTGAAATATTTACTTCTTTTTTGGTTCAAAATGGTTTGTTTGAAAGAGATTGGAGAGATGAGAAGAGAAATGTTTTTTTTTTATATTTTTGTGTTTGAAGAGGTTTAACGCCTCATGCCTACGTACCCACAAAGTGCAATGCGAGATCAAAACCTCGTAGTTCGTGGTACAAAATTTGAAAAGGAACAATGAGTTGCATTAATTTTAAAATGTAAAGATAAGTCGTCATTCTTTAGCGAATAATTCTGCTAGAAAAAATGAATCATATCTAAACATATGAAAAGAAAAGTGCGCAAAGGCACCAAAAACAATTGAGTGAGTTTTTTGGATTTGTTTAAAGTATTTAAGAAAAGAATTTCGATATATTTACATGGATTAGCATTTATTAAGGAAATAAAGTGAAAAGGATAAAATCACTTGACCTAAGTCAAGGTTTGGTTGCGAAAGCATTTGAAGTTTTAAAAACAAAGAAGATTTTTGAAATAGGGAGAAGTTTTGAAAATTTAAGAATTGGGAGGAGATGAAGTGACTATCCTAAGACTTGAATTAAAAAGTTAAGAGAAGAGTGATCAAACCATATTATGAACGTTTCTTCAAGGTAAACGGGATTCCATCTTCAAAGACAAATGAAAATAATTCGAGGCTAAGGTCTTCAATCAATCACAACTTGAGCAAAGGGAGAGATCCTAAAATCTAAGTCCAAACTCCAATGCTAAGGATAGTGGCCATAGTCCGGAATTAAAAGTCACAAATCTTTTAGGTGTTTAATCCTTTATTAATGTTTTGTGTCCAAATGGACAAAAGAAAAAAAATCACAAGCAACAATATAAACATAAACAATATGATAGATGATATAATATGATAATAGCATAATAAAAGAGATAAGGAGCGAGAAATTAAAATAAAGAGGATAAGGTGCGAGAAATTGAATTTAAATGGTTAATATATTCATGTCATTATAATATTTACATATAAATGGTATGATGAACTTAATCAAGCACAACCACGAAAGATAATAAAAAGTCGAGGCAACCGGATCCAAGTGGATCTTATTCCGAATTCGGGACAAATTTAGGTCTATGTTAAGCAATCGTCGAGTAATTTACGAAGTAATTACCCTACAAATGAGGCCGGCCACCACCAATTAAGGTGGAAAATATTTGTGCTAATACATGTTAGAGAAATGATATTATTGATCATTCTCCGAAAACATGTCGCACGAAAAGAAAAAGGATGGTCTAATCTTAATCGAGATTTTTCGTTGAATTATCGAATGCAACCTATCACGATCCCAAAGTATGGAGAATGATCCAAATGATCATTCATCCATAGATTTGAAATAATGAAGGTTAAACATGTTCGAAATTCAACAATCTACGAATCGGAGATTTTCATCGACCAAAAATAAAAAGAAATGGATCTTAACATAAAAAATCCATAAAACTATTAACTATTTTTATAGGAAAAAAAGTTTCCAATAAAATGAAATATATGTAAAAAAAAATGTTAACAAATTTTTTTTTAAAGAAATAACAAACAATAAAGAAACTATTAGTTATTAAAAGAATAAAGATAGAAATTTTAAAAAAAAAGGATAAAAAAAAGAAGGGGATGGGGGCGCAACATATGGATCTGTGAAGAGAAATTCAGGTTCACCTAAATAATAGGCCCAAACCAACTCATATCTTTATAAAAAAAAGAAAAAAATATAATGGTAAACATTAAAAAAAACAAAATAAGAAGATCATCTTCTTCTCAAACATGAAAACCAGGGCGCAACATATGCATCTTCTTCTTTCTCACACGACAACCATTACCTTCAGAAAAGGTAGAACAAAACACGGCGGCCTTTCAATCGGAATCATGGATCTCTCTCTTCGGATTCAATTCCTTGTTCTTACTTCTTCTTCTCGCGGCTCTCTCTCTCTCTCTCTCTCTCTCTCTCTCTCTCTCTCTCTCTCTCTCTCTCTCTCTTCGGATTCAATTCAAGTTAACTCGTTATTGTTGTTGCTATGAGTTATTGAAATCCAAAATCAAAGGTATTATGAGGTGTTTAGAAGGAAGATTGGAGAAAAGTAAACGGAAAATTGAAGGTTCGAACGTTGGGGGAAGGATTGGATTTGAAGGTGAAGCTTTGAGGGATATTTTGCGCAGAGTTTTTGGGGGCTAAAAGAGCTTGAGATTGAGAGAGGGGGAAGGTTCTATTTATAGGAGAAGTGAGATGAATTAATGGTGCCGTTTCGTGACAACTTGAGGTGCGTTTGGGGGATCACGGTTTTCTCGTGTTCACTGCTGAATTCCTGCGTTTTGCTTGGAATATTTTTGCGTTTGATGCTTATTGTTTTTCGTTTTGGTGTTTATGATTTACGCCTTGCGTTTTGCTTATTGATGCAGTGCGTGTTGCTTGCGTTTTGAGTGCAGGTGAGGAACGCGTTTGGAATCACGAAATTCTCGTGTTAGCTTGCGTTTTGCTTTGATATGCCCTGCGTTTTGCTTGCTGATGTGAAGTCGTTTTGCTGCAGCATCTTGAAGGCGTGCGAAAAGCTGGCTTGTTGTGAGCTGCTGTATGAGTGTTGTTGTACGGCTTGAGGTGGGCTTGCGGAACTTTGCGTTTTGTTCGCCTTCAGCTGCGTTTTGAGTACACAACATATGCATGTGCAGCTTGTGTGTTTGGCTTGGTATGGCTGGAGGTATTCACGGGCGTGGTGTTGTGGCTTGGGAAAAGCTGATTATGATGGCTGCTGGTGTTGTTCATGTGGCTGGCTGATGCATTTTGCAGCTTGTAAAGCTTGCGTGTAACGCGTGTGTTTGCTTGGCTTGAAGACTGGATTTTGGCATGATGTGGAATGCTGGGAGCTTGTTTGAAACGTGTTTGGCTGAATGAAGTTGGTGACATGGGCCAATGGGTCATGTGCCTTTGTTCTCTTTTTTTTATACAAAGAATTATAATAACTTGGTAATGGACCTAGAACAAGAAGGATTTGCTTTTCTTCAATATATTTTTTTTTGAACTTTTGTGGTAAGAAAAAAAAATGAATTATTAATAAATGGTGTAATAGGAAATGAATAAGAAATTAAATTGGAGTATTTAGATAAAAGAAATGATTTTTGGATAATGAAATGAATAAAAAAGTGATGATTGGAAATGGTTAAGAAAAATGGTAATTAGGATAACTGAACTAAAAAATACGAATCGGATGGCAAAAATGGAAGAAAAGAAAAAAAATGGTCATTGATTAAAATGGATAATAAATGGTTTAATCGGGAATGGATAATGGATAAGGAATTGATTTTAGCCCAAAACCAAATAAGTATTTTTCACAAGCCACAGATAATGAGGAATACAACCAACTCCTGAATCACTGAATAAATTGTCAATCAAGCCACGACCATTTGAATCGTCTGAATAATGCCCTGATGATTTGAATTCATGCTGAGAAAAATAAATTCTCAGATGAATCACTGATAAACTGATGGACGAACTGAACTTCACACGCAACACTTCTCGATAAACTAGTGAATCTTGACGCACGACAACTTGAACTTTGAATACGCACTGCCTGAGAAATAACCATTGGCACCAATAACTCGCAGTTGAAACAATCTTTTGATAGTTTGACCAAGGTTAGGTCAGACGTCCATCTGAATCGAATTGTGACTGAACAAACGCATCTGAATTGAAATCACTGCCCTGTCTTTTAAATCCTGCAACACAGAGAGAAGAAGAAGCAAACTGCAACATTTTTTGGTATTTTGGTTAGAAGTTAGTAAGTATAAACAAATAAAGCAAGTAAAATCGGTGATCTCCTGCAAAGTATAGACCTGCACCTGAGAAGGATAAACGAACCAGTGCGTGATCTTGCTTGTATGCAAAAATGCAGATGGAAATGCAAAGAAATCTTAGGGCAAAAATTAGGGTGTTACAACCAGCTCCACCAGACTCCCTCAAAGATCTCAATCTTATCTCTGCTGCTGTGTTCCGAAGCCCATCGGGATGCACTACTCAAAGTTCTGTACATTGCCTACGTGCCAGAAGAGATCACTGTGAATCAGCTGGAAACAGTGGTATCAAATGTCAATACTAGCCATGGGCTAGGTTTCACTGATGCTAATTTAACAACAGAAGGACATCTCCACAACAAAGCTTTGCACATAACCCTGGAGTGCAAAGGAGCTATACTATCTTATGTTCTTGTAGACACTGGGTCCTCACTCAATGTCTTACCCAAGAAAGCCCTTGTCAAGCTCGAGTATGATGGGATAGCTCCCCGGCCAAGTAACCTTGTGGTCAGAGCTTTTGATGGCTCCAAAACATCTGTTCTTGGAGAGGTGAAGCTGCCAGTGATAATCGGTCCACAAGTCTTTAAAACCATTTTCTATGTAATGAACATACAGCCGACATACAACTGTTTGCTAGGTCGACCCTGGATTCATGCCGCAGGCGCAGTAACGTCGACCCTTCACTAGAAAATGAAGTATGAATGGGAAGGACAAATTATCACCATCTGTGGCGAGGAAGATATATTTGTTATCCATCTGGCTACATACAAGTATATTGAGATGGATGGTGAAATCCATGAGACAATGAGCCAAGGGTTCGAGGCCCTGAATGTCAATGAGGCTACTGAAGTATTTGCTGCCTCTCAGGAAGACAGGATGGGTACTTCAATTGTCTCTTATCAGCAAGCCCGGAAGGTTGTTGAAGACGGTAACGCTCAAGGCTGGGGCAAGCTGCTGCCAGTGGAAAAGAAGGAAGATAGATTCAGTTTGGGTTACAGACCATTCCAACAAGATCAATCAGAGGCTGCAAAGGAGCCCAAATTCATCAGTGGGGGGATGCTCACCCTAGATGCTGTTAACAATCTGGAAGACGAGGCGGAAAGCGACTGCAACCTGGAGCGCTGGATACATTCAAGGATCCCGGGGAGCCAAGTCCTTAACTGGTCTTCCTTGGAAATTATAAGGGTTAATCCTGCAGAGTAATTATTATTTCTTGTCTTTTTTAGCATGCATCAAGTCCTGCATCTTGCCCAAGGTGTCAGGACTCATTTTGTAATATGGCCATATTGTAATTTTGTGCAAATGATCAATCAATGAATATCAGACATCTTTTGCAAACGAGTCTCTTTTTCGCTCACTGTCTTTTTATTTTTCACTTTTGTACAAAACAATAAAATGGCAATGTTTTCAAAATAAATAACTTCATTTTCACTTTTTCTAAGCAAGATTAAAACTGATCACTAAAACGAACCAATCTCAACCCTTGCAGAGACTATCCTCCAGATTGCACCGACAACAACACTGTTATGACCTTGTATGACTTCGACAATCCAATTAATCAAGCTGATGAAGGGGTTGAAGAAAACTATGAGTTACCTGAAGAGTTAGCCAAGTTGTTGAGACAAGAAGAGAAGGTGATCACTCCTCATCAGGAGGAAGTTGAAACAGTTAATCTTGGTACCGAAGAAGACTTGAAAGAAGTGAAGATCGGGGTCGGTCTGCAAGATTCAGTGAAGGAACAACTTATTGACATGCTTCGAGAATACGTCGACGTCTTTTCTTGGTCCTATCAAGACATGCCATGTCTAGATACGAAAATTGTTATGCACAAGCTGCCTTTGAAGGAAGTGTAGATGTTTAGAATTGGCAGAATTTTTGACCAACAAGAAATGTTGAATTCAGTTCAGGATGTCCTATCAGATGTTGGGACATTATCAAACAGAGTATAAGTAAATGAACTTAATTCAGGATGTCACACCAGATGTTGGGACATTTTATCAGTAAATGAAGTAAGTTCAGTTTTTCAGGATGTCCCAACAGATGTTGTGACATCTCAAACCTGCTACCAGAATTAATTAATGACTAACAGAACTGAGTAAATTAAGGAAAGTTATCTGGAATTAATTATGGATGGATAAAACAGAATAAGGCGCATCTGTAGGGAGTGTTGTTATATGTCTTCAGCATAATCAGAAGAACTAAATCACCTAGAATCTAGGAAGTAACAAACCCTAATTCAAGGTGGAAGCAGCATGCGTTTCAGGATTGGATAAACCTACAGAAAGCCCAAAATCTAAACACCTATTTAAGCAACAGAAACTCTCAGAATAGAGTACGAATTTCAGAAGACAAAATAGGGTGTTTTGTGTTTTAATAGCAGGTTGTTTAATTGTACCACTTTATGAGCTTTTAAGCAAAAGTGTATTTGTGTCTTGATTGAAACTGTGAAGTAAGATCAAGCTGTTTTTGTTTGAAGTATGACTTCAATTTTATTAAACTTGTAAACAAGATCACTGTGTGATTGAGGGGGAGTGAGTTGGTACTCATATCTAAGTTGTGTCTTAGGTAGAAATTGCATTGGGTAGATATTAAGTGAAAGATTAAACTGGGTGGTTTAAGTCTAGAATTAATATTACTTATAGTGGATTTCCTCCTGGCTTGGTAGCCTCCAGATGTAAGTGTGGTTATACACTGAACTGGGTTAACAAATTCCTGTGTTGTTTAATTTTCCTGCACTTTAAGTTTTAGTTAAGTCTTCAAGTGTTTAAACATCTCATTCGACATATCGTACCTGATCACAGAATTTCAATTGGTATCAGAGCAGGCACCCTGCCTGTTTATACTGGGTGAGATTTAGGGACTGCAAATTCTGGAAACATGGACAGAGATGTAGGATTAGTAAATAGACCACCTATACTGGATGGATCTAATTATGACTACTGGAAGCCAAGAATGATTGCATTCTTAAGATCACTTGACAATAGGGCCTGGAAAGCAGTCAACAATGGATGGGAACACCCTGTCCAAGACACCAAAGATGGAGCAAAAGTGTTGAAACCTGAAGAAGAATGGAGTAAGGAGGAAGAAGATTCAGCACTTGGCAACTCCAAGGCCTTAAATGCTTTATTCAATGGCATTGATAGAAACATCTTTAGACTTGTGCATCACTGTGAGCTGGCCAAAGATGTTTGGGACACTCTCAAAACAACTCATGAAGGAACATCAAAGGTGAAGATGTCAAGACTTCAATTTCTCACCACCAAGTTTGAAAACTTGAGAATGAAGGAAGATGAGTCAATTCATGAATTCTACATGAACATCTTAGAAATAGCCAATACTTCTGGAGCTTTGGGAGAAAAGATGACTGATGAAAAGCTTGTAAGAAAGATTCTCAGATCTTTACCAAAAAGATTTGACATGAAGGTCACAACAATAGAAGAAGCTCAAGACATATGCACAATGAAAGTTGAAGAGCTCATTGGTTCCCTTCAAACATTTGAGATGGGAATGAATGACACAATTGTAAAGAAGAACAAAAGCATAGCCTTGATATCAAATACTGATAAAGAAGAAGAAAATGATGAATCAGAAACTGATGAAAACTTATCAGAAAACATTGCTATGCTTGCAAGACAATTCAAACAGATTCTCAGAAAGATGGAAGACAAGTCCAGACCAAGTGGAAAATACACAAACTCTTCTGAGAACAAAATACCTTATGATAGAAGGTCAAATTATGATGAAAAGACCAGTCAAGAAAAAGGGATTAAATGCCATGGATGTGAAGGATATGGACACATCAGGAATGAATGTCCTACCTATTTAAAAAGGCAAAAGAAAGGTCTCTTTGTAACCTGGTCTGATGAAGACTCAGGAGGTGATTCAGAAGAAGAATCAGCTAAGCATATCACTGCTCTAGCTGGATTATGTGAATCTGAAAGTGAATCCAGTGATGGGGAGCTTACTTTTGAAGAGCTTGAACAATCATACAGAGAACTAGTCAAAAGAAGCACTGAAATATGCATGGAAAGTATAAAGCTAAAAAAAGCAGATTGAGGCACTAAAGGATGAAAAAACAAGTGATCTAGAGATCATTGACACCTTGAAAAGTGAAGTAAGTCTTCTCAACTCCAAGTTGGAACATATGTCCAAATCTGTTAGAATGCTGAACAGTAGCTCAAGCACACTGGATGTTATTCTCAACAACAATAAGCATTCAGGGGATAAAAGTGGACTGGGATTTAACAAAGTTCATAAGATTGAAGCTAGCTCTAGCAAAACTACTTTAAAGTCCATACAGTCAAACAAGATGTCCCAACAGATGCTTCAACATCATGAAAAGAACACAAAGTCAAACATAATGTTCCAACAGATGTCTCAACATCCTGAAAAGAACATAATGAAGAAGAAGTATCAAAGATGGAGATGTCATCATTGTGGAAGATTTGGACATATCAAACCTCATTGCTACAAGTTGCACGGATATCCAAATCAGATGTATCAGCAACCTCCTAAGCAGAAGATAGAGGTTACCAAGAAAGTGCTGCATAGACATCAACATCAAAGAGATCAGCAACCCCCTAAGCAGAAGACAGAGGTCATAAAGAAGGTATGGGTACCAAAAGCTAGTCTTCATTCTGATCAAAGCTACATGCCCAAGAACAAGATCAACAAACAACCTTGGAGCTCTACTGATGATCAATACACAGGGCAGAGGTATCAAAAGAAATCTCAACACAAATGGTCAAAGAAAAGTGTTGCATATATAGCTCATACATCACTAAGAGTATCAGCTAAAGAAGACTGGTACTTTGACAGTGGATGTTCAAGACACATGACTGGATTGAAGAATCTGCTAGTAGACTTAAAGTCATATTCATCCAGATATGTAACCTTTGGAGATGGAGCTAAAGGAGAAATCAAGGGAGTTGGGACCTTGGACTGTCCAGATGTACCAAGACTAGATGATGTGCTGCTGGTAAAAGGTTTAACTGCTAACCTGATCAGCATAAGTCAATTATGTGATCAAGGGTACAGTGTAAACTTTACCAAAACTGAATGCATAGTGTCTAACAAAGAACAAAAGGTTGTCATGAAAGGTGCCAGATCTAAAGACAACTGCTACATGTGGGAACCTCAAGACTTCAGTCTCACTTCAACTTGTTCTTTAGCTAAAGAAGAAGAAGTGAAACTATGGCACCAAAGACTAGGTCATCTCCATTTCAGAGGCATAAAGAAAATCATATCTATGGAAGCTGTGAGAGGTATTCCTAAACTGAAGATTGATGATGGCAAGATATGTAGTGAATGTCAAATAGGCAAGCAAACCAAGATGTCCCATCCAAAGCTACAACATCTGACAACTTCCAAAGTCTTGGAATTATTGCATATGGATCTTATGGGACCTATGCAGGTAGAGAGCCTTGGTGGTAAGAGGTATGCTTATGTGGTGGTTGATGATTTTTCAAGGTATACATGGATAAATTTCATCAAAGAAAAGTCTGATGTATTTGATGTATTCAAAGACTTATGCCAAAGAATACAAAGGGAAAAAGCCAGCTGTGTGATCAGAATAAGAAGTGACCATGGAAAGGAGTTTGAAAATAAAAAATTCTTAGATTTCTGTTCTTCAGAAGGAATAAATCATGAATACTCTTCACCAATCACTCCTCAACAGAATGGAATTGTTGAGAGGAAGAATAGAACTATCCAAGAATCAGCAAGAGCTATGATCCATGCTAAAAAGTTACCTTTGTACTTCTGGGTTGAAGCTATGAATACAGCTTGTTACATCCATAACAGAGTCACTCTAAGGAAAGGAACTTTGTCCACAATCTATGAAGTCTGGAAGGGCAGAAAACCCACAGTTAAGTACTTCCATGTGTTTGGAAGTAATTGTTATATTCTGGCTGATAGGGAGCAAAGAAGAAAAATGGATCCTAAAAGTGATGAAGGAATTTTTCTTGGATACTCTATAAACAGCAGAGCATATAGAGTATTTAATTCTAGAACCAAAGTTATCATGGAGTCCATAAATGTGATAATTGATGATGCTCCTACAGATGTTACAGAAGATGTTGGAACATCTGCTGACAGCCAAACTGAAGCTGAAGAAAAGAGTGATTATTCTGACTTCACTCAAACTGATGCAAGGTCAGAACAATCCAGCAAACCTCCTTCCATCAGAATCCAGAAGGATCATCCCAAAGATCTGATAATTGGGGATCCCAACAGAGGTGTAAGCACTAGATCAAGAGAAGTGATTTCAGGTTCCTGTTTTGTCTCAAAAATAGAACCTAAAAACATCAAGGAAGCTCTTACTGATGAGTACTGGATTTGTGCTATGCAAGATGAATTAGGTCAATTCACAAGGAATGAAGTGTGGAATCTTGTTCCTAGACCTGATGACATTAATGTGATTGGAACTAAATGGGTGTATAAGAACAAGTCAAATGAGCAAGGAGTTGTTACAAAGAACAAAGCTAGACTTGTAGCCCAAGGATACACACAAATTGAAGGAGTAGACTTTGATGAAACCTTTGCACCAGTAGCAAGGCTTGAATCAATCAGACTACTTTTGGGAATTGCTTGTATCTTAAAGTTCAAGCTATTTCAAATGGATGTGAAAAGTGCCTTTCTAAATGGATATCTTAATGAAGAAGTATATGTAGAACAACCTAAAGGATTTGTTGATCCAAGCTGTCCAAATCATGTATACAAACTAAAGAAGGCTCTTTATGGTCTGAAGCAAGCTCCAAGAGCATGGTATGAAAGGCTGACTACTTTTCTTATCAAGCAAGGGTACAGAAAAGGTGGAATAGACAAAACCTTGTTTGTTAAAGATGAAGAAGGAAATGTCATGATTGCTCAAATATATGTAGATGACATTGTTTTTGGTGGAATGTCAGACAGGATGGTTAAACATTTTGTAAATCAGATGGAATCTGAATTTGAAATGAGCCTAGTAGGAGAATTAACCTACTTTCTTGGACTGCAAATAAAGCAAATGGAGGACTCCATGTTCATTTCTCAAAGCAAGTATGCTAAGAATATAGTCAAGAAATTTGGGATGGACAATGCTACTCATAAGAGAACTCCTGCCCCCACACATTTAAAGCTGACTAAAGATGACAAGGGTGAGAATGTAGACCAAAGCCTATACAGAAGTATGATTGGAAGCTTGTTATATTTGACTGCTAGCAGACCAGACATAGCATTTGCAGTAGGTGTATGTGCAAGATATCAAGCTGATCCAAAAGTCAGTCATCTAAACCAAGTCAAGAGAATTCTGAAATATGTCAATGGTACTTGTGACTATGGCATAATGTACTTTCATGGATGCAAACCAATTCTCACTGGCTTCTGTGATGCTGATTGGGCTGGAAGTGCTGATGACAGAAAAAGCACTTCAGGAGGATGCTTCTTTTTAGGAAACAATTTGATTTCTTGGTTCAGTAAGAAACAAAATTGTGTATCCTTATCTACTGCTGAAGCTGAATATATTGCAGCTGGAAGCAGTTGTTCACAATTGGTTTGGATGAAGCAAATGCTCACTGAGTACAATGTCCCACAAGATGTCATGACATTGTACTGTGACAACTTAAGTGCTATTAACATATCAAAGAATCCTATCCAACATAGCAGGACCAAGCATATTGATATCAAACATCATTTCATCAGGGATCTTGTGGAAGAGAAAGTGATTTCATTGGAACATGTAGCTACAAATCTGCAATTGGATGATATATTTACTAAAGCCTTGGATGCTACCCAATTTGAAAACCTAAGGGGTAAATTGGGAATCTGCTTATGTGAAATTTAGCAGTTATGGAAATGTGCCAACATGTCATATGACATCGTGTGGCATGATCACCAGATGGCAACACCAGTCTGGTCAAGCACCTTGTGTATTCCACTCCTAGAAATTCTCCAAGTAACAGCTCTTATAAGAATATCAGCTCACGTTCAGCTATTCATCTTCTCATCTTTCTCTCACAACAATTTGCTTGCTATAGCTAACTTTCAGAGATCATCAAACTCAACCAATCTCAATCTTCACCACATTCTAAAAATGGCTCAACACCAAAACCCTAATATCTCTGAAGAAATCCTCAACAAGGAAGATGTGGTGCATGCAACCCCCATTTCTGTGGTACCCATGGATTCAACTCCAATGGACGAAATCAGAGGAAGTGTTCCTCTTGCTCAAAAGCCAAGAACTCCTACTGTGAAAAGGGCAAAGGACCCTGCTTTCAGCAAGGCCAAAGGCATGCCTTCATCATCAAACACCACTCCAAAAGCTTCTGTATATGTGGATGATTCCATAAAGGAGCTGGTAAACAGGATATTATCTGAGCAAAGAGTGGTAAGTAGCATATCTATCCCTCTGAACACCATGCCAGCTCCACAAGAAGATCAACAAACTCAGGCTGAAAAGGACACTCCTGCTCAACAGGATGTCCCAATAGATGTTGAAACATCTGAAGACCAGCAAAAGGTCTCATCTGATACTGCTGATGATACATCTGAGGACCAGCACAAGGCCTCCACTGAAGATCAAACCTCTGTTGATCCACCAGCTGAAGAGGAGACTGCTCAACCTCCTCCTGTTGTGAACATAGAGCATGATTCTGATACAGAAATCATTGCTTCTGTCAACCCTAGCATAGCCAAAAGGCTTAGAACTAGGAAGGAAAAGAAGAATGCAAGACATGCAACTCCTGAGAAGAAGTAAGCTACACCAAAGAAGGACAAAGCTAAAGTTGTCTTTGGTCCTACAAAACAATGGAGCAAGGTGCAAACACAAAAGAGGAAAGCTGTCACTCCTCCAGATTCAGATGTTGAAGAGGATGTCCCAACATCTCCACCAAAGAAGAAACCAGCACCCTCAAGGTCATCAACTGCTATTCCAGAAGCTCCTCTGGACAACATCTCCTTCCATCATGTTTCAAGTGTGAATAGATGGAAGTTTGTTTATCAAAGAAGGGTAGCACTTGAAAGAGAGCTGAGCAGTAATGCACTTGAGTGCACAGAGGTAATTGATCTCATCTCTTCTGCTGGCCTTTTCAAAACTGTCTCCAATTTCTCTCCTTGCTATGAGCTGCTAGTCAAGGAATTCATAGTCAACCTCCAAGAAGATTGTGCTGATGGTAAGTCTGCTGACTTTAGAAAAGTATAGGTAAGAGGGAGGTGTGTAGAATTCTCTCCTAGGGTTATCAACCACTACCTTGGAAGAGAATCTGATGGTCCAAATGAGTTAGGGAAGACTGATAACCAGGTCTGCAAGGTTATCACTGCTAATCAGGTCAAGACTTGGCCAGTCAAGGGGAAGCTATCTGTTAGCATGCTGACAAGGAAGTATGCCATGCTGCATAGGATTGGCACTGCAAACTGGGTCCCTACCAACCATACCTCCTCAATAGAAACTGGATTGGGCAGGTTCATATATGTTGTGGGCACCCAAACAAAGCTGGATTTTGGAGCTTATATCTTTGATCAGACATTGAAGCATGCTGGATCATCTGCAACAAAGCTGCCAATTGCCTTCCCTTCCTTGCTGTGTGGAATAATGCTGAGTCAGTATCCTGGTATCCTCACTGAGAAGGACACAATTTGAAAAAGAGAAAGCCCTCTGGCCTTTCACTACAAGCTGTTCTTGAGTCATCATGCAGCTGATGTTGAAGCTCCCTCTAGGACATCTGCTGGTCCTTCAAAGGCAAAGTCTCCAATCTCCAAAGCTACCTTAATTGCTGAGCTGAAGATCACTTGCAAAGAACTGGATGCAAGGAAGCAGAAGCTTGAGGAGATTATCCAAAGGCTGAAGATTGAAGAAAGTGCTCAGAAAACTGCTGCTTCTGATGAGGAGACTGAGGAAGAGGAAGAAACTGATTATGAGGAGTCTGAGTGAAATCTGTATGTGAGGAATATGTAATGACTGCTTCTGCATTGTAATTTTGAATTAGTAACTTTGGCCCCAAATTTATGTCTAACAAGGGGGAGAACTGAACAACAACAACAATGTATGATGCTGATTACTGATTAATGAAAAACTTCTGTTTGCTTCTGAACTAAAATTGTGATTTTAATGAAAAATTTCTGTTGCAACAAGTCTGAACAAATGTAGAATTGAGGGGGAGTAAACTCTCACATGACTCAACAGAAAACAACTTCTGCTGCACTCTGATAACCAGAAAAGTATGTTAGCCAAAAATTAGCCAAAGGGGGAGTTTGTAGATGTTTAGAATTGACAGAATTTTTGACCAACAAGAAATGTTGAATTCAGTTCAGGATGTCCTATCAGATGTTGGGACATTATCAAATAGAGTATAAGTAAATGAACTTAATTCAGGATGTCACACCAGATGTTGGGACATTGTATCAGTAAATGAAGTAAGTTCAGTTTTTCAGGATGTCCCAACAGATGTTGTGACATCTCAAACCTGCTACCAGAATTAATTAATGACTAACAGAACTGAGTAAATTAAGGAAAGTTATCTGGAATTAATTATGGATGGATAAAACAGAATAAGGCGCATCTGTAGGGAGTGTTGTTATATGTCTTCAGCATAATCAGAAGAACTGAATCACCTAGAATCTAGGAAGTAACAAACCCTAATTCAAGGTGGAAGCAGCATGCGTTTCAGGATTGGATAAACCTACAGAAAGCCCAAAATCCAAACACCTATTTAAGCAACAGAAACTCTCAGAATAGAGTACGAATTTCAGAAGACAAAATAGGGTGTTTTGTGTTTTAATAGCAGGTTGTTTAATTGTACCACTTTATGAACTTTTAAGCAAAAGTGTATTTGTGTCTTGATTGAATCTGTGAAGTAAGATCAAGCTGTTTTTGTTTGAAGTATGACTTCAATTTTATTAAACTTGTAAACAAGATCACTGTGTGATTGAGGGGGAGTGAGTTGGTACTCATATCTAAGTTGTGTCTTAGGTAGAAATTGCATTGGGTAGATATTAAGTGAAAGATTAAACTGGGTGGTTTAAGTCTAGAATTAATATTACTTATAGTGGATTTCCTCCTGGCTTGGTAGCCTCCAGATGTAAGTGTGGTTATACACTGAACTGGGTTAACAAATTCCTGTGTTGTTTAATTTTCCTGCACTTTAAGTTTTAGTTAAGTCTTCAAGTGTTTAAACATCTCATTCGACATCTCGTACCTGATCACAGAATTTCAGGAAGATTGTCCTCCTGTAAAGCAGAAGCTACGCCGTACTCGTCCGGATATGGCAATGAAGATTAAAGAAGAGGTACAAAAACAGTGGGATGCCGGATTCCTTGCTGTGACTAGTTACCCGCCGTGGCTTGCTAACATTGTACCAGTGCCTAAGAAGGATGGAAAAGTACGGATGTGTGTGGATTACCGGGATCTGAACAGAGCTAGCCCGAAGGATGATTTCCCATTACCTCACATTGATGTATTTGTTGACAACACATCTCAGTTCTCGGTATTCTCTTTCATGGACGAATTTTCCGGATATAATCAGATCAAGATGTCACCCGAAGACATGGAAAAGACTACCTTCATCACACCTTGGGGCACATTTTGTTACAAGGTAATGCCTTTTGGACTGAAGAATGCCGGTGCTACTTACCAACGGGCTATGGTAACATTATTCCACGACATGATCCACAAAGAAATCGAATGCTACGTAGATGACATGATTGCCAAGTCCCTCACTGAAGAAGATCATCTGATAAATCTGCTGTAGTTGTTCAAGCGTCTGAGAAAGTATCAGCTGAAGCTAAACCCCAACAAATGCACATTTGGGATGCGTTCCGGTAAGTTGCCGAGATTTATTGTAAGTGAAAAGGGGATTGAAGTTGACCCTGACAAAGTCAAAGCCATTCAGGAGATGCCTGTACCTAGGACTGAAAAGGAGGTTCGGGGGTTCTTGGGTAGACTGAACTACATATCAAGGTTCATATCTCATCTTACTACAACCTGTGAGCCCCTGTTCAAATTGTTAAGAAAGGAACAAACAGTCATGTGGAATGAAGATTGTCAGAAGGATTTTGACAAAATCAAGGAGTACTTACAAGAACCTCCAATTCTTATGCCACCAATTGAAGGAAGACCTCTAATAATGTACCTGACAGTATTAGAAGGATCAATGGGGTGTGTGTTGGGCCAGCATGACGAGTCTGGTCGAAAAGAGTATGCAATATACTAGCTAAGCAAAAAGTTTACCGACTGTGAACAACATTATTCACTGCTCGAGAAAACTTACTGTGTGTCGCTCCCAAAGATTTGCATCCCGGTACAAGCGCGAACGGTCGGCGAGAGGAGAAATGAGATGAACTGAAAAGAGTCGCCAGCTAGGCATTTTTATCCCGAAGGAAAGGTAATGCTGCATAAACCTGGAAAGATATGGATAAGACGGTTGCGAACCAGAGAAACTGAGAAAGGGGGTTGGTTACAATCTGGGAAGGTATTAGCACCCAGATTATCCGTCGTACTCGACGGGATCCACACTTAAAAGATTGTGTCTAAAGGGGTAGTGTCTGTGCTATCTGTGTGCAAAAGCTGGAAAAGAAATGTACAAGTGTCAGTGCAAGAAAATTAAGTGAGGTGCTCAGGAATGAGGCTTAAAGGATAATGCTGGAAGATGGGGGAAGAGACATAGACTTTTGTTCGATAACAGTTAAGTTATGCCTATGTATCCTCTCGTGCAATGAGGAAGTCAGAACACCGTAGTTCGACTCAAAGAGACTGAAAGGTAAATTGACTGATGAACTGCTTGCTTGTCTATGCTCAAGTGTATGACCTTTCTGGCTCAGGTGCTAACTGTCTTGCATTAGAAGGAAGAAGCAAGTTCTCGTTTGTGAATGAAGATGATGAGAAAAGAATCCCGGAAAAGACGTTTATTGTTTGTTTTTGTGTTTTCAATCTTTTATTGCTTTTTTGTGTTTGTCATAAGTTAATGAGCTTAAGCCTAAACCAATGGTTAGTAAACTCATCATATCCTCCCTTTGATTAAGGATAATGAGAATACCTTAAGTATGAGATAAACACCTCAAACTTAATTACCATGATGATGTAGGATTAAGATCATTAACCTACTTGTAATTATTTAGATGTTTTTTTTGAGTTTTTGTTTAGTGTTAAGTAATGAGCTTAAGCCATAATCAAAGATTTAGTGGACCCATTACACCATCCTAATAGAAGGATAATAGATGAGCACACTTAAGCAGAGGAAGATACCTCAACTTAATCCATGATTAGGGATTAACCTCATGACAAAACAAACCTTTGTTAAAGTGGATTTTAATTAATGGTAAGATTAAGAAATGAATTTTATGGTTTGTAAGACAACTTAAGGGGGACTTGTCCATTAACACTAGGGTTAGTCCTTCTTAACCAATTAAGGAAGAATTAGAACCCTAATGAAAGGCCCAAGTTACAAGCTATTGTCTTAGTGATTCTTAAGATGGATTGATTAAGAGGTTTAAACAAATTAAGGGTTTAACACTTAGGATTAAAGTTATACACTCCATCCTAAGAGAAGGATGCAGGCATAACCCTAATCACAAAGTCTTAAAACCTTAAAGGTTTAGTCTCTGATTATGAGATGGGAAGAGAGACACAAAGAAGACTCAAAGGTAAACTAAAGGGGGACTAATCAAAACCCTAATTATTGTCATGCTTGGAAGTTCCTATGGTTTGTAAGGCTTGCAAGAGATCTTCAGAGAAGCCACCAATGGAAGAAGCAGATGAAAGGAGGAGAAGCAGAAGAAGTAAGTTAACTTACTTCACTGAAGAAGATAAGTTACTTGAAGAAAGAAAGTGAATGAAGAACATGAATGATCAAGCTCACTCTAAGGCAAATGAAAATGCAGCAAGGATGCATAAGAAGAATGAGAAGATAAATGAGAAGTGAAGGCAAATTCACTTCTCAAAGTACTTACCACCTGAAATGGTTAGCATAAGGAAAGAAATGAAATGAAAATGAAATGAATGCAAAGATGCAAACCAAAACTAGAAGCATAAACATGATGCAAATGATGCTATGAGATGATGCAAAAGCATGTCAAGTGTTATGAATGTTCATACAAGAGATGAGAATGCAAATGGAGCATGTAGGAAGCATGAAAGTACATGAAAGCACATGGAATGAAATGAATGCATATCATGGCAAATGGATGAAGAAATGATCAAGTATGATTCTAATGTGTCCTAAGATGTCTAAGATGTCATGTGAATGCATGAAATGTCATGGCAAGTTCATGAATGAATGCATATACAAGATGTATGCAAATGAACATGAGAAATTAGGGTTTTAAAGTAACATGAGATGCAAAAGTCAAAGACAGAAGCAAATCATAAGATAAAAAATTGAAAATGAACTCAAAGGAACCCTAAACCTATACTAGGTTACCATCCAAAGGGGGATGTCAGAAGCTAAACCTAGAAGGAGTTATGAATTTTCTAAGTTTCTAGGGTTTTTTGGGTGATCTTCAATCTAAAATGCCAAACAAATTGAAAATTAAAGATATAAATGAACCAAAAATGTTTTTAGAAACTAGAAGCCATGCATAGAACAATGCAAAAAGAATCATTCACAAACTCAACTTGGTTTAAAAGTTATGAATTTTTGAAGTTAGGGTTAGAAAATGAACAATTTTAAGAACCCTAATTCATTGAAAAATGTCAAAGCATGATCAAAACCAAAAAGAAATTTGTATGGTGAGTTTGTAAATGTTTCTAAATGTCTAAGAATGTTCTCTGATTTTTTTGGTGATTTTTAATTACTTAAATGTATTTTTAATTAATTAAAATCAATTAACTAATTAAATAAAACATTTAAATGATTTAAAAATACTTTTTTGATGCAAAAAATTAAAATTAAAATATTTTTGATTTCTGAAAATTAATAAAAGACTTGATAAAAATTTTCAGATTTTTTTGATCATTTTTACTATTTTTAATAATTATATGAAAAGAAATGGATAAAATATAAAATAAAATGAAATAAAAGGAAAAGTATGAAGATCTGAGGGTGCAGATTCAAACTGAGGTTAAAAATATTGACTGGCGCGTGAATGGGTGGCTGAGATCCACTCTGATTAAATTATCCTAATTAAACCTAATTAAATTAATTAATTAAAGGATTAATGACTAATGAAGCATCTGGGCCGTCCACACGCGCGGGAAACATGATCTAATGGCCTAGATTTAAACTAACCTAATTAATCAGAAATTATGCCCTAATGACCTTCCGGCGGCCGGAGAAGACCTCCGGTCATCTTCTCCGGCCATACTCCCTCCCTGAACCTCTCAAAACCCCATTAAAACTCACCACAAGCTCCATAAATGATCTTTAACTATTAACAAACTCAAATCCAACAACAAAAACAATTAATCATGCGTGAATGAAGAGAATCGAAGAAGAACAAAAATTAGGTCAAAGTTTCAGAGGTTCAGTTCATGCTTGTTTCTTGCTCATTTTCGAAAATAAACACATCCCCATGACCAGGGCAACATATAGAACAATATTTTAACAAGAAAACAAGGTTCTGGAAAAAATGTTCATCATGTTACCTGAGGTTGAGCTTTCAAATTTGGGGCTTTCTGGCCTCCTCCTTCGTGCAAGTCAGCTTCAATGAATCCCCTGAGGATGATGTGAAGCTTGAAAAGCTTTGAGAGTGGCTGGTTTGTGTTGTGTGGTTCTGGTTTAGCAGAAATGGAGGTTTGTGTGTGTAGTGATTCAGGCCATTCCAAGGGTTGGGTTTTGTTCTATGGATGAAGAGTGATTTGTTAGTGAAAGAATTTCTGGATTTTGTTAAGTTTTGAGGGTGTTTCGAAGAGAACAAGTTTTGTGTATGTTTTTGTGAATCTGATGTTGTGTGTGTTTTTCAGACATCAATCCTTTCTATTATCTCTCTTAATTGTTTGAATATAATATGGGGCAGGTTTTGAATGGCTGCAAAACATTATTCCAAGAGTATGGGAGTTTTTGCCAAAAAGTCAAATATGTGTCCTTGAGAGCATGGGCTGGAACAGAAATGGTACAATGGGGTGTCTTGCTTCAGCATGGTTTATGGTGAGCCCTAGGATCAAAAGAATGCAGCTGGATATCTTGGATAGCAAGATGGCATAGATTTTGCATTTTGCCCTCTTTGAAGTTTCTTGTGAACCAAGGCATGAAATCTTGTGAATTTTTGTGCAATTCAGATCACAATGAGTCATGTGATGTTGTTATGAGGTTTAGAAATCAATTAGAGGTCACTTAGAAGCTTGGCAAGTGGTTTTGCAAAAATCCCTCTTTGGTGCATTCTTGAAAATTATGTGATTTTTGCCAACTTTGGAAGATCATAACTTGAGTTCCATAATGAATTAGAACTTGTTCTTGTACTTTTTGAAAAGGGAATGATCCAATCTACAACTTTCATGACCAACAATTTTTCATTTGAAGCATTTTTGGTTGAGAAAGAGGAGGTTGAAATACTTTCCCAAAATGGAAAGTTTACATTACAAGTCATTTCCATTTTTGGCAACTTTTGGTTTAGTTCACTTTTCTTCAATTTTGTGAACTTCCAAGCACTTAAATGATCAAATAAAGATCATATAACTTCAATTTGATGAAAAATCCACTTTGGTTCCATGTTGGGGGGCCTCAGATGCCCTAATTTTGCTCTGACTTGCTCAAGAAGTTACCCAGTGAACAAATGACTTCCACAATGAATTTCTTCATCAAACTTGGTACACATGATCCTTATAACATATTTAGACCATTAGAAACAAGAATGACCAAAATATTTGGAGTTATGGCCTCTGAAACCAAAACCCTAATTTCAGGTCATCTGTGATGTGAAACCCTAGCTCAGCTTCCATGCCTTCCAAGTTCTTGTGATTTTATGACTTTCTTGATCTTTGAGGGATATAAAATAATGGTTGAACATACATGTACCCTCTTTGAACAATTGGAGACCTTTGGAGTGGCTCAGATAGATCTTTGGATTGCTCAGATCACAAACCCCAGATGTAGATGAACTTGAACTATGCAGATGAAACAAATATGTAATATGAGATGATATGTGTAAATTAATGCAAATATGAAAGATCAGAAGCCATGGTGTGAACTTAGTGAGGGAAAATTTGGGGTGTTTACACTGTGCTTTAGCGTGGGCTACTCGCCGACTAAGACAGTATATGTTGACTCACACTACCTTGTTAATCTCAAAAATGGATCCAGTCAAGTACATATTTGAGAAGCCAGCACTTACCGGAAGGGTTGCGAGATGGAAAATGATTCTGAAAGAATATAACATTCAGTACACATCTCAAAAGGCCATCAAGGGCAGTGTGCTGTCTGACTATCTAGCTGAGCAGCCCATTGATGATTACCAGCCCATGAGATTTGACTTCCCTGATGAAGACATCATGTTCCTAAAAGCAAAAGATCATGAAGAGCCTATTCACACTGAAGGGCCTGACCCAGAAGAAGAATGGACTATGATGTTTGATGGGGCTGTCAAAATGAATGGTCGTGGAGTTGGTGCAGGGCTCATTACACCTAAAGGAGTTCATATGCCTTTCTCGGCAAAACTCACCTTTGCCTGCACTAACAACGAAGCTGAATACGAAGCCTGTATCATGGGACTTGAGGAAGCCATTGACCTCAGGATCAAGACATTGAATGTATTCAGAGATTCAGCTTTGGTAATCAATCAGACCAACGGGAAATGGTACACTCACCAAGAGCATCTGACTCCATACCGTGACTATACGAGGAGATTATTGACTTTCCTTACAATAGTCAAACTTGAGTATTCCCTCGAGATGAAAATCAGTTCGCAGATGCTTTAGCTACCATTTCTTCCATGATCAAGGTTCAGACTGCCAATTATGTGCCTCGGATTTCGGTATCCAGACTTGACCGACCAGCATACGTATTCTCCGTGGACATTGCTAAAGATGACAAGCCTTGGTTCCACGACATCAAATTCTTCTTAGAGGATCAGACATACCCACCTGGGGCATCATCCAATGATAAGAAGACATTAAGAAGGTTGGCTGGTAGTTTCTTCCTTAATGCTGATGGTTCATTATACAAGAGAAACTTTGACATGGTTCTTCTCAGATGTGTTGATAAGAAAGAAGCAGAATTGCTGATGCACGAGGTGCATGAAGGATCCTTCGGTACCCATGCTGGAGGACATGTAATGGCTAAGAAATTATTAAGATCAGGTTACTACTGGATCACAATGGATGCAGACTGTTGTGCCTATGTCAGGAAGTACCACAAATGCCAGATTTATGCAGATAAAATACATGTGCCTCCAAATCCTTTGAACGTAATGTCTTCACCTTGGCCCTTTGCCATGTGGGGCATTGACATGATTGGAAAGATCAAACCGACTGCTTCAAATGGCCACAGATTCATCTTGGTAGCCATTGATTACTTCACCAAATGGGTTGAAGCAGCTTCGTATGCAAATGTCACCAGACAAGTGGTAGCCAGATTCCTGAAAAGAGACATCATCTGTCGATATGGAGTACCTGTCGCTCCCGAAGATTTGCATCCCGGTACAAGCGTGAACAGTCGGCGAGAGGAGAGATGAAAATGAAATGAAAAGAGTCGCCAGCTAGGCATTTTTATCCCGAAGGAAAGGTAATGCTGCATAAACCTGGAAAGATATGGATAAGATGGTTGCGAACCAGAGAAACTGAGAAAGGGGGTTGGTTACAACCTGGGAAGGTATTAGCACCCAGATTTTCCGTCGTACTCGACGGGATCCACGCTTGAAAGTTTGTGTTTAAAGGGGTAGTGCCAGTTCTATCTGTGTGCAAAAGCTGGAAAAGAATGTACAGGTGTCAGTGCAAGAAAGTGAAGTGAAATGCTCAGGAATGAGGCTTAAAAGAGAATGCTGGAAGAGGGGGAAGGAGACAGAGAATTTTGTTCGATAACTGTTAAGTTATGCCTACGTATCCTCTCGTGCAATGAGGAAGTCAGAACACCGTAGTTCGACTCAAAGAGACTGAGAGATAAATTGACTTGTGAATTGCTTGCTTGCCTATGCTCAAGTGTATGACCTGTCTGGCCCAGGTGCTAACTGTCTTGCATTATACAGAAGAAGCAAGTTCTCGCTTGTGAGTGAAGATGATGAGAAAATAATCCCAGAGGAGACGATTATTGTTTGTTTTTGTGTTTTCAATTTTTTTTTCTTTTTGGATTTGTCATAAGTTAATGAGCTTAAGCTTAAACCAAAGGTTAGTAAACTCATCATATCTTCCCTCTGATTAGGGATAATGAGAATACCCTAAGTATGAAGTAAGTACCTCAAACTTAATTACCATGATAATGTAGGATTAAGATCATTAACCTACTTGTGATTATTTAGATGTTTTTGGAGTTTTTGTTTAGTGTTAAGTAATGATTTAAAGCCATAATCAAGGATTTAATGGACCCATTACACCATCCCAATAGAAGGATAATAGGTGAGCACATTTAAGCTGAGGAAGATACCTCAACTTAATCCATGATTATGGATTAACCTCATGACAAAACAAAGCCTTTATTAGAGTGGATTTTAATTAATGGTAAGATTAAGAAGTGGATTTTATGGTTTGTAAGACAACTTGAGGGGGACTTGTCCATTAACACTAGGGTTATTCCTTCTTAACCAATTAAGGAAGAATTAGAACCCTAATGCAAGGCCCAAGTTACAAGCTATTGTCTTAGTGATTATTAAGATGGATTGATTAAGAGATTTAAACAAATTAAGGGCTTAACACTTATGATTAAAGTTATACACTCCATCCTAATAGAAGGATGTAGGCATACCCTTAATCACAAAGCCTTAAAACCTTAAAGGTTTAGTCTCTGGTTATGAGATGAGAAGAGAGACACAAAAGAAGAAACAAAGGTAAAACTAATGGGGGACTAATCAAAACTATAATTATTGTCATAATTGGATGTTCCTAGGGTTTATGAGGCTTGCAAGAGATCTTCAAGAGAAGCCACCAAGGAGAAAGCAAGATGAAAGGAGGAGAAGCAGAAGAAACAAGCTAACTTACTTCACTTAAGAAGATAAGTTACTTGAAGAAAGAAGGTGAGATAAGAACATGAATGAGCAAGCTCACTCTAAAGCAAAAGCAAAATGCAGCAATGATTCATAAGATAGATGAGAAGAGAAATGAGAAGTGAAGGCAAATTCATTTCTCAAAGTACTTACCTCCTGAAATGGTTAGCTTAAAGGAAAGAATGAAGTGAAAATGAAACAAATGCAAAGATGCAAACCAAAACCAGAAGCATAAACATGATGTAAATGATGCTAAGAGATGATGCAAATGTATGTCAAGAGTTATGAATGATCATACAAGAGATGAGAATGCAAATGAAGCATGTAGGAAGCATGAAAGCACATGAAAGTTCATGAAATGAATGCATATCATGGCAAATGGATGAAGAAATGGTCAAGTATGATTCTAATGTGTCCTATGATGTCTTAGAAGTCATGTGAATGTATGAAATGTCATGGAAAGTTCTTGAATGAATGCATATGTAAGAAGTATGTAAATGAAAATGAGAAATTAGGGTTTTCATGCAACATGAGATGAAAAACTCAAAAACAGAAGCAAAACATAAGATAAAAACTTGAAAATGCACTCAAAGGAACCCTAACCCCATATTATATCACACCCCAAAGGAGAAGACCTAACTCTTAACCTAATGAAAGTTGTGATTTTTCTAAGTTATCTAGGGTTTTAAGGTACCTTAAGGGAAAAAATGCAAATCAAATAAAAAATGGAAAAGAAATTTATGACAAAAATATGCTAGATACAACATGTCAAATGAAGAACAATGCAAAAAGAATCAAGGTCATACCATTATTGGTTAGGCAGAAAAGAATTCTTGAAGTTAGGGTTCAAAAATGGGAATTTTATGAACCCTAAATTCAAGAAAAATGTCAAAGATTGTTCAAAACCAAAAAGAAATTTGTATGAATGGCATGACAATGTTTCTAAATGTCCCTAGATGCAATGTGATTTTTTTTGGGATTGTTAGAAACCTAAATGATATTTTAATTAATTAATTTCCATTAATTAATTAAAATAAACATTTAAATATTTTAAAAAAGATTTTTTAATGCAAAAAATAAAAATAAAAATGTTTTCTGGTTGATAAAAATATTTGAAGTAAAAATGCAAAAGAAAATATTTTTTTGGAATTTTCTAGCTATTTTTAATAAATTGTGCAAAACAAATAAGAAAAAATGAAATAAAAATTAAATAAAACAGAAGTAAGCTGATCTAAGGGCTTAGATTGATTCTGGGGAAATTAAGGTTGACTGCGCTCCACATCTTAGGGTCATAATTCAAATCCAGTAAAACCTAATTAACTAATTAATTAATCCAGAATTAAATTAAATGACCTAATCCTAACCATCCATCACACGCGGGAAGATCAAATCCTACGGCCATAATTTAAACTTAACCCTAAACCCTAATTAAACATTAATTACTTTCAGGTGGCCGGAGAAGACCTCCGGTCATCTTCTACGGCCAGCTCCTCCCTGAGCAATCCCAAAACTTCACCCCTAGGTTATTTCTGGAGCTCTAAAGCTCCAGATCAACTCACCTCACTCTCCTGAACTCAAATCCAACCTCAAAACAAATTTATGAGGGCTCAATCTCATGATTCGAATCAAAAACTCAAAAACTGAAAAAGTTTCAGAGGTTCAGTACATGCTTGTTTCTTGCTCATTTTCGAAAATAAACACATCCCCATGACCAGGGCAACATATAGAACAATATTCTAACAAGAAAACAGGGTTCTGGAAAAAATGTTCATCATGTTACCTGAGATGAAGCTTCCTGGTTCTGAGCTTTCAAGCCTTCTCTTTGATGCAAAAAGTCTCCAATGATCTTCCTAGTGATGTTGCAATGCCTAGAACAAACTGAAATGAGTTTGTTTGAGAGAATGAAGTCTTGTTGCACCAGAATCGTGTTTTGGTTGTGGGGTGTTTGAGGCTTGTTTGAAGGGTGGGAAAGGGTCCTTTAGTGATGCTGAGTTGATTGGTGAAGGTAGTTTTAAGTTTGAGTTAGTGAGCTATGAGTTTCGAAGGAATTTGCAAAATGGAGAGATTTTGGGAACTTGAGGATTCTGAGGTTTCAGCTTGCAATGTTGTGTGTTATGGCTTGGGTTTGATCCACATAACAAGTAGTGATAGGCCAGAGAGTGGGTGGTGGCTGCAGCTGATTGGTATGAGCAAGTTGCAAAAAGTCACCAACTTGTGTACTTGAGGTATGGGCAATGGTGCAGCTGGATTTTTGGCTTGTCTCTGTGCAGCTGAGATCAAGGAGGTCCATGGAAATGGTTTTGAGGCAATTCAGCAAGTTTGTGAAAGGTTGTGTGTCATTTTGCAAATTCTATGAAGTTTGGCCCCTTTTGAAATTTTTGAAATGCAAGACATAAAATAGCATGGTTCTTTGGGCAATTCTGGTCTCAAGGCAATGCACTGTGATGTGATGATGCTTAGAAGTGTGTTTGAAGTCACAAAATGCCTTGCAAATGGTTTTGCAAAAATCCCTCTTTGGTGCATTCTTGAGAATTATGTGATTTTTGCCAACTTTGACAAGCCATAACTTGAGTTCCATAATGAATTAGGACTTGCTCTTGTACTTTTTGAAAAGGGAATGATCCAATCTACAACTTTCATGACCAACAATTTTTCATTTGAAGCATTTTTGGTTGAGAAAGAGGAGGTTGAAAAACTTTCCCAAAATGGAAAGTTTACATTACAAGTCATTTCCATTTTTGGCAACTTTTGGTTTAGCTCACTTTTCTTCAATTTTGTGAACTTCCAAGCACTTCAATGATCAAATAAAGATCATATAACTTCAATTTGATGAAAAATCCACTTTGGTCCTCAGATGCCCTGATTTTGCTCTGACTTGCTCAAGAAGTTACCCAGTGAACAGATGACTTCCACAATGAATTTCTTCATCAAACTTGGTACACATGATCCTTATAACATATTGAGACCCTTAGAAACAAGAATGACCAAAAAATTTGGAGTTATGGCCTCTGAAACCAAAACCCTAATTTCAGGTCATCTGTGAAGTGAAACCCTGGCTCTGCTTCCATGCTTTGCAAGTTCTTGTGATTCTTTGACTTCCTTGATCTTTGAGGGACATAAAATGATGTTTGAACATACATGGACCCTCTTGGAATGATTGGAGGCCTTTGGAGTGGCTCAGATGAATCCTGGATTGCTCAGATCACAAACCCTATATGCAGATGAATTTGAACTAATGCAGTGAAACAAAAATGCAATATGAGATGGTATGCTTATACTAATGCAAAGATGAAAGATCACAAGCCATGGTGTGAACTTAGTGAGGGAAAATTTGGGGTGTTTATAGTACCTGAGCGAATCATTACTGATAATGGTTCCAATTTGAACAACAAAATGATGGCAGAACTGTGCCGGGACTTCAAAATCCAACATCACAACTCTTCTCCTTACAGGCCAAAGATGAATGGTGTTGTTGAGGCAGCTAACAAAAACATCAAGATGATTGTGCAGAAGATGGTGGTTACTTATAAAGACTGGCATGAAATGTTACCATTTGCCTTGCATGGGTACCGAACCTCAATCAGAACGTCCACTGGGGCGACACCATATCAGCTTGTGTATGGTATGGAGGCAGTCCTACGTGTTGAAGTGGAGCTACCCTCCTTACGGGTACTGATGGTTGTCAAGCTGAATGAAGCAGAATGGATCCGGTCTCGGTATAATCAACTAAATCTGATTGAAGAGAAGAGATTAGCTGCAATCTGCCATGGGCAGTTATATCAGAAAAGGATGAAGAAAGCCTTCGATCAGAAAGTCAGGCTTCGGGAATACCAAGTGGGAGATCTTGTGCTGAAGAGACTTCTTCCTCCTCATACAGACCACATGGGCAAATGGACTCCGAATTACGACGGTCTGTTCATAGTAAAGAAAGTATTCTCTGGTGGAGCACTGATGCTCACTACTATGGATGGTGAAGATTTCTTATCCCCTGTGAATTCAGATGCAGTTAAAAAATACTTCGCATAAAATGACCCGCTGGACATAAAAATAGAATGTAAGTCCAGGAAAAAATAGGGCATCCCGGCGAGTCAAAAACAGAATAAAAGACTCGGGCAAAAATAAGGGAAAATTAAAAAAAATGTACACCCGCTGAGTTGAAAAGCCGCATTGGACAGCTCAGGCAAAAATGGGTATCCCGGTGGATTGAAAAACCAAAAGGGCGATCCACTCAAAATCAAGAAAGAAGCGAACAACTGCATTCTGAATTCGTTTGTATCGCTTACAACACGGCAAGCTTCAAAAGGATAAAGCATCGGTCAGAATCAACCTTCTTTAGAAAGCAAGATGAGAAGAGCATCAAGGTCATAGCAAAGGAAGCTCACCAAAGCGTCATCAACATTGCCAGCACTCTTACTTTTTCTCAATTTGTAACAATCTCCTCATTCCAGGGGATTTGTTCCTTTGACTGTATTTGCCAATTCAGGGCACCCAGATTAATAAAATCAGATTTTCAGTCACACCTCGTTTCGTACATTTTTGTTTCGTTAGCAAAGTTTCCAATATCCATGATATAATATTTGTATAAAACAGATGTGCCTTTCTAATAAATGCTTGCAGGAAATGTATTTACTCTCAGGAATATCTAACTCCTATGACGGAATCCGGTAAGGGATACCTCGGGATACTTGTGCATTTCTTTGTCTTAACAGGATTGCAGGTATTCAAATACGCAACATGGGGCATGCCAGGCATCACTTCCCCAGCACATCTTCTCCAAACAGCATCTGAAAATATTTTTCCCCCAACAGAGTTGTCAAGGCCTCCTCGTCCCCAGTATCAGTTTATTCAGCAAGAGCATCCCCAGCCGGGATCCCCACAGAGTCCTCTAGGAAGATCGTTCAGTGATCTTTCCTCCCCCGAACAGAGTGCCGAGTCTCTCAAAGACAAAAGAATCGACTCCCCGCAGAGTTCCAGCCTCTCCCCAAAAGAGCAATGCCTGAAATTCTCACACAACAAAGTGACGGAAGCTTCCTCATCCCCAGCCGGGTTATCTCCTTACAGGATAGGTCTATCAGTGATTTTTTTCTTCCCCAAGTAGAGCCATAGGTTTTATCAGATCTACCAATGATCTCATCCCCAGCTGGGATATCCTTCCAAGCAGATCAGCCAGAGATCTTCACAGCAGCGGGATCCAAGTCCCGGATCGGTTTCTTTTGCATAATCATAGCATTCACATCATCTTTCCCCACAAAGTGTAACATTCCGTTTAATATGGAACATTACGGCAAAATCAAACATTTTGCATAATCACAAGTCAGGTTCGAACCAGCCACCTGCAAATACCATCAGTAACGTATATAAAAACTCACATCCCTTGAAATATAAAAGCCAAAGCATCCCCTTTGCACTCTATAACACAAATTCCTATTTGACACTCGTCTGTGTCATATCATTCCCCTGCAGATGTAAGCCACAAACATCCTCTGTGATTACAGATACCTATATACTTTTTTGACACTCGTCTGTGTCACCTTCCCCATCATGGTTGCCCAAACACTTGTTGCAAACCAAACACTTGTTATAGTACACTCTTGTTGACACCCGTCCGTGTCATCCTATCCCCACAGGTCCCCAGAATACCTTTTATACTCTCATATATAAATGATTGTTCATAACTTATACACTTTCTCTTCTGACACCCGTCCGTGTCAGACTTTCCCCAGCAAGTTGAACACTCGTCCGTGTCTTGCTCATACTTCACAATGCTTGTCCATACTTCATAATACTTGTTCATACTTACACAGATACTTGTCCGTATCTTGTATATACCCTTATCCCCACAGATTCAACACTCGTCCGTGTTCTTTGTTAACCAGTTGGTACTCGTCCGTACCATCATCTCTGAACATGCGTCAGTGTTTGTTTCTACCGATACTCGTCCGTATCATGGTATTAAGGATGCTCGTCCGCATCTTTAATCTATACACCGTGTCAAAACACTTATACCTTTTATTTTCTTAAGCGTAAGCACTCGTCCATGTTTATACCATCCCCAGTAAATCACCAACAAAGCAACTTTTTCTTCTATCCGACATTCGTCTTATGTCATGATACTTCCGGCAGCCGTACCCTGCCAGGTGATTGTCCTTCACCTTTGGATGACCATCCCTCATACCTTTCCCCAGCGGAGTCTCCATTATCGTAACCCTTTCCTATTCGGCATTCGTCCTATGTCGTGATATTTAGCAGCCGTTCCCTGCTAGGTGATCGTCCTTCACCTTTTGATGATCGTCTTTCATCATTTTATCCGATGGCCGTCCCCATCGTTGATTGTGTTATCCGGAATTCGTCCTATGTCGTGATATTTAGCAGCCGTACCTTGCTAGGTGATCATCCTTCACCTCTTGATGATCGTCCTTCATCATGCTTATCCAATGGCCGTCCCCATCGTCGACCTTTTTCTATCCGACATTCGTCCTATGTCGCGATAAAGAGCAGCCTTCCCCTGCTAGGTGATCGTCCTTCACCTTTGATGACCGTCCCTCATCATTTATTTCATTTATTCTTTGAACCGATGGCCTTCCCCATCGTTGCTTACCTTACTTTGCAAACTTGATGGCCGTCCCCATCGTTTCCTTTACCTTTAATCCCCAAAGAACCTTGTTACTTTACTTGATGGTCGTCCCCATCATGGTATTTTTGTTTCCCCAGCATGTCGGTTGTCCCTGTCATTGCTTTATCCCCAGCAGTCGTCCTCTGCTCGATGGTCGTCCTGCATCGCCTTCATTTGATAATCATACTATACTTTCTTTTACAATTTATATCCCTTTTCTTCTTCTCCCCAGTGAGTTCAAATTTCGGACTGTCTTTGGTATTCAACCACAAGTTATCTTGTTTGTCTTTTAAGCCCATCGCTTACATCCTGCACAACTAACTCATGTTTGAATAGGGGCAGCTGTAAACACCCCAAATTTTCCCTCACTAATTTCACACCATGGCTTGTGATCTTTCATCTTTGCATAAGTTTAAGCATACCATCTCATATTGCATTTTTGTTTCACTGCATAAGTTCAAGTTCATCTGCATCTAAGGTTTGTGATCTGAGCAATCCAAAGATCCATATGAGCCACTCCAAAGGCCTCCAATAATTCCAAGAGGGTCCATGTATGTTCTATCATCATTTTATATCCCTCAAAGATCAAGGAAGTCAAGAAATCACAAGAACTGGCAAAGCATGGAAGCAGAGCCAGGGTGTCACTACATAGATGACCTAAAATTAGGGTTTTGGTTTCAGAGGCCATAACTCCAAATTTTTTGGTCATTCTTGTTTCCAATAGTCTCAATATGTTATAAGGATCATGTGTACCAAGTTTTATGAAGAAATTCATTGTGGAAGTCATCTGTTCACTGGGTAACTTCTTGAGCAAGTCAAAGCAAAATCAGGGCATCTGAGACCCCTAACAATGGAACCAAAGTGGATTTTTCATCAAATTGAAGTTATATGATCTTTATTTGATCATTTAAGTTCTTGGAAGTTCACAAAATTGAAGAAATTTGAGCTAAACCAAAAGTTGCCAAAAATGGAAATGACTTGTAATGGTAACTTTCCATTTTGGGAAAGTTTTTCAACCTCCTCTTTCTCAACCAAAAATGCTTCAAATAAAAAATTGTTGGTCATTGTAAACACCCCAAATTTTCCCTCACCCATTCACACCATGGCTTGTGATCTTTTCATATGCATAAGTTCAATCATAACATCTCATATTGCATTTTTTATTCACTGCATTGATTCAAAGTCATCTGCATCTAGGGTTTGTGATCTGAGCCATTCTTGAGCCATTTGAGCCACTCCAAAGGTCATCAATCACTTCAAAGGGGTCCATGTATTTCCAATCATCATATTATATCCTCACAAGGTCAAGAAAGTCAAAGAATCACAAGAACTGAGAAAGGCATGGAAGCAGAGCCAGGTTTAACTACATAGATGACCTAGAATTAGGGTTTTTGGTTTCAGAGGCCATAACTCCAAATTTTTTGGTCATTCTTGTTTCTATTGGTCTCTATATGGTATAGGGATCATGCATATCAATTTTAATGAAGAAATTCCATGGGGAAGGCATCTGATCAAAAGTTGACTTCTTGAGCAAGTCAGTGTAAAATCAGGGTATCTGAGGCCCCCAATGACCCAACCAAAGGGCATTCTCCATCATTTTGATTGTGTATGATCTTTATTTGATCATAAAATATGTCAGAAGTTCACAAAATTGGAGAATTTCAAGCCATTTGCAAAGTTGCCTTTTTGGGAAAGTGACTTGTAATGAAAACTTGCCATTTTGGGAAACTTTTTCAACCCTTTCTTTTTGATTCAAAAATGCTTCAAATGAGAAAACTTTGGTCATGAAAGTTGTAGAATGGATCATTCCCTTTTCAAAAAGTACAAGAACTCATTCTAATTCATTTTGGATCAAAAGATATGGCTTGTCAAAGTTGAAGAAAATCACATAATTTCAAGTCTTGCACCAAAGAGGCAAAGTTGCAAAACCTCTTGCCAAGGAAAATTATGACTTCAAATGGACTTCTAATATTTGCACAAACATAAACCAATGCCTAAAGATCAGAATGCACCAAGGATTTGTCCATTTTCATGACTTATGCTTCAAGTAATCACAAAGGGGCCAAAGATGTACCAACTTGCAAGAACTCATGTAGCCATGCCTCTCCTTGTTACAACTCACAAAATATGATCCAAAAGAACTCCATGATCTCAGCTGAGCCAAAACATGCCCCTATCACAACCCCACACTTGCTCATACCTCAAGTACACCTAGACTTGACTTTATGCAAAATGGCCCATACCAATCCCACAGTGCCACACCAACTTCTCTGACCCATCCAAGTGTGATAAGTGGACCAAAAGAGACTCAACACAACACACACAAGCCTGAAACACCTCAGAAGCCATAGTTCACAAAAATCCTCCATCTTGCATTTTCTATCGAATCCTTTAACTCAGCCACCCATTCCTCAAATTTCGTCCACCATCCATCTCCAAACACTCCACTGATCATCCCTGACCCTTCACCTTGCCTTGAAACCCCCTGAAACTAAAACACGATTTCCCCCCTCTCTGAACAGAACTCCATCAATCTCACAAACCAGCCAAAATAAACTCCAAACAAGCTTTGCAAACACTTGAGGGAAGTCAGTAGAGTTGATTGGAAGCAAGGAACTGGTCAAAAAGCTCCTGGATTGAAAGCTTCAACTCAGGTAGCCATTGAAATTCATTTTTCCAGAAGCTTTGTTTTAAGTTACTAAATGGTTAAGTTTGATCCCCTGAGTTCAATGAACTTTTTATTTTTGAAAATGATGAAGAATTGAGTGTGTATGGTCTGACTGAAATTTCTGCCATTTTTGAACCTTGCTTCGAATCTTGTTAATGGTGAGAAATAAATTCCATTTGAGGGCAGGGATGAGTTTAGGAAGGTGAGAGGAAGTGATCTGGAGCTTTAGAGCTCCAGAAATAACCTAGGGAGTGAGTTTGAAAATTTCAGGGAGGGATGTCACCGGAGAAGACGACCGGAGCTCTTCTCCGGTGACCTGAAAGTCATTAGGGCTTTAATTACGATTAGGGTTTGGTTTGAATATAGGCCATAGATCCAGTTGACTTGCATTGACCTGCGCGCAAACGAATGGCTCAGATCCATCACTTAAGCCCTAATCCACGTCATTAGTTTAATTAATTAGCTTTTTATATTAATCTGGTCAGTTTGAATTACAGCCGTAGGATGACGCGCCAGTCAACTCCCTCCAGAACCATTTGAATGTCAGCCCTTAGATTTGCATACTTATCATTATTTTCATTTTAATTTCATTTTCTTTTCATTTCATTTATACGAATTATTTAAAATAGCAAAAATCATTTAAAAATTATGAAAATTTTTGTCAAAGATTTCATTAATTTTTAAAACCCAAAAATATTTTTATTTTTATTTTTTGCATTAAAAATTATTTTTAAATCATTTAAGTGTTTATTTTTAATTATTTAATGAAAATCAATTAATTAAAAATACATTTAGGTATTTAAAAATCACCAAAAAATTCACATTGCATTTAGAAACATTTAGAAACATTGTCCAACCCTCAAACCAAATTTCTTTTTTGTTCATGATGCCTTTTGATCATTTTCATTGGAATTAAATTCATTTCAAAGCAATATTTTGGTTCAAACTTTAAAAATTTCATTCTGCCTAACCATTGAGAGTTGGGTGATGGTTCTTCTTGCATTGCATTCTTCATGGCATGTAGTTTATAGGATAAATTTGGTTTGATTGGATCTTGCATTTTCAATTTGTTTTGCATTTTTCTTGATAAGGTATCCCAAAACCCTAATAATCTTAGGAAATTCATAACTTACACTAGGTTAAGAGTTGGATCCCCTCCTTTGGGCAGTGAGCTTGTATAGGGTTAGGGTATCTTTGATTGCATTTTCAAATTTTATCATGCCATATGCTTCTGATTTTGAATTTTCTTTGTGTGTTGATCATAAACCCTAATTTGTGCCTTCATTTGCATCCACCTCTCATTTGCTTACATCCAATGACTTGCCATGACATTTTGTGCACCTACATGATTCATAATGCATCTTAGGACATATTAGAATCATGTTTGATCATTGCATCTTTCATTTGCCATGATTTATGTCCATTGCATTTCATAACTTTTCATGAACTTTCATGGTTCAAAACATGCCTCATTTGCATCCTTATGCTTGTATGATCATCCTCATGTCTTGCCTCATGTTTGTATCATCTCTTAGCATCATTAACATCATGTTTATGCTCCTGGTTTTGGTTTGCATCATGACATTTCATCTCATTTGCATTGCATTTCATTTCTTTTGGCTAACATTTCAGGTGATAAGTTGTTTTGAGAAGTGAATTTGCCTTCACTTCTCATAATCTCTTCTCATCTCTCTTGCATCTTTGCTGCATTTTATCTTGTGTATTGGATTGAGCTTGCTCATTCATGTTCATCTTGCTTTCTTTCTTCAAGCAACTTGTCTTCTTAAGTGAAGCAAGTTGTCTTGCTTCTCTTTGCTTCTTCTTCCCTTCATCTGCTTCCTTCCTGGTGTTGTCTCTGAAGATCTTTCTCTCTTAAGCCTCATTAACCCTTGGAACACCCAAGCATGATAACAATTAGGGTTTGATTAGTTCCCCATTTAGTTTTACCTTTGTGTCATCTTTGAGTCTTCTCTTCTCACCTCATAATCAGGGACTAAACCCTAAAGGCTTTAAGGCTTTGTGATTAAGCTTATGCCTGCATCCTTCTATTAGGATGGAGTGTATGACTTTAATCCTAAGTGTTAAACCCTTAATGTGTTTAAATCCTTTAATCAATTCATATAATAATCACTAAGACATTAAGCTTGTAACTTGGGCCTTGCATTAGGGTTCTAATTCTTCCTTAATTGGTTAAGAAGGACTAACCCTAGTGTTAATGGACAAGTCCCCCTCAAGTTGTCTTACAAACCATAAAAATCACTTCTTCATCTTATCATTAACTAAAATCCATCTAATAAAGGTTTTGTTTTGTCATGAGGTTAATCCCTAATCATGGATTAAGTTGAGAAGCATTTCTCAACTTAAATGTTCTCATCTATTATCCTTCTATTAGGATGGTGTAATGAGTCCATTAAATCCTTGATTATGGCTTAACCTCATTACTTAACACTAAACAAAAACCACAAAAACATCTAAATAATCACAAGTAGGTTAATGATCTTAATCCTACATCATGGTGACTAAGTGTGAGGTGTTTACTTCATACTTAAGGTATTCTCATTACCCCTAATCAGAGGGAGGATGTGATGAGTTTACTAACCTCATGGTTTAGGCTCAAGCTCATTAACTTATGACAAACTTCAAAAAAGCAATAAAAGATGAAAAACACAAAAACAAACAATAATCGTCTCCTCCGGGATTCTTTTCTCATCTCATTCACTCACAAACGAGAACTCGCTTCTTCCGTCTAATGCAAGACAGTTTGCACCTGAGCCAGACGGGTCATACACTTGAGCATAGACAAGTAAGCAGTTCACAAGTCAATTTACCTTTCAGTCTCTTTGAGTCGAACTACGGTGTTCTGACTTCCTCATTGCACGAGAGGATACGTAGGCATAACTTAACAGTTATCGAACAAAAGTCTCTGTATATTCCCCCTCTTCCAGCACTATTCTTTAAGCCTCATTGTCTTGAGCATTTCACTCCTGTTCTTACACTGACACTTCACATATCACACTTCACACTTCTTTTACACTGACATTTGCATTCTTTCCAGCTTTGATACACAAATTGCACTGACACTACCCCTTTAAAACACAAATCTTTCAAGCGTGGATCCCGTCGAGTACGATGGACACTCTGGGTGCTAATACCTTCCCAGGTTGTAACCGACCCCCTTTCTCAGTCTCTCTGGTTCGCAACCGTCTTATCCATATCCTTCCTAGGTCTATGCAGCATTACCTTTCCTCCGGGATAAAAATGCCTAGCTGGCGACTCTTGTCTTTCTGAGTTCACCCCTGTGTGTTCTCTCTCCTTTCGCCGACCGTTCGCGTCTGTACCCCTTCTGACCACGTGTCATTTTGGTGGGAGCGACAGCTTGGCGACTCTGCTGGGGACCCTTATACTGTAACCAGGGCTTCTGGTTCTTTTTGTGGGTTCCTCCTAGCGCTTGTTTGATTCGTGTTTACGGGGGTGTTATGTGCTATTTGTGTTTATATAGTTGCTTTATTTACTGCTTTATGTACAACCTTATTTATTGCTTTCTTTACAGTTTTTCATTTTTCATACTGTCATGCTATCTTGCTGGATCTGGTTTCTGGTTTGTTGGGTGGGGTCCTACTGAGAGTTTAAGGTCCTATACCTGGGACCTGAGTGACACCTAGGCTAGAGTGGTTCATGTTCTTTCCCATTCCATTTCGGTCTGGTGCGGGAATATGAAACACAGTTCAGATGTGGGTTTCTTCTTGAGAACTCTGTGCTACAGATTTCCTGTAGTGCTAGGGCTATCTGGGAAGCCTGCTAAGTCTGGATGACCTTTATTATGACCTTTAGAAACTGAGGTGAATTAGAGGAGGATCTTTTATGGTTATTGTAAACACTGTACCTTCGGGTTAGAAGTGTTTACACTTCTCATAACTGATCCAAGTCTGAGGATCCTTGTTTTAGAACATCACCAGTGAGGGGGTTGGGCTGTTTACAGGTTTGCAGGTACCTTTGGCCACATCATACCCTGTTACTTGTTTGAATAAGAGTACCTCACTTTGGACAGTTCTTGTGATTTAACCCTGGACATGTGACTCTTTATTTGAGTCCCCCACCTTGGTTACTGGACTTCTAAACCTCCATCTGGACTTCCTGAACATACATGGACTTATATCAAGGCAGTAATCAGATCCAGCTTGATCACAAACCCTTGCATATCATTTGCATACATCATCATTGCATCATTTAACATTTTTTTATTTGTTTTTCAGGGTATCCACATTACATTTGGCTTGGTTTTGACCCCTTCATCTGCAGAGACCTCTGTTATCAGTTATCTATTTCAGTTATCTTTACCAGTTATCTGCTTCATCTATCTTCATCAGTTGTCTGCTTCAGCTACCCTCATCCTCAGTATCAGTCTTGATCCCTATCAGTACTTGTCTTCAGCTCTTCATCAGCACTCATGTCTGCACCCAGGAAGAGCAACATTTCATACCATTTCTTTGAGCCTGTGTTGACTGGTATCAGGCAGGTCCAGGCACTTATCACTCCAGACCACATCCCATTATTCAGAGAACATTATGGAGGCATCCTTGATATGATTATGGACCTGGATCCTTCTCAGAGGAGTATGATCCACACCTGTCTACAGTTTTATGACCCTCCTTTGAGATGCTTCACTTTCCAGAACTTTCAGTTAGGACCTCTGCTGGAGGAGTTCTCATCATTGATTGGAGTACCTGTTAGGGGTGGTATCCCCTTGAACCCAGAGATGACTTCTCCCTGCAATGGAGAAGTAGCAAAAGCACTGTACCTAGAGCCTATTTTGATTGAGCAGAACATGACAACAAAGGCAGGGATCCCTGGTTTGCACTTAGACTTTCTGATTTCTCAGGCCATCCTGAAGGCCTCCTTGGGAGAATGGAGGGCAGTTTGTGCATTGTTAGCCCTCAGCATATATGGGGTTATACTGTTTGCAGATGAGCCCAAATTTATCAGCAAGAATGCCATTCATCTTTTCCTTCTGAGGAACCCAGTACCCACATTGCTGGGGGATTTCTATTATTCTGTTCACCAAAGAAATGCGAAGCAAAGAGGGAAGTTGGTGAGATGCTGTGCTCCTCTGTTTTAGACTTGGCTTCTTAAACACTTACCTAAGACAAATGCTTTCTTGAATCCACACCAACAGAAGAATTGGGCTAAGAGACTTATTGCTTTGACTTCAGATGACATCAGATGGTGCACCCAGAGCACCAAGGGCAAGGACATCATCACTAGCTGTGGGCAGTACCCCAATGTACCTCTAGTAGGAGTGAAGGGTTGCATCAACTACAATCCTTTGTTGTTCAAGAGACAATTAGGCTATGCTTTAGTACACCCTCCTAGAGTACAAGATCTAGCTGAGACCCTGTATTGTGAGATAAAGCCTAATCTAGCTGTTGTCAGGCAAGCATCCTGGGCTTGGGACAACATCCAGACCAAAGGGATGGCCATTCTTGGGAGGTGCAGTAATGTGGCTTCAGCTCAGTATTATGATTGGTCTCATGCTAGAGCTCAGATTTCTGGAATGCCCTTCACCATTGAGGACACACCTGGACCTTCCACAGTACAGCCAGCAGCCACTGTCAGCCTGGAAGAGTTTGAGAAGCTGAAGGAAAGGAATGAGAATCTGTCTCAAGCTCTGAAGAAGACCCTTTGGGAGAGGAGTGATGGTCGTCTGGACGTTGAAAGGTTGGAAAAGCTTAAGGTGGAGCATCTGGCCAGGATTGGGAAAGCAGAGGACTACATCAAGAAATCAAGAGCTGGGGAGCAAATATTGAAGAATGCCTGTAAGGAGGCCAAGCTTCAGAAGGCTAGGACTGATCTCTATCTGCAAGAAAGTCAAGCTAGGTGGGTCAGGATCACTAAAGCTCGTACTCAAGAAGATAAGAGAACTCAAGCCAGGATTGAGCAGTTGGAGGCCAATGAAAAGAAGTAACAGGAAGCTCTGCTGGCAGCCCAGAAGGAGACTTCAGAATTGAAGCTTAGGGCTGGACTGAAGAGGTCAAAGGACCAGGATAGGCACAAGAAGCTGACCACTGCTATTGCCACTAGGAACCTTCTCATCAGGACTATTACAGAGCATCCGGCTGGTCCTATAACTGAGGCACTTTTGAAGGAGGTTCGGGAGGATGAGTTTGGACTTGATGTCTGACTTTTTGTTTGTTGTTGCTTTCATTTGATGTACTTTGACCCTTCAGGGGAATGTGTTGTAACAAACTATGTATTATGCATCATTTGTAATATATTTGTTAGTTTGTTTCAATGAGTTTCTTTTCTCAAGCAACATCAGGGCATCTTCCTCAGGGTCTGGAAAGGTCAAAACCAAGAGCCAAGCCGGATACCTTGGAAAATAAATAAGCATACTACATTGCATACTAACTTCTGTTTTGTTTTGTAGGTTTTGTTATTATTTTGTTTGTTTCTAACTCTGTTGTGCTTCAGGAAATATTGCTCGCAGAAGAGTGTTCCCCGTCAACCGTGCACACCGGTATCCTACACGCAACAACCTTCCGGGTATTATAATGGAGCAAGTACAGCAAGACCTGACTGAGGTCAGGACCCAGATGGCTAATGAAAGGGTGGAGATGAGGAACCAAATGGCCCAATTCATGACTGTAATGACTGGTTTGGCTCAGACCCGAGAAAGGTTAAGGGCATTGGTAGAAAGACAGACTCCCGAGGAACCTCATCCAGGGACTGGAGGAACAAGCAACAATGAGAGGGGTCAGCCTCATGTTAACCCACCTGTATTTGGACCTCATCTAGATCCGGAAGTCAACATCCCGGCTAATGTGCAAGGAAATACTACTGGGGGAAGGATCTTACAAGAAGACCCCCAAGAGGAGCAATTCACTGTCATGGGAGCTGGTGATGAAGTCTATGATAGGAGGTTTGACGAAATTGCTGAGAAGTTGAGATCTCTGGAGTCTCAAAATTCCCTGGGTTTTGACGTCATGGATATGGGGTTAGTAGACGGGGTAAGAATTCCCCACAAGTTCAAACCTCCGTGCTTCAAGAAGTACAACGGAACCTCATGTCCACGAACTCATCTACAGTCCTTTCTGGGAAGACTTAAAGCATACACCATGGATGAAAAGCTGTGGATGTTTTATTTTGAAGACAGTTTGACTGGGGCTTCAAGGGAGTGGTATTCACACTTGACCAGAGCTACTATCAGATGCTGGAAGGACCTAGCTGAAGCTTTCATCAGGCAGTACCAATACAATCTGGACATGGCTCCTAACCAGACCCTCTTAATGGGAATGTCTCAATCCTCCAGAGAAAGCTTCAGGGAATACGCCCAGAGGTGGAGACAGCTTGCTGTTGCTGTCCAACCACCCATGTCAGAAAGAGAAATGGTCGACATGTTCATGAATACTCTGCAAGGAACATATATTGATAGGCTGGCTGCCTTTTCTTCCACCAGCTTCGCAGACGTGGTTATAGTCGGTGAAAGAATTGAAAGTCTGTTAAAGATGGGAAAAATTTCTGATAATGGTGCAAGTTCATCAAGTAATTCCAGGAAACCTTTTGTGGGACCTAGAAGAACCGGTGAGACAAATGCCATTCATGCCACCAGGGGCAGACCTCAGTATGTCCACAGATCAGTAGCAGCTGTCACTATTCCAGCTCCGATTCCTCAGCAACCAGCATATCAACAACCACAACCACATTACCAACAGCAAATTCAGTATCCGCCACAAAGAGCCTATAACAACAACAATAACAACAATCAACAACAAAGACCTTTTCAGCAAAGACCATCACAGGCAAATAGGGTGATTGATCCCATCCCTATGCCTTATGCCTCCTTATTGCCACAACTCCTGAAACTTAACTTGGTTGAGTTAAGGACATTGGCACCACCAGATCCCTCCAATCTCCCAAAGAATTACGATGTCAACGCCAGGTGTGCTTTCCATTCCAATGCACCTGGTCATAACACGGAGAAATGCAGGGCTTTGCAAATGAAAGTGCAGGATTTGGTGGATTCTAAGGCCCTCAACTTCGCACCACCTCCAAATGTCAACAGAAATCCTATGCCTAACCATGGTGGGCCAAGGATTAATGCCATCGAGGAAGACAAACCATCTACTCTGATCACCAGTGTTGCACAAATTCGAACACCTCTGGTCGAAATTAAAGCTCAGCTTCTAGAGTGCCAGGTGTTTCCCGGGTGTGAACTCGGTTGTGGGTATTGCAACATTGCAGTCAATGGGTGTGATAATTTGAGAAGCGGCATAGATAGTCTTATCAAGGATGGTATCCTTCAGATCTCAACAACGGCGCCTACAAATCCAACAATCCCTTTAACAACATTTCCTGATTCTTCTACAACAGCAGCAACAATCATTCCGACCGATTCATCAATATCATCAACAATGGCTTCATCCATCACTTCAACAAATCAGATGACAACAACCATTTCTTCTACAACATCAACATCCTTTTTACCAGCAGAATCTCCTACAACGCCAACAGAAATTAATGAAGATGTCTCAGCAGTCACCATTTACTATGAACCATCAGATGTTCCTCCAAACAACAATTTCCAACAACAAGCAGTGGCACCTCCTGCCAGATCACCAGTCACCATTTACTATGATCCGCACACCATTACAGTACCCTCCTCTGCAGCAGTAAGTCCAGTTACTATCACGGTGCCTGGGCCAGTTCCCTATGAAAGCAGTAATGCCATACCTTGGCATTATGGCTCTGATCTCTACTGCAACGGGGAGAAAATCACTTTGGATTCTTCAAACTCTCCTCCACAGATTGATAATGTTGGGGGAGGCGGAGGCTTCACCAGAAGCGGACGCCTTTTTGCCTCACAAGTACAAAGACCTAATGCTGAAGCAGAAGCTGCTGCCAAAGCAAAAGGAAAGAGTGTGGTATTTGAAGAACCGACTGCCAAGGAAACTCAGAAGACATCTTTTGAACAAGATGTAGACGAGTTCATGAGAATCATAAAAAGAAGTGATTACAAGGTGGTGGATCAGCTTCACCAAACTCCCTCAAAGATCTCCATATTATCCCTGTTGATGTGTTCTGAAGCCCATAGGAATGCATTATTGAAAGTCCTGCATGCAGCATACGTGCCAGAGGAGATTACTGTTAACCATATAGAAACTGTGGTGGCCAATGTCAACACCAGTCATGGACTGGGTTTTACCAATGCTGACTTAATAATTGAGGGACGTAACCACAACAAGGCTTTACATATCACCTTGGAATGCAAAGGTGTTGTTCTGTCTCATGTACTGGTGGACACTGGGTCTTCACTCAATGTTCTACCAAAGAAAGCCTTAGTGAAGCTGGAGTATGACGGCTTGGCACTGCGTCCAAGTAATTTGGTGGTGAGAGCATTTGATGGCTCTAAAAGATCAGTGCTTGGAGAGATTGATCTGCCTGTGATGATTGGCCCGCAGACTTTTAAAATTACCTTCTATGTGATGGAAATTCAGCCGGCCTACAGTTGTTTGTTGGGTAGACCTTGGATCTGAAGGTGGCAAAACACAAGGAAGGGGGGTTGGAATTGGGTTTTCTGGAATAATTAAAAATAACTTCTAATGACACGTTTAATTTATCCTGGTTCGTTTGAACTCAAACTACATCCAGTCCACCCGCCAAGGTGATTTTGCCTCTACTGAGGTCTTAATCCACTATTCAATAAGAATACACACAAAGACCTATAGTCAATGTCTTCTTGAGTCTTCTGACCAAACTTAGTCACTCAAGGAATAGAATAACTAATACAAGAATAATAATAAAAACGTAACTTAGAGTGCTTCTAGATAAGCAGATATCACTAAGTGAAAGTTACAATGATAAGCACAAGATAAATTGATTTGCTTGAATATATGAGATACGTTGTAGTGCGTTGCGTTCGTTACTGATTTCTTCAAATGATGTCCTTTATATAGTTCTTGATAAAGTAGCCGTTGGAGACATCTTGAACCAAATTAGGATATACTTTAATACCTTAATTTCTTTCCATAAGAAGAGATACTTGTCTTTGTATATTAAAGAACATATTCTTTAATTAAAGTCTTTTAATAAAGATACCAGCATCTTCTAAGCGGAAATCAGAGATAATGAATAAGAGATGCGCAGCCAATAAATGTGCCATTTAATGCTGGATTCTTCTTTGAGAGTATCTTCTATAAGGTTTCTTTTTAGCTCATACGGATTACTTAAACAAGATTGTCTTCTACACAAGAGTAAATATATTCATTAGAACTTCTAATATGAAAGGCTTTGTTATCATCAAAACACTTAGAGGATCAGAACCATATTTGTTCTAACAATCTCCCCCTTTTTGATGATGACAAAACATTTTAATTTAACGAGAATAGAGTTTAATGAATTTAAGTGAACTCCCTTTGATTAGAAGAAAAGACTTCTTTCAGATGTTCTATGATCCTTAGCTCCCCCTGAGTTGATTACTTGACCTGTTTCTTTTCATGATAACAACTCAAATAATTTTATCAGAATATGTAATAGGCAGATTATGGTAAACTGCTATGGATCAGAATCATTTACGTTTCTCCCCCTTTTTGTCATAATCAAAAAGATGTAGAGCAAGAGAGAGAAAAAAATATAAACTAAAACCAATAGATTTAAAGTACTAGAAGCAAACGCAAAAACCAGTAGAAGTTCACGGAGTTATGCAGAAACAGAAGTTAAAATAGCAAAACAGCTAATGCAGAAGATAAGAAAATCAGGGGTTCATCTTAGTGACTAAAGTCTCCAGCAAAGATTTGATGTCTGATGAAGATTCCACTTGCTTGGTGAGTAGAGTCTTCATTTCAGCAGTTGTTTCTTCTTGCTTGTCTAGACGTTCTTTCACTAGTTGATTTTCCTTCTTCAATTCTTGTAGAGTTTGTAACACAAAATTTGTTGCCAGAGGTTCTTCAGTTTCTGGAGCAGCTTGAGTATTAGGACCATCAGCATTCTCTTCTACAGAAGATACCACAACCATCTGAAGTGCTGAGAGTTCATCCAGAGGTTCTGATTCTTTCCAGGGCTTGTTATCCAGCAGAAGTGGTTTAGTTTGTGCAACATTTGAGACTACTGCTTGAAGGTACTCACAGAAGTTCTGATGAGCAACATCATAGCAGATGTCCTTGAGTCTTTTGGACTCAGCATTAAACCATTTTCTGAGGTTAGCCCATAGAAAATCAGACGCAGCAGGATCAGTAAGCTCTGCACAAGCAGTCTTCAGATCTTCTAACTTTAATTTCAAAACTGTTTCGAAAGCCAGCAGTAAAGTAGAAATGTCTGATTTGGATGGTTTAGGTTTTGGAATGGGTATTGCTCTTTTGTTGGACACAGAGGACAGTTTTTGGAGTGCTTCAAAATCAATTGTAGTTCTAAGGGGATTTTCATTTTCAGTCAAAGTTTCTTCGGGTGAATCAGGAATGTTTATGATAGAAGGTGAATTTTGTGGTGTTGAAATATGAGGGGAAATTGAGACAGCATCTGAGTCTTGATAGTGTTCAAGATCAAGATCAAGAGCAGCTTGCAAGGCAGTTTGTGTTTCTTTTGTAGGGGAACAATCAATATCAGAAAGTGGGGTGTCATCAATTGGTATGTCAAAGTCAGAGATATCTTGAGATTGATGGGTTTCTGTTTCTGTTTCTGGTGGATATAATGAGGATAGGATGGATGCTACAGCAGAAGTTGTAGGAACTTCAGTTTGAATGGGAGTAATATGTTGAGGTGGTTCAGAATCAAGAGTTTGTTCAGATGGAATCTCAGCAGAAGATGGTTGACTAGGAGGTAAGGTGCTAGAAGGTTGTTCAGACACTTCTACATTTATGGCTTCTACTACAGTAATGGAATCAGGATTAGAAGCAGAAGACTTACCTGTTGTTCTAGATGATTTTTGCATCTTCTGAGAAGGGTCTTCAGCAGTCTTCCTTTTCTTTAATCTGAGAGAGGCAACATCTGGAATTTTTTGTTGGAGTTCTTTTGGGTTGAAGTCAGGTACCGTACCTTGACGCTTGCAGATATCCATATAGTTGAGGACAACATCTGCTGGTGTATCAGAAGAAAAGAGAGGAAAACCTTCCAAAGGGATCCTTCTGGTGCTGATAACTTCTCTAGATTGAAGAGTGGGTTCTTGCTGAATAGATGTGATGAACTTCATCTTCTTCAGGTTTTTAGCATTCAAGGGTTTTCCAACGTCTGTTTCTAATAGATCAGTTTGTTTTAACTCCGCTAGGAAGTCCACTAGCTTGTTCTGGCAAAGAATATCAGAAATTAATCGTCCAAAAGGAATCCAATCCCTTTTGGTCTTCTCACCATCCCTTGTTTCTTTCACAGCGACTCTAAGATTCTGAAAGAGTGTGTGTGCAAGATTGATTTTCTTCTTTTTGGAGATGAAGTAAAGGAGGAATTGTTGATCCAGATTGATGTAGTCTGGAGAATTGGTAGGTTTCCTGTGACAGATTGTCCCAAGAATAATTTTTGCCCAAATACGCAGAGGAGTCTTTAGGTCTTTGATCTTATTTGATGGTTTTCCAGCGGTGAAAATTTCTTTAGCAATCACAGCAGTGTCAGATACTTTGTCCATATCACTACATTTGATACCATTGCCATCAGTTTCAAAAAGTTTGACAAAATGGTCTTCAGAGATGACCACCTGTTTGCCAAGCACATAAGAGGTAACCTGTGCGTCATTTGAATAAGCATACACCCAAAATTCTTTAACCAGTTTAGGAAAGACTGGTCCCATTAACCTGTCAAAATACTTTTCCCATCCTTGAGCTTCAACATGCGGGAGGAGGTCAAAACCATTTTCCTTTAAACTTGTGAAATCCACAAACAACTCACACAGTACTTCCAATTTTTCAGTGGGAATGGAGAGAGTCTTTGAGGGTTCAACATAGTAATCATCCGAATAATCTTTGCGTTGAGATGATGAAGCCATTTAGTTACTAAGATGAACTGTTAGGGTTTAGGGTTTTAAAAAAATAGAGAGAAAATAGGAGACTGAGAAAAGTTAGAGAAAGCAAGATGCGGGTAAAATTTGAAAGTGGGAAAGACACTTGATATAAATAGAAAAAAAAATTAAGGCATTTAATCAGTTGAAAAGTTAGTGGGAAAAATTAAGTTTGAAAACATAATGATTAACAACATTAAATGCGCTGACATGGAGTAATGCGTAAACGATTCTGGAACAGTTACCCAAGAGATTTTCTTGCCTTTTTGGTGTCAAACCAAGCCGTATCAGATTCCAGAATCTCAACAGTTATCCTTCTGAGCGAACAGTTGCCAAGGCATGTTCTGTCACTCTTTAGAATGTGGACACGTGTTTTGATTCTGATGGAAGTCCTTAGAGCTTTGTTGACAGTTGTTGATTTGAAGATCTGCAAGTCAGTCCTTTGAACAGAAGTTCTAAGAATGAAACCATTAGAGCATAGAATCTTCTGGAATAATCATATAGAAGAGAAGTAGAAGAACTTCTAGAGATAAAACATATGATTAAAGCATTTTCATTCTGGACATAACTTCATGCTAAGGTTAGTTAGAATGAAATTAAATCTATCTTCAGAAAGGGGTTTAGTAAAAATATCAGCCCATTGGTGATTTGTGTCTATAAATTTTAGCATTAAAATTCCCTTCTGAGTATAGTCCCTAATGAAGTGATGTTTAACTTCTATGTGTTTAGCTCTAGAATGTAAAATGGGATTTTTAGATAGACAAATAGCAGAAGTGTTGTCACAGAGGATTGGAATGTTACTCTCGTAGATATTAAAATCTTCTAGCTGATTTTTCATCCAGAGCATCTGAGTACTGCATCCAGCTGCTGCAATGTATTCAGCTTCTGCAGTTGATAATGCTATGGTTGGTTGTCTTTTGCTAGACCAAGAGATTAGATTGTCTCCTAGAAATTGACAACTTCCAGAAGTACTTTTTCTTTCTGTTCTGTCTCTAGCAAAATCAGCGTCACAATATCCTACAAGTTTATACTCTTCTGATCTTCTGTAATACAGACCAAGATTAGTAGTACCTTTCAGATATCTAAAGATTCTCTTAACTGCTGTTAAGTGAGTTTCTCTAGGATCTGATTGGAATCTAGCACATAAACATACACTGTATAGAATATCTGGTCTAGAAGCAGTAAGATAGAGAAGAGATCCAATCATACCTCTGTAGAGCTTCTGATCTACTTTCTTACTTACCTCTTCTTTCTCCAAGATACACGTAGTATGCATAGGAGTTTTGGATATTGAACTTTCTGATAAGTCAAATTTCTTCAGAAGTTCTTTTACATATTTGCTTTGATGGATATATGTTCCTTCTGATGTTTGATTTATTTGAATTCCCAGAAAGAACTTTAATTCTCCCATCATGCTCATTTCAAATTCTGCCTGCATAGATTTAGCAAATTCCTTTCCCAAGGCACTTTTAGTAGAACCAAAAATTATATCATCTACATAAATTTGACATATCAGAAGATCCTTTTTAATGTTTTTACTGAAAAGAGTTGTATCCACTTTCCCTCTGATGAACTTGTTTTCCAGAAGAAAATTACTTAGTCTTTCATACCAAGCTCTGGGAGCTTGTTTTAAACCATATAATGATTTTTTGAGTTTGTAAACATGTTCTGGAAATTTTGTATTTTCAAAGCCAGGGGGTTGGTGTACATACACTTCTTCATCAATATAACCATTTAAAAAAGCACTTTTGACATCCATTTGATATAGAATGATATTATGATTTACAGCAAATGATATTAGAAGTCTGATTGATTCTAACCTGGCGACTGGTGCATAGGTTTCTGTATAGTCAATTCCTTCTTGTTGACTATAACCTTGTGCAACCAGTCTTGCTTTGTTTCTGACAACTTCTCCTTGCTCATTTAGTTTGTTTCTGAATACCCACTTGGTGCCAATGATGTTGAATCCTCTGGGTCTAGGAACTAGATCCCACACATCATTTCTGGTGAATTGATTAAGTTCTTCTTGCATAGCCAGAATCCAATCATTTTCTGATAGAGCTTCTTCTACAGAAGATGGTTCAATCAGAGAAACAAGTCCTAGTAACGTTTCTTCAGAGTTTTTGAATGATGATCTTGTTCTGATTGGTTCATCTTTCTTCCCCAAGATTTTATCTTCTGGGTGATTAATATTGCTTCTTGAAAGCTTCTTCTGGATGGGTTCTTCAGGTGTTGACGGAGCAGTTGTGTTGTTTTGAACTTTAGAGGAATGATCTTTAGCATTTCTGTTTGTAGAGATTTCTACTTCTATATCTGCAGTAAATTCATTCTGCTTTGGCTTTTCAGAACCAAGCTTATCATCAAATCTGACATGAATAGATTCTATCACAATACGTGTTTCTGTATTGTATACTCTGTATCCCTTAGAACGTTCAGAGTATCCTAACATATAACACTTTTGTGCCTTAGAATCAAATTTATTCAGAGTATCAAGAGTATTTAACATAAAGCAAATACATCCAAAAGGATGGAAATAAGAAATGTTGGGCTTTCTGTTCTTCCACAATTCATAAGGAGTCTTTTCAAGAATAGGTCTTATAGAGATTCTATTCTGAATATAGCATGCTGTATTTACTGCTTCTGCCCAAAAATGTTTAGCCATATTAGTCTCATTAATCATGGTTCTGGCCATCTCTTGTAAAGTTCTATTTTTACGTTCTACAACCCCATTTTGTTGTGGAGTTCTAGGACAAGAGAAATCATGAGAGATGCCATTTTCATTGAAGAATGATTCTAATTGTTTATTTTCAAATTCACCACCATGATCACTTCTGACTTTAATGATTTTTGATTCTTTTTCATTTTGAACTTGTTTGCAGAAGTTAGAAAATACAGCAATTGACTCATCCTTGTGTCTAAGAAACTTTACCCATGTCCATCTGCTGAAGTCATCTACGATCACCAATCCATACTTTTTGCCATTGACAGAAGCAGTTTTCACTGGTCCAAATAAGTCAATGTGCAAAAGTTCTAATGGTCTAGAGGAAGATACAACATTTTTAGCTTTAAACCCTGTTTTTGAAAATTTGCCTTTTTGACATGCTTCACATAGAGCTTCTGAGTTGAACTTCAAATTTGGAAGTCCTCTGACTAGATTGAGTTTGTTAAGTTGAGATAATCTTCTCATATTAACATGTCCCAATCTTCTGTGCCAGACCCATTGCTCAGTTTCCACAGACATTAGACATTTTACATTTTGATTTTTTAATTCTGAAAGTTTTATTTTATAAATGTTGTTCTTTCTCTTTCCACTAAAAAGGATTGTTCCATCTTTCTGACTAACAGCTTTACAGAACTTTTGATTAAAGATTATGTCATAGCCATTATCACTTAATTGACTTATGGATAATAAATTATGCATTAATCCTTCTACAAGTAGAACATTAGATATAGAGGGAAGATTTCCATTACCAATAGTTCCGGAGCCAATAATTCTTCCTTTTTGATTGCCTCCAAAACCTACGTGGCCTCCATCTTTTAATTCAAGACTTTGGAACATATGCTTTCTTCCCGTCATGTGACGTGAGCATCCAGAGTCCAGGTACCATGATTGGTGTTTCAGTTTTGCTGTTAAAGACATCTGCAACATACACAATTTTATCCTTGGGTACCCATATTCTTCTGGGTCCTTGTTTGTTAGATTTTACAAACTTCTGATTTATTTTTGGTTTTAAATCAGAACTTGTAGAACAAGATGACTCACTAGTGTATATAAGATCATGATTATGGCCATAGGTGAAATGAGAGCTTAAAGGAGTATTAGTATTTATGACAATGTCATCAATATTTTTTAACTTCAGAGTTTCTTTATTTTTCACATAGCCTATGCCTCTTCTTTCATTTCTGCTAACACCATAGATCATAGAAGCAATCTTACTTCTATCTATGCTTTTAGTAAGAAATTGTTGAAAACTATAATCATATTGTTTTATGATATTATCAGAGTTGATTAGATCTTCTAATTTAGATTTCTTCTGAGCCTTAAGTTTCTCAAAAGAATTTTTGCATTCAAAGAGGTTTTCTTTCAGCTCAGAGTTTTCTGTTTTTAGTTTTCTAACATCTTCTAATTCAGATACTAGACTTTGTTTAATGTCTTTGTATTTGAATTGAAGCTTCTGATATTTTTCAAGAATTTCTGAGAGGCTAGCTTCTAACTGAGATCTAGTAAATTTAGAAAATACCTCTTCTGAATCTGATTCTAACTCTGATTCTGATAATTGATCATCTTCTGGTATGTTTGCCATTAATGCAATATTAGCTTGTTCATCTTCAGAATCTGACTCTGCTTCAGATGATTCAGAATCATCCCATGTTGCCATGAGACTCTTTTTCTTTTCTCTGCTGAATTTGTTTCTGGGTTTTTCTTTCTGAAGTTTTGGACATTCACTTTTGTAGTGTCCTGGTTCTTTGCATTCGTAGCACACAACTTCTTTGCCTCTGGGTTTCTTGTGACTAGATGTTGATTCAAAATAATTGTTTGATCTTCTGGTGTTTCTGAACTTCTTCTGACGATGCTTCCAGAGTTGTTGAACTCTTCTTGATAGGAGAGATAATTTATCTTCTTCTGATGAGCATCCAGAGCTTTCTTCTTCTTCTGCCTGTAAAGCTTTAGAAATATGTTTGTTAGATTTAAGAGCTATAGACTTACCTTTCTTCTGGGGCTCATCTTCTTCTAACTCAATCTCATGACTTCTCAAGGAGCTGATCAGTTCTTCTAAGGAAATCTCATTCAGATTTTTTGATAATTTTAAAGCAGTAACCATGGGTCTCCAAGCTTTTGGTAAACTTCTGATGATTTTCTTCACGTGATCTGCTGTTGAGTAGCCTTTGTCCAGAACTTTTAGTCCAGCAACCAGGATTTGGAACCTTGAAAACATTTTTTCAATGGTTTCATCTTCTTCCATTTTGAAAGCTTCATACTTCTGGATGAGAGCTAGAGCTTTGGTCTCCTTGACTTGAGAGTTGCCTTCATGTGTCATCCTTAGAGAATCAAACATGTGTTTGGCTGAATCCCTGTTTGTGATCTTCTCATATTCTGTATACGAGATGGCACTTAGAAGTATGGTCCTAGCTTTGTGATGATTTCTGAACTCTTTCTTCTGTTGAACTGTCATATTTTTTCTTTCAATCTTCTGACCATCTTCTCCAACAGGGTGAATGTATCCATCTGTCACCATGTCCCAGAGATCTCCATCTAGAGCTAGAAAGAAACTCTCCAGAACATCCTTCCAGTAGTCAAAGTTGTCACCATTGAACATTGGAGGTTTAGCATTGATCTTGTCATTCTGATAGTCATTGTTAATTCCAGTTTCTGCCATGTGTTTATCTTCTGGATCTTTTACTGACACGGTTAAGTGTAATACTCAGAACCTAGCGCTCTGATACCAATTGAAGGTGGCAAAACACAAGGAAGGGGGGTTGGAATTGGGTTTTCTGGAATAATTAAAAATAACTTCTAATGACACGTTTAATTTATCCTGGTTCGTTTGAACTCAAACTACATCCAGTCCACCCGCCAAGGTGATTTTGCCTCTACTGAGGTCTTAATCCACTATTCAATAAGAATACACACAAAGACCTATAGTCAATGTCTTCTTGAGTCTTCTGACCAAACTTAGTCACTCAAGGAATAGAATAACTAATACAAGAATAATAATAAAAACGTAACTTAGAGTGCTTCTAGATAAGCAGATATCACTAAGTGAAAGTTACAATGATAAGCACAAGATAAATTGATTTGCTTGAATATATGAGATACGTTGTAGTGCGTTGCGTTCGTTACTGATTTCTTCAAATGATGTCCTTTATATAGTTCTTGATAAAGTAGCCGTTGGAGACATCTTGAACCAAATTAGGATATACTTTAATACCTTAATTTCTTTCCATAAGAAGAGATACTTGTCTTTGTATATTAAAGAACATATTCTTTAATTAAAGTCTTTTAATAAAGATACCAGCATCTTCTAAGCGGAAATCAGAGATAATGAATAAGAGATGCGCAGCCAATAAATGTGCCATTTAATGCTGGATTCTTCTTTGAGAGTATCTTCTATAAGGTTTCTTTTTAGCTCATACGGATTACTTAAACAAGATTGTCTTCTACACAAGAGTAAATATATTCATTAGAACTTCTAATATGAAAGGCTTTGTTATCATCAAAACACTTAGAGGATCAGAACCATATTTGTTCTAACAGGATCCATGCCGCTGGCGCTGTTACGTCTACCCTTCACCAGAAGCTGAAATTCGAGTGGGAAGGCCAGATCATCACCATCTGTGGTGAAGAAGACATCTTTGTTAGCCATCTGGCTACGTATAAGTATATTGAGATGGATGGAGAAATCCATGAAACCATGAGCCAGGGGTTTGAGGCCCTGAACATTAATGAAGCATCTGCTGTATTGGGAACCTCCATAACGTCTTATCAGCAAGCCCAGAAGGTTGTTGAAGAGGGTACTGCCCAAGGCTGGGGCAAGCTGTTGCCCGTGGAGAAGAAAGAGGACAGATTTGGGTTGGGTTACAGACCAACTCAACAAGATCAATCAGAGGCTGCCAAGAAGCCCAACTTTGTCAGCGGGGGAATGCTCACCCCAGATACAGTGAACAACTTGGAAGACGAGGAGGAAAGCGACCGCAACCTGGAGAACTGGATACGTCCAAGGATCCCGGGGAACCAAGTCCTTAACTGGTCTTCCCAGGAAATTATAAGGGTTACTCCTGCATAGTAATTATTATTTCCTGTATTTTTAAGCTTGCATCAAGTCTTGCATCTTGCCCAAGATGTCAAGACTCATTTTGTAATCGGGCCATCTTGTAATTTTGTGCAAATGGATTAATCAATGAATATCGGACATCTTTTGCAAATGAGTCTTTTCCTTTTTCGCTCACTGTTTTTCATTTTTCTTTTTGTACAAAAATAAAATGGCAATGTTTTCCAAAATGATAACTTCATTTCACTTTTTTCTAAACAAGATTAAAATTGATCACTAAAATGAACAATCTAAACCCTTGCAGAGAGTGCCTTTCAGACTGCACCGACAACAACACTGCTATAACTCCATATGACTTCGACAATCCAATCAATCAAGCTGACGAAGGGGTTGAAGAGGATTATGAGCTTCCTGAAGAGCTAGCCAGGTTGTTAAGACAAGAGGAGAAGGTTATCACTCCTCATCAGGAGGAGGTCGAAACGGTTAATCTTGGTACGGAGGAAGACGTAAAAGAAGTTAGGATTGGGGCCTGCCTACAAGATTCAGTGAAAGAGCAACTGATTGATATGCTTCGAGAGTATGTGGATGTGTTTGCTTGGTCTTATCAGGATATGCCAGGGTTGGTCACCGATATTGTCATGCACAAGCTGCATTTGAAAGAAGACTGCCCGCCAGTTAAACAGAAACTGCGCCGTACTCTCCCAGATATGGCAATGAAGATAAAGGAAGAGGTACAAAAGCAGTGGGACGCCGGTTTCCTTGCTGTAACAAGCTATCCGCCGTGGGTCGCTAATATTGTACCTGTGCCTAAGAAAGACGGCAAGGTAAGGATGTGTGTGGATTACCGGGATCTGAATAGAGCCAGCCCGAAAGATGACTTCCCATTACCTCACATTGATGTATTGGTGGATAATACGGCTCAGTTCTCGGTGTTCTCCTTCATGGACGGATTTTCAGGATATAATCAGATCAAGATGTCACCTGAAGACATGGAGAAAACTACCTTCATTACACCCTGGGGCACGTTCTGTTATAAGGTGATGCCATTCAGACTGAAGAATGCTGGTGCGACTTATCAACGGGCTATGGTAACATTATTCCACGACATGATCCATAAAGAAATTGAATGTTATGTGGATGACATGATTGCCAAGTCCCTCACAAAAGAAGACCACCTGGTAAATCTGTTGAAGCTATTCAAGCGTCTGAGGAAGTACCAACTGAAGTTAAACCCCACCAAATGCACATTTGGGGTGCAATCCGGTAAGCTGCTGGGATTTATTGTAAGTGAAAAGGGGATTGAAGTTGACCCTGATAAAGTTAAAGCCATTCAAGAAATGCCTGCACCGAAGTCAGAAAAAGAAGTTCGGGGGTTCTTAGGTAGATTGAACTACATTTCACGGTTCATATCTCACCTTACCGCAACCTGTGAGCCTTTGTTCAAGCTGTTAAGAAAAGAACAAACGGTCAGGTGGAACGAAAACTGCCAGAGGGCTTTTGACAAAATCAAGGAATACTTACAAGAGCCTCCAATCCTTATGCCTCCAGTTGAAGGAAGACCTCTGATAATGTACTTGACAGTATTAGAAGAGTCAATGGGGTGTGTGCTGGGCCAGCATGACGAGTCTGGTCGAAAAGAGTACGCAATTTACTACCTAAGCAAAATGTTTACCGACTGTGAACAACGTTATTCACTGCTCGAGAAAACTTGCTGTGCTTTAGCGTGGGCTGCTCGCCGACTGAGACAGTATATGTTGACCCACACTACTTTATTGATCTCAAAGATGGACCCAGTTAAGTACATTTTCGAGAAGCCAACACTTACCGGACGGGTTGCAAGATGGCAAATGATCCTCACAGAATATGACATCCAGTACACGTCTCAGAAAGCCATCAAGGGCAGTGTACTATCTGATTATCTTGCTGAGCAACCCATTGATGATTACCAGCCTATGAGATTTGACTTCCCTGATGAAGACATCATGTTCATAAAATCAAAAGATCATGAAGAGCCTGTTCACACTGAAGGGCCTGACCCGGAAGAAGAATGGACTATGATGTTTGATGGGGCTGTTAATATGAATGGTCGTGGTGTTGGTGCAGTACTCATTACACCTAAGGGGGTTCACATGCCTTTCTCGGCAAAGCTCACCTTTAACTGCACTAACAACGAAGCTGAATACGAAGCTTGTATTATGGGTCTTGAGGAAGCCATTGACCTCAGGATCAAGACTTTGACGGTATTCGGAGATTCAACTCTGGTAGTTAATCAAACCAACGACAAATGGTACACACACCAGGATCATCTGATACCTTATAGGGACTATACAAGAAGGTTATTGACTTTCTTCACAACGGTCAAGCTTGAGTATATCCCTCGGGACGAGAATCAGTTTGCAGATGCTCTGGCTACCATTTCATCCATGATCAAAGTTCAAGCTGCCAACTTTGTACCTCGGATCTCAGTATCCAGACTTGACAGACCAGCATATGTGTTCTCAGCAGATGCTGTTAAAGATGATAAGCCTTGGTTCCATGATATCAAATGCTTCTTGGAGGATCAAACATACCTACCTGGGGCATCTTCCAATGACAAGAAGACATTAAGAAGGCTAGCTGGTAGCTTCTTCCTGAATGCTGATGGTTCCCTGTACAAGAGAAACTTTGATATGGTACTCCTTAGATGCGTTGATAGGACAGAAGCGGACTTGTTAATGCACGAGGTGCACGAAGGATCCTTTGGTATCCATGCAGGAGGGCATGCCATGGCTAAAAAGTTGCTAAGATCAGGCTATTACTGGATCACAATGGATTCCGACTGTTGTGCCTATGCCAGAAAATGCCATAAATGCCAGATTTATGCGGATAAAGTGCATGTGCCTCCCAATCCTCTGAATGTGATGTCTTCACCCTGGCCCTTTGCCATGTGGGGCATTGATATGACTGGCAAGATTGAACCGACTGCTTCAAATGGCCACAGATTCATCCTGGTGGCTATTGACTATTTTACCAAGTGGGTTGAAGCAGCTTCCTATGCAAATGTTACAAGGCAAGTGGTAGCCCGATTTCTGAAGAGAGATATCATCTGTCGGTATGGAGTGCCCGAGCGAATCATTACTGATAATGGTTCCAACTTAAACAACAAAATGATGGCTGAGCTATGCCGGGACTTCAAGATCCAACACCACAATTCTTCTCCTTACAGGCCAAAGATGAATGGCGCTGTTGAGGCAGCCAACAAGAATATCAAGAAGATTGTGCAGAAGATGGTAGTCACTTATAAGGACTGGCATGAAATGCTACCGTTTGCCTTGCATGGGTACCGTACGTCAATCAGAACATCCACTGGGGCAACACCGTATCAGCTTGTGTATGGTATGGAGGCAGTCCTACCTGTTGAAGTTGAATTACCCTCCCTGCGGGTACTAATGGATGTTAAACTGAGTGAGGCAGAATGGGTCCGATCCCGATACGAACAACTGAGTCTGATTGAAGAAAAGAGATTGGCTGCAATTTGTCATGGGCAGCTATATCAGAAAAGAATGAAGAAAGCCTTCGATCAGAAAGTCAGGCTCCGAGAGTACCAAGTAGGAGATCATGTGCTGAAAAGACTCCTCCCTCCTCATACAGACCACAGGGGCAAGTGGACTCCGAACTATGAAGGGCCATTTGTAGTAAAGAAAGTTTTCTCTGGTGGAGCACTGATGCTCAGCACAGATGCAGTTAAAAAATACTTCGCGTGAAATGACCCGCGGGACATTAAAACAGAATGTAAGTCCAGGCAAAAATAGGGCATCCCGGCGAGTCAAAAACAGAATAAGCGACTCGGGCAAAAATAAGGGAAAATAAATAAAAAAATGTACACCCGCTGAGTCGAAAAGCCGCATTGGACGACTCAGGCAAAAAAGGGGTATCCCGATGGATTGAAAACCCGAAAGGGCGATCCATGCAAAATAAGGGAATAAGCGAACAACTGTATTCTGAATTCATCTGTATCGCTTACGACTTGGTAAGCTTCGAAAGGATCAAGCTTCTTTCAGAATTAGCCTTCTTCAGAAAGCAAGACGAGAAGAACGTCAAATGTCATACGAGTCATAGCAAAGGGAAGCTCCTTGAAGCGTCATCAACATTGCCAGCATCTTGTTGTTTCTCAATTTGTAACAATCTTCTCATTCCAGGGGATTTGTTTATACGACTGTATCTTGCCAATTCAGGGCACTCGAATTAATAAAATCAGATTTTCAGTCATGACTCGTCTCGTACTCTTTTATTTGCAAAAATGTCCGATGTCATTAGTTTGTTGATCGCATAAATACAGACGCGTCTTTCCTAAATTACATGCTTACAGGAAATATACTTACTCCCGGGAGTGTCCAAATCTCTATGATGGAATCCAGTAAGGGATACCTCGGGGTACTTGTGCGTTTCTTTGTCTTTACAGGATTGCAGGTATCCAAAGCGCAGCATGGGGCATGAAAGTTTCTCCCCAGCAAGCTGTCAAATCATTATCTACTCAGTCCGTCTTCCAGATTAGCACCGGAGGTGTTTTCTCCCCAGCTGAGTTGTCAAGTATCATCCTCAGCAGGATCCCCACCAGAAATCCCTAGGAAGATCTTCCAGTGATCTCTCTTCTTCCCCAGCCAAGTGCCAACCAGGGAACTACCTCCCCACAGAGTTTCAACCTCTATCCGGAAAAGCAACACGTGAAGAAATCACAACAAAGTGAAGAAAGCTTGTGCAAACCCCAGCTGGGTCCCCCATTGCTGAGATAGGTCTATCAGTGATCTGTTTCCCCATGCAGATATCTCATTAGATCTACCAATGATCTTATCCCCAGCTGGGATGACCACTTCAAGCAGATCAGTCAGAGATCTTCACATCATTGGGATCCGAGTCCCGGATCGGTATCTCTGCATAATCATAGCATTCGCATCATATTTTCCCCCACAGAGCGTAGCATTCCGTCTAATACGGAGCATTACGGCAAAAATCAAACATATTGCATAATCACAAGCCATGTTCTGAATCAAACGCTTGTGAATACTGACAATCCATCGATGATATATAGAAAGCTTCCAAAAATTCCCCGTCAGAGAGCCAAGGCATTTTCCCTAAAGATACAGATACTTCCTGACACCCGTTCATGTCATACCCCAGCAGGAAGCCAAAGCGTCCCCTTTGCACTCACCACATATTTACCTATGTCTATACAATCCCTTGACACCCGTCCGTGTCACCTTCCCCAGCACAGTTACCTAAACACTTTGGAAAACCACATACTTGTTTATAATACACTTTTTCCGACACTCGTCCGTGTCGTACTCCCCCCAGCAAGATAGACACTCGTCCGTGTCTTACTCATACTTGTTACTCCTGTTTTACTCATACAGATACTCATCCGTATCTTGTATATATCACTTAAATCCCCTCAGATCCGACACTCGTCCGTGTTCTTTGTTAAACAGTTGGTACTCGTCCGTATCATCATCTCTGAACATGTGTCAGCGTCTGTTTCTACCGATACTCATCCGTATCATGGTCTTAAGGATGCTCGTTCGCATCTTTAATCCATACACAATGTCAGATACTTTTACCTCTTTTTAGAATTTAGACACTCGTCTGTGTCTATCATTCCCCGGAAGAGTCCCCTCAGATCCGACACTCGTCCATGTTCTTTGTTAACCAGTTGGTACTCGTCCGTATCATCATCTCTGAACATGCGTCAAGCGTTCGTTTCTACCCGATACTCGTCCGCATCTTTAATCTATACACAGTGCCAAACACTTATACCTTTCATTTCTTGGATGTAAACACTCGTCCGTGTTTACTATTCCCCAGCAAAGTCCCCAACAAAACTTGTTAAACTATTTCCTTTCTATCTGACATTCGTCCTATGTCATGATACCTTTTCGGCAGCCGTACCCCGCCAGGTGATCGTCCTTCACCTTTTTTATGATCGTCCTTCATCATTCCCAGTGGAGTCTCTATTCATTAGAACCCCTTCCTATCCGACATTCGTCCTATGTCGTGATATTTTCGGTAGCCGTACTCTGCCAGGTGATCGTCCTTAACCTCCTGATGATCGTCCTTCATCATTTTATCCGATGGCCGTCCCCATCGTTGATCTTGTTATCTGACATTCGTCCTATGACATGATAAACCCTGAGAGCAGCCGTACCCTGCTAGGTGATCGTCCTTCACCTCTTGATGATCGTCCTTCATCATGCTTATCCGATGGCCGTCCCCATCGTCGACCTTTTCGTCCGACATTCGTCCTATGTCGTGATACTTTTTGCAACCGTACCTTGCCAGGTGATCGTCCTTCACCTTAGATGACCGTCCCTCATCTTATCCCCAACAGAGCAGCCATCCCCTGCTAGGTGATCATCCTTCACCTTTAATGACCGTACCTCATCATTTATTTCGTTTACCTATAATCCCCGGAGAGTTTTATTGCTTCACTTGATGGCCGTCCCCATCATAATCTCTTATATCCCCAGCATGTCAGCCGTCCCCGTCATTGCTCTTTCCCCAGCAGTCGTCCTCCGTCACCCGCACTTTATAATCATACTTTATTTTCCTTTACAATCTATATCCCTTTTCTTCTTCATTCTGTGAGTGCAAATTTTGGACTGTCTTTGATATTCAACCACAAGTTATCCTGTTTGCCTGCTAAGCCGTTGCTTACATCCTGCACAGCTAACTCATGCTTGAATAGGGGCAGCTGTAAACACCCCAAATTTGCCCTCACCCATTCACACCATGGCTTGTGATCTTTTCATATGCATAAGTTCAATCATAGCATCTCATATTGCATTTTTGATTCATTGCATTGATTCAAAGTCATCTGCATCTAGGGTTTGTGATCTGAGCCATTCCTGAGCCATTTGAGCCACTCCAAAGGTCATCAATCACTTCAAAGGGGTCCATGTATGTCCAAGCATCATATTATATCCTCACAAGGTCAAGAAAGTCAAAGAATCACAAGAACTGAGAAAGGCATGGAAGTAGAGCCAGGTTTAACTGCACAGATGACCTAGAATTAGGGTTTTGGTTTCAGAGGCCATAACTCCAAATTTTTTGGTCATTCTTGTTTCTATTGGTCTCTATATGGTATAGGGATCATGCATATCAATTTTAATGAAGAAATTCCATGGGGAAGGCATCTGATCAAAAGTTGACTTCTTGAGCAAGTCAGTGTAAAATCAGGGCATCTGAGGCCCCCAATGACCCAACCAAAGGGCATTCTCCATCATTTTGATTGTGTATGATCTTTATTTGATCATAGAAGATGTCAGAAGTTCACAAAATTGGAGAATTTCAAGCCATTTTGCAAAGTTGCCTTTTTGGGAAAGTGACTTGTAATGAAAACTTGCCATTTTGGGAAACTTTTTCAACCCTTTCTTTTTGATTCAAAAATGCTTCAAATGAGAAAACTTTGGTCATGAAAGTTGTATAATGGATCATTCCCTTTTCAAAAAGTACAAGAACTCATTCTAATTCATTTTGGATCAAAAGATATGGCTTGTCAAAGTTGAAGAAAATCACATAATTTCAAGTCTTGCACCAAAGAGGCAAAGTTGCAAAACCTCTTGCCAAGGCAAATTATGACTTCAAATGGACTTCTAATCTTTGCACAAACATAAACCAATGCCTAAAGATCAGAATGCACCAAGGATTTGTCCATTTTCATGACTTATGCTTCAAGTAATCACAAAGGGGCCAAAGATGTACCAACTTGCAAGAACTCATGTAGCCATGCCTCTCCTTGTTACAGCTCACAAAATCTGATCCACAAGAACTCCATGATCTCAGCTGAGCCAAACCATGCCCCTATCACAACCCCACACTTGCCCATACCTCAAGTACACCTAGACTTGACTTTATGCAAAATGGCCCATACCAATCCCACAGTGCCACACCAACTTCTCTGACCCATCCAAGTGTGATAAGTGGACCAAAAGAGACTCAATACAACACACACACACAAGCCTGAAACACCTCAGAAGCCATAGTTCACAAAAATCCTCCATCTTGCATTTTCTATCGAATCCTTTAACTCAGCCACCCATTCCTCAAATTTCGTCCACCATCCATCTCCAAACACTCCACTGATCATCCCTGACCCTTCACCTTGCCTTGAAACCCCCTGAAACTAAAACACGATTTCCCCCCTCTCTGAACAGAACTCCATCAATCTCACAAACCAGCCAAAATAAACTCCAAACAAGCTTTGCAAACACTTGAGGGAAGTCAGTAGAGTTGATTGGAAGCAAGGAACTGGTCAAAAAGCTCCTGGATTGAAAGCTTCAACTCAGGTAGCCATTGAAATTCATTTTTCCAGAAGCTTTGTTTTAAGTTACTAAATGGTTAAGTTTGATCCCCTGAGTTCAATGAACTTTTTATTTTTGAAAATGATGAAGAATTGAGTGTGTATGGTCTGACTGAAATTTCTGCCATTTTTGAACCTTGCTTCGAATCTTGTTAATGGTGAGAAATAAATTCCATTTGAGGGCAGGGATGAGTTTAGGAAGGTGAGAGGAAGTGATCTGGAGCTTTAGAGCTCCAGAAATAACCTAGGGAGTGAGTTTGAAAATTTCAGGGAGGGATGTCACCGGAGAAGACGACCGGAGCTCTTCTCCGGTGACCTGAAAGTCATTAGGGCTTTAATTACGATTAGGGTTTGGTTTGAATATAGGCCATAGATCCAGTTGACTTGCATTGACCCGCGCGCAAACGAATGGCTCAGATCCATCACTTAAGCCCTAATCCACGTCATTAGTTTAATTAATTAGTTTTTTATATTAATCTGGTCAGTTTGAATTACAGCCGTAGGATGACGCGCCAGTCAACTCCCTCGAGAACCATTTGAATGTCAGCCCTTAGATTTGCATACTTATCATTATTTTCATTTTAATTTCATTTTCTTTTCATTTCATTTATACGAATTATTTAAAATAGCAAAAATCATTTAAAAATTATGAAAATTTTTGTCAAAGATTTCATTAATTTTTAAAACCCAAAAATATTTTTATTTTTATTTTTTGCATTAAAAATTATTTTTAAATCATTTAAGTGTTTATTTTTAATTAGTTAATGAAAATCAATTAATTAAAAATACATTTAGGTATTTAAAAATCACCAAAAAATTCACATTGCATTTAGAAACATTTATAAACATTGTCCAACCCTCAAACCAAATTTCTTTTTTGTTCATGATGCCTTTTGATCATTTTCATTGGAATTAAATTCATTTCAAAGCAATATTTTGGTTCAAACTTTAAAAATTTCATTCTGCCTAACCATTGAGAGTTGGGTGATGGTTCTTCTTGCATTGCATTCTTCATGGCATGTAGTTTATAGGATAAATTTGGTTTGATTTGATCTTGCATTTTCAATTTGTTTTGCATTTTTCTTGATAAGGTATCCCAAAACCCTAATAATCTTAGGAAATTCATAACTTACACTAGGTTAAGAGTTGGATCCCCTCCTTTGGGCAGTGAGCTTGTATAGGGTTAGGGTATCTTTGATTGCATTTTCAAATTTTTATCATGCCATATGCTTCTGATTTTGAATTTTCTTTGTGTGTTGATCATAAACCCTAATTTGTGCCTTCATTTGCATCCACCTCTCATTTGCTTACATCCAATGACTTGCCATGACATTTTGTGCACCTACATGATTCATAATGCATCTTAGGACATATTAGAATCATGTTTTATCATTGCATCTTTCATTTTCCATGATTTATGTCCATTGCATTTCATAACTTTTCATGAACTTTCATGGTTCAAAACATGCCTCATTTGCATCCTTATGCTTGTATGATCATCCTCATGTCTTGCCTCATGTTTGTATCATCTCTTAGCATCATTAACATCATGTTTATGCTCCTGGTTTTGGTTTGCATCATGACATTTCATCTCATTTGCATTGCATTTCATTTCTTTTGGCTAACTTTCCAGGTGGTAAGTTGTTTTGAGAAGTGGATTTGCCTTCACTTCTCATAATCTCTTCTCATCTCTCTTGCATCTTTGCTGCATTTTATCTTGTGTATTGGATTGAGCTTGCTCATTCATGTTCATCTTGCTTTCTTTCTTCAAGAAACTTGTCTTCTTAAGTGAAGCAAGTTGTCTTGCTTCTCTTTGCTTCTTCCTCCCTTCATCTGCTTCCTTCCTGGTGTTGTCTCTGAAGATCTTTCTCTCTTAAGCCTCATTAACCCTAGGAACACCCAAGCATGATAACAATTAGGGTTTGATTAGTTCCCCATTTAGTTTTACCTTTGTGTCATCTTTGAGTCTTCTCTTCTCACCTCATAATCAGGGACTAAACCCTAAAGGCTTTAAGGCTTTGTGATTAAGCTTATGCATGCATCCTTCTATTAGGATGGAGTGTATGACTTTAATCCTAAGTATTAAACCCTTAATGTGTTTAAATCCTTTAATCAATTCATATAATAATCACTAAGACATCAAGCTTGTAACTTGGGTCTTGCATTAGGGTTCTAATTCTTCCTTAATTGGTTAAGAAGGACTAACCCTAGTGTTAATGGACAAGTCCCCCTCAAGTTGTCTTACAAACCATAAAAATCACTTCTTCATCTTATCATTAACTAAAATCCATCTAATAAAGGTTTTGTTTTGTCATGAGGTTAATCCCTAATCATGGATTAAGTTGAGAAGCATTTCTCAGCTTAAATGTTCTCATCTATTATCCTTCTATTAGGATGGTGTAATGAGTCCATTAAATCCTTGATTATGGCTTAATCTCATTACTTAACACTAAACAAAAACAACAAAAACATCTAAATAATCACAAGTAGGTTAATGATCTTAATCCTACATCATGGTGACTAAGTGTGAGGTGTTTACTTCATACTTAAGGTATTCTCATTACCCCTAATCAGAGGGAGGATGTGATGAGTTTACTAACCTCATGGTTTAGGCTCAAGCTCATTAACTTATGACAAACTTCAAAAAAGCAATAAAAGATTAAAAACACAAAAACAAACAATAATCGTCTCCTCCGGGATTCTTTTCTCATCTCATTCACTCACAAACGAGAACTCGCTTCTTCCGTCTAATGCAAGACAGTTTGCACCTGAGCCAGACGGGTCATACACTTGAGCATAGACAAGTAAGCAGTTCACAAGTCAATTTACCTTTCAGTCTCTTTGAGTCGAACTACGGTGTTCTGACTTCCTCATTGCACGAGAGGATACGTAGGCATAACTTAACAGTTATCGAACAAAAGTCTCTGTATATTCCCCCTCTTCCAGCACTATTCTTTAAGCCTCATTGTCTTGAGCATTTCACTCCTGTTCTTACACTGACACTTCACATATCACACTTCACACTTCTTTTACACTGACATTTGCATTCTTTCCAGCTTTGATACACAAATTGCACTGACACTACCCCTTTAAAACACAAATCTTTCAAGCGTGGATCCCGTCGAGTACGACGGACAATCTGGGTGCTAATACCTTCCCAGGTTGTAACCGACCCCCTTTCTCAGTCTCTCTGGTTCGCAACCGTCTTATCCATATCCTTCCTAGGTCTATGCAGCATTACCTTTCCTCTGGGATAAAAATGTCTAGCTGGCGACTCTTGTCTTTCTGAGTTCACCCCTGTGTGTTCTCTCTCCTTTCGCCGACCGTTCGCGTCTGTACCCCTTCTGACCACGTGTCATTTTGGTGGGAGCGACAGTCATGAAAGTTATAGATTGGATCATTCCCTTTTCAAAAAGTACAAGAACATGTTCTAATTCATTATGGAACTCAAGTTATGGCCTTGCAAAGTTGGCAAAAATCTTATAATTTTCACTTTCACACCAAAGAGGATTTTTTGCAAAACCACTTGCCAAGTCATTTTGTGACCTCTAATGCATATCTAAGCATCATACAAACATAGTACATTGCATTGTGATCAGAATTGCCCAAAGAATCATTCCATTTTATGCCTTGAACTTCAAGAAATTCAAAAGGGGCCAAAATTCCTCAAAATTGCAAAATGATACAAAACCTCTCACACACTTGCTGAATCACCACAAAACATTTTCCATGGTTCTCCTTGATCTTTGCTGAGCCAGGACATGCCAAAAACCAGCTGCAACATGAGCCCATACCTCAAGTACAAGTTATGTTGACATTTTGGCAACTTGCCCATACCAATCACCACAGTCCACCACCCACTTTCTGACCTATCAAACAATGTTATGTGGATCAAAAGCAACTCATAATATACAACACACAAGCCTGGAACCTCAGAATCACCAAGTTTCACAAAAACCACCTCAAAGCAAAAACCTTCGAAACTTTCTGTCCAGCCATCAAACTTCAAAACAAACTTCACCATTCATTCAGAAATGATCCATAGAGCATAAACCAACCATCAAAAAAGCCTAAAAGCCAGCCAAACAAAAACACGATTTCTGACCGGCTGAAGAACAACCACTCAAACCAGCCATTATAAACTTCTTCCAAGCATCAAAGCATCACCAGGAGGATCATTGGAGTCATTTTGCACCGAAGAGGAGGCCAGATAGCTCAGATTGAAGAAGCTCCATCTCAGGTATCCTCAAGAACAAATTTTCCATAACTTGTTTTTCTTGTTATAAAAATGTTCTTTATGCTTTGCTGATCACCATGATCTATTTAGTTTTGAAAATGAGTGGAATATAAGCATGTACTGAGCTTCTGAAACTTTTCCAGTTTTTGAGTTTTGATTCGTATCTTGTTTTTGAGCCATGGGAAATTTGTTTTGAGGGTAGATTTAGGTTTAGGAAGGTGTGGGGAGTTGATCTGGAGCTTTAGAGCTCCTAAAAAGGCCTAGGGAAGATTTTGTTCTTGAGGGCTCGCCGGAGAAGACGACCGGAACCACTGTTCCGGTCGTCTGAAGGTTGTTTGCCCTAATTAGAGTTAGCTGAGTGATTAGCGTGAGTTTGAATCTCCACCCTTAGATTAGGTTTCGCGCGCATGAACCAATGGACCAGATCACTTCATTAACCCTTAATTTCCATTTAATTTAATTAATTAGGTTTAGTTAATTAATTAAGACTGGTTTGAATTTCAGCCTTTGGATATGGCACCAGTCAATTCCCGCCCCTCAACTTTGAATCTAAGCCCTTAGATTAGCATACTTTTCCTTTTATCTGTTTTTATTTCATTTTTATTGTATTTCTTTTGTGCATTTTATTTAAAATACTTAGAGAATTCCAAAAATATTTTTCTTCTTCATTTTGACTTCAAATATATTTCTTCACCCAAAAATAATTTTATTTTTGTTTTTTTGCATTAAAAAATCATTTTAAAAATATTTAAATGTTTATTTTAATTAATTAATAGAAATTAATTAATTAAAATATCATTTTGGTTTCTAAAATCCCAAAAAAATTCGCATTGCATCTTAGGACATTTAGAAACATTGTCAAACCATTCATACAAATTTCGTTTTGGTTTTGATCCAACTTTGACATTTTTCTTGAATTTAGGGTTCATAAAAATTCCTTTTTGGAACCCTAACTTTGAAAATTCTTTTCTGCCTAACCATGAAGGGTTTGACATTGGTTCTTTTTGCATTGTTCTTCATATAGCATGTAGTATCTATCATATTTTTATCATAAATTTATCTTGCATTTTCAAATTGATTTGCATTTTTCCTTTTGAGGTACCCAAAAACCCTAGTTTACTTAGGAAATTCACAACTTTCTTTAGGTTAAGAGTTAGACCTTCTCCTTTGGGGTGTGATATTATATGGGGTTAGGGTTCCTTTGAGTTCATTTGAAATTTTTTATCATGTGATTTGCTTCTGTTTTTGACATTTTGCATCTCATCCTTTCATATAACCCTAATCTTGCATCCATACTTGCTTCTTACATTGCATTGCATGAACATATGAACTTGCCATGACATTCTAAGCATTTGCATGCCATCTTAGATATCTTAAGACATTGCTTGAGCATTGCTTGGTCATTTCTTCATACATTTTATATGCTTTACATCCATTTCATTTCATAAACATCCATGTGTTTTCATGCTTCCTACATGCTACATTTGCATTCCATCTCTTGTATGAACATTCATAAAACTTGGTATGCCCTTGAATCATCTCATAGCATCATTTTCATCATGTGATTGCTTCTGGTTTTGTTTTTACCTTTGCATATTTCTCATTTTCATTTCATTTCTTTCCTTTGTGTTAACCTTTTCAGGTGGTAAGTAACTTGAGAAGTGAATTTGCCTTCACTTCTCATTTCTCTTCATCTTTTTCTTATGAATCCTTGCTGCATTTTCATTTGTCTTAGAGTGAGCTTGCTCATTCATGTTCATCTTTCACTTTCTTCCTCCAAGTTACTTATCTTCTTCAGTAAAGTAAGTAACTTGTTTCTTCTGCTTCTCCTCCTTTCATCTGTTTCTTCCATTGGTGGCTTCTTTGAAGATCTTTCTCAAGCCTTACAAACCATAGGAACACCCAAGCATGACAATAATTAGGGTTTTGATTAGTCCCCCTTTATCTTTTACCTTTGTGTCTTCCTTGTGTCTCTCTTCTCACCTCATCATTAGAGACTAAACATTCAAGGTTTTAAGACTTTGTGGTTAGGGTTATGCCTGCATCCTTCTCTTAGGATGGAGTGTATAACTTTAATCCTAAGTGTTAAACCCTTAATTTGTTTAAACCTCTTAATCAATCCATCTTAATAACCACTAAGACATTAACTTGTAACTTGGGCCTTGCATTAGGGTTCTAATTCTTCCTTTATTGGTTAAGAAGGACTAACCCTAGTGTTAATGGACAAGTCCTCCTCAAGTTGTCTTACAAACCATAAAATTCACTTCTTAATCTTACCCTTAATTAAAATCCACTTTAATAAAGGCTTGTTTTGTCATGAGGTTAATCCCTAATCATGGATTAAGTTGAGGTATCTTCCTCAGCTTAAGTGTGCTCATTTATTATCCTTCTATTATGATGGTGTAATGAGTTCACTAATCCTTGATTATGGCTTAAACTCATTACTTAACACTAAACAAAAACTCAAAAACATCTAAATAATCACAAGTAGGTTAATGATCTTAATCCTACACCATCATGGCAATTAAGTTGAGATGTTTATCTCATGCTTAAGGTATTCTTATTATCCCTAATCAAAGGGAGGATATGATGAGTTTACTAACCCTTGGTTTAGGCTTAAGCTCATTAACTTATGAAAAACACAAAAAGAAATAAAAGATTGAAAACAAAAAACAAACAATAATCGTCTCCTTCGGGATTCTTTTCTTATCATCTTCACTCACAAACGAGAACTCGCTTCTTCCGTCTAATACAAGACAGTTAGCACTTGAGTCAGACAAGTCATACACTTGAGCATATACAAGCAAGTATTTCACCAGTCAATTTATCTTTCAGTCTCTTTGAGTCGAATTACGGTGTTCTGACTTCCTCATTGCACGCGAGGATACGTAGGCATAACTTAACAGTTATCGAACAAAAGTCTCTGTGTCTTCCCCCTCTTTCAGCATTCTTTTCTAAGCCTCAGTTCCTGAGCAATTCACCTTTTTCACTGACACCTGTACTTTCTTTCCCTAGCTTTTGCACACAGATAGCACATACACTACCCCTTTAAACACAATCTTTTAAGCGTGGATCCCGTCGAGTACGACAGACAATCTGGGTGCTAATACCTTCCCAGGTTGTAACCAACCCCCTTTCTCAATTTCTCTGGTTCACAACCGTCTTATCCATCTTTTCCCAGGTTTATGCAGCATTACCTTTCCTTCAGGATAAAAATGCCTAGCTGGCGACTCTATTCATCTTCACCTTCATTTCTCCTTTCGCCGACCGTTCGTGTCTATACCCTATCTGACCAGGTGTCTTTTAGCGGGAGCGACAACATTCTTTTTTATTTGTCCTAAATAAATCTATTATTTCATTAATTACCAACACTCCATCAAACATTTGTTTATTAAGTATAAAGGTTGATTAACATGATATAATAATACCCGTAAAAAAACATGATACAAAATTTATAAAAGTAATTGAAAACAATCATTAATGTCACATTGGAAAAGTAAAATAACTCATACTTTTAAATATTATAATATGCTAAAATGATATTTATTTTAGATAAAATATCATTTTTGGTTCCTTAATTATATCTTTGGATTTCAGTTTGGTCCTTTAATTTTTTTTCGTGTCAGATTGGTCCCTTAACTCTTAAAATGTGTCATGTTAGTCCTTTTGGTCTAATTAGCGACGAGTTTAGAGACAAATTTTTGAATTTTTCTGTCGCTAAATAGACGAAAATGACTAACATAATACATTTTAAGAGTTAAGGAATCAATCTGATATGAAAAAAAATAATGGACCAAACTAAACCCAAATGTATAGTTAAGGGACAAAAATGTATTTTACCTTTATTTTACAACATAGAGAGTATACAATTAATATGATTTATATTTACAATACATTCGATAACAATTACTTTGATAATTCATTGTAAAGAGAGTTGAACCCACACATGAATTTTAAAGAGAAAATCTTAGATTATTAACTTGTGATGACATATTTAGGGACATTCTTGGGAGTTTTTCCAATTAAGATTGAAGTTTACACCTCATTTTAAACTGAATTGCGTGTAATCATGCTTATTATCGAAAATGTTAAAAGTAAGAATTGGAGAAATCTTTGACTTGAAACTTACTCAATGCTAGTCATTCGTGCATTTTATAATTTAAATATTGTTCTTTGATATCTTTTAGAGAGAAAATTGCATGTGTATATAGTTTAATCAATACAATATTTTTTATTGATTACGATACTTGGTGAGATTCACTTTCTATTTCTATTTTTTATTTTTTTTAGAGATAAATTGGACATGTTCAACTATCATTTTTATTATTTTAGATGAGTTTTATTTTAGGTTCCTCATCCTTTTTGTTTTTCCATTTTTTTTAATTCAATAATTTGCCTTTAATAAAAAATATTCACATATTACATAATATTTCATTTGTTTTTAAATATAAAATATATTTTTGAATTTTCTTTTGTCTCTTTTATAAGACTTTGTTTAATTTTCAACTATTTTTATTATTTCCTTACATGTATAATTCTTTTTTTGTAAACAAATTGTATTAAAGGGATTCTCCAACCCTATACAAACACCAATAAAAAAAAGACAAAAACTCCCTATAAAGAATTACAAAATATCTAGAGGATATTTCATCCAATCATATAAGTTACATCTCCGGCGACCTAACTCTAACCATCTCCAAGAAATAGACACAATACAATTGAATATCTTCTCGGTGTTACAAACTTCATGATTGAAGATGATGTTGTTTCTAGAACTCCAAATGCACCAAACTATAACAAACCACACAAAACAAGTCATGTCCTCCTTACTTCTATCAATCAAAGCTAAGAACCAAATACGTGCGTTGTAATACCTCGTATTTAATTAAACGTCCTGGATAATATTAATTAGGATAAATTAGTATTATCTGACTCAGAGATATTTTATGGGTATTCTCAATTTGGACTCATTAGTATACTAACTATCGTATATTGGTATAATATACATTGTTTGGTTTTTAAGGGAAAGAGAAACAAGTTATGAATTATAAAAAGAAAAGAAAGGAAAGAAAGTTGGTAAGAGATAGAAAAGAGAAAGAAGGAAAAAGAAGAGAAAGAAAGGGAGAAAAGAAGAGAAGAAGAGGAAGAAAAACCCTAAGTGAGGAAATGCTTGGACCATCACCATTTCTCCACCAAATCTTCATCTTCACCAACCTCCTCTTCATTGGCAAGGTGGGTTCTTAGTTAGAAACCTTTTCTTTGAGTTTTGGTTGAATTGTGAGTTTTAGGGTTTTATAGAAAATTTAATAATTGATAGATTAAACGGTTAAAACTCGATTAAATGGAAGTATAATGATTAATATATGTTCATATACATGTTTGGTGATCGATTCTTCTGTTTTGATTATGTTTGGGTTGATTTTGGAATGGAAATGATGTTTCTCGTAAGCCTGAGATTTTCTGAATTGTATAGCTCGCTCAGCGAGAAATGCAGGAAGTTCCTCGCTCAGTGAGCTGGCCCTCGCTCAGCGAGACCTGTGAGTTCTGTTTTGTGTTTTTAAATCATAACTTGTAATCTGAGTATCGTTTTTAGTGCTCCGCATATCGATTCAAAGCTGAGAATATTTATTAATTAATGACGCTAAGAAATATTACGTTTACCCGACTTTTATCCAACTTTTCCGATTAACCGTAATTATGTTAGTTAGGGAATTTTGGAAGGTATGCCTAATCATGAGGATGGATTGAGAGTAGATACATGAGATCATTGTGAGAATTTTTTAATGGAGATAACTAGACTAAAATGCTAGGATTATATGTTTACGAACTATAATTTAAAAGTATCAAGAATGGAGAAAGAACGAGGAAATATCTTGCCATAAACACGTAGTGTGGCCTAGTAGTGCAACTAGGATTGTTGGGTGGTTAACTTGTGAGATGCCTAGTTTTACCTAGGTTGTTGTGAACCGATAGCGTGTTATACACTAGACCCTTTGTATTAGTCTTATGCAAGTATTGAGGTGGGTAGATCTTGTTCCCACGGGAAGAATCCGTAAAGTCTAGAGGTGTGTATCACACGGTGTCCTCTGTAATGTCTTGTATAAGTCTCTTTGTGGTTACCTTGTGTTTCGCTAGAGCATCCGAAAAGATTGAGGTACCGGTTGTATAGATGCGGGAATTTTGGTTGAGGCGTGTAGGTCACGAATCCTCCGTAAGGTCTCGAGTAAGCCTTGAGGTGGGTTACTTTTAGTCCCACGTGAAGCATCCGTAAAGACTCGAGGCAAGTGCTATACTATTTAGACGATGATATTGAGTAAGCCTTGAAGTGGGTTATCTTTAGTCCCACGTGAAGCATCCGAAAAGATTGAGGTTAGTGTTATGTCGAATCCTCCGTAATGGTCCTGAGTAAGTCTTGAGGTGGGTTATCTTTAGTCCCACGGGAAGCATCCGTAAAGGCTTGAGGTAGATGTCTCACTCGTTTAATGGTGTGAGCGTTGTGTGGGCCATTGTTTCATCTTGTATTGGATCCTTTTGAGAAGTAACCAAGGGCTTGAGTTAGGTTTGATAGAACCTTGAAGAGCTGAGAGAACTCTAAGATAGATAATCCACTGAGATGTTGTTATCTCACCCCGCTATTGTTGTTGGTTTTCAGGTTGCTTTTGCAGGTTTGATTTATAAGTGGAGCTATGCTCGGGATTTTTCAAGCGAAGCATAGTTTTAGTCATCCACTGTGTATTTCGGTATCTTTGTACAATAATGGATATTGTATTGTTCTTAGATTTTATTCTTTTAGTATGGTTTCCATGTCTTGTGCCATCGTTTGTATAGTTTTAGAATTTGGACAAGAATGTGAATCATACTAGTAGGTATTTATGATGGTGTCAATGTCAAAAATTTAACACTGTATGATATTATTCTAGATATATATTATATGGGTGTTACAGTTGGTACCAGAGCAGGTCGTATCCTCGACCTAGCCTTGAAACATCATAAGTAAATCTTTCCTGCATCTTAAGTATGTCTGGCCAGCATGATTCTTAATATCACACTATGTAGTAATGGGTCTAATCAGCCTAGTGCTATGTATGTGGTAGGTAGGATCATGGTTGTGCGACCATGAGGATTCTGTAGTATTGTTTCAACTTGTGCTGTGAGATGGGCTCAAGCCAAGAGTTAGAAGGAGGAGCTTTGGTTTGCTCGGTTGGAGTCTTCTTAAGAATTTTACTTCATGTGACGTGAGATTGCAGAGAAGTTTGTCAGTTGAGGAACCCTTTGAAGGGGATAGGATCCGAAGGGTAAAGATATCTACGGGATAAATGGTTAGTGTATCAGAGAATGGGTAAAGTCACTGGTGGACCGGTAATAGTCACTGGTATAATCAAGAGCGATGAGAAGCCTCATTCCGCGAAAAGAGAGAGAGAGAGAGAGAGAGAGAGAGAGTACTTGTGGAATGTGTGGCGTAAGTTCAAGAGCAAGTAATTCTTGTAAGTGTTTCAATTCTAAGGACACGATGGCATCGTGGATGAGCGAGAGCACCTCAAGGAATGTATTCGGATAATACCTCCCAGATGGATTGAAGTTACCAGTAAGAATTTTCATTTTCTTTTGGGAACCAAAAGTTGTGGTGAAACGTGAAGAAAAACACAAGGATGTGACCACACGTTTCAAGTGAGACATGTACACCCCGGACGAAGGATATAAAAATCTCTATTTAGCAATATGAGGTATGGACTTGATGAAGTGGTGTTAAATGTTAGAGTAAACACATTGGACTTGAAAGAAGTTCTAGTATGATGGCTTGTGTTTGAGTGAGAGAAGATTGCCGCAGAGCGTGAAGTCAATACGGTATAGAGACGATATTGACCGTGAGATACAGAAGAATTGGATGGTATGTGCTCATCTGAAACGAGTGCGTGCTTCTTGATATGCTACATGTCCAAATGGAGCTCTACGACCAGTGTTACCTCCATAGACACCACTAGTATCACCAAGGATAGGATTGTCAACGAATGAGATTGAAAAAGTATAAGGCAAGCCTACAGATTCAGAGACCTGGTCTGGACAATCGTTAAATCGGTATTATATGAATTTTCCTTAAGAGCGGACGTCCTGACGTTTGATGGTCCACGAGAATGATGGACGGAAGGATTTTCCTAGGGATATTGTTGAATTTGTTAAGAAATATTTTGTTGTAAAGAAGGAAGTTGTGGAGGTCGAGTTAAATGGTCATCACCTTGCACTGGACTTTTGCTCATGTATAAGATGAATTTGCAATTTGGTTTGCAGCAACCTATAGCTTGGATTGATGAGGACGAGTCCTTTAACCATAACTTATCCGCTGTTTTCTTTCAGCTTTGGTCGGTTTTAATCATCTATTGGAGATGATTGTAACTTTTAGTTATGATTGGAACGAGAAGGGAGACTTAGGTAACAATGAAGATCAGAAGTTGCTTTTGTGTTTGAGTGATCGGTTACTCTACCGGTAGCGACTGGTCGTCATTGTCAAGTTTTGAAAGTTGGAATTTTCTAAGATGTATGCAATTGTACTCGGGTCCCGATTGAAGCACTATTAGTACCAATAGAAAGCTATGGAAATATTCTATGAGACGATTAGTAGCGGGTAAGGGAACCCCCGAATTTATATGTAAGTGGAGGTATCAAAGGTTTGTTAGAGGAGTACTTTACCTCAGTTTTCAAGTATAAGGAATAATCAAAGTATTTGGGATTTATCTCTAGTGGGGTGGAGAAGGTCGTTGTTGTTTTACTTCTCACCAAGGAATTAAAGAGAGAGGACATAGTTATATACTAGATATGAGGCGTTCAATGTTTCGTTTTTTCTTCCCGATAAGAGTTATGTGTTTGATTCGTTCACGGACAAACTAAGTGTTAGCTTGCGACTAAACCCTTTTTGATAATGTAATTGTGCGAGTGGAAATCGAGCCATTCCGTTGTGTATTTGTGTTGTGACCGTGACAGAATGGTAGTTATACTTTTTCGCTGATTGGAGTTGTGATCTGGGTGTTGTTCTTGTTTGTGCTATCTCGAGTTGTGAACGGCGAGCGTTTGTGCTCATGTCTCAACTTCGAGAGTGAGAATCATCTTGCAAGATGGTGTGGACTGAATTAGTAACTTTGAGTCGGATTATTTGTTAATGAGGAGAAGAAAGTTTAGTTGTGTTCGACCGTTTAGCCTCGGATAGATAATCGATTGCACATGACTTTTGTGGGAGACTTTAGTGAATCGTACCTTCTAAATTGTAAGTCTGTTTTGGTTTCCGTTCGAAATGTCAGTGGGTAAAGTGTTGAACTTTCCTTTGAACATGTCTTGGTGGATGATAAATGATCTATATAATTGGTTTCGTCGTTACGACTATTGAAGAATTTGAGTTGCGGGATTATACGAGAATCAAGAAGTGTCGATCTCTTCGGATTCATTTTGGTATTTGAATTATTATGTGGATAAGAGAAAAATGGTTGGTCAGTTTTGTATCGTTAATTCTTAACATTAAGCCAAGGAAACCGAAAAGGTAATACCAATTGTGGGCAGTTGAGTTGTACCCAGAGATAAGGATGTTAAGTCATCTTTTGAGTAAGAGTGAGAAATGAATGTTCCGAAGTCATGCATGCAAATTGGACCATTTAAGGAACGAAACCCCTGAGAGAATGGATTGAACGGGAAGTTGGGTATGGTCTTTAAAGGCAAGCGTTATAGAAACCCACAAGTGTACCGAGGATGATTTGAGTTTGGCGTTGGTGACCCAATGGCTGTTGTAAGCTCTGTGGCGTTACTGCGTTTTATTGATGGAGACCTTATGTTGACAAAAATTTCGAGTGAATGGAAAGTTTGTAACGAGAATTTGTATGAAACATAGTAACCATGGTCAGATTGGTTAAGCCTAATTGGATAATTTGTTTCGAGCTTAGACTGGGATTTGGAATTGTATCGGTTATGATTGCAGCAGTACAAGCCCGGTATCTCTGTCGTTAAAGAGTGTGGACCAATGTCATGGACTTGTAGTTGACAAGTGAATCGTTATATCGGTTCATGTTGCAAGTTCTTATCCTATTGGTTGGTGAGAGTTCCGATGGATAAGTATTTTCTCCGCAGACTATCAACTTCTTAGTATTGTTGAAAATTTGTGGTATTTCCATTGTTAGGCTTTGAAAGCATAGTGGAAGGGGGCAGATGGAAGAATTCAGTTAGATTGTTGAGGATCAAAAGAGAATTTTATTTCTATGTGGGTCGCCTTTGGTAGGATACCGAAAGAATGAATTGTCAGACATAAATGGCTACAGTTGGTTACAGTTTTGATGTAAGACCAAGTGGAATTGGTAAAGGAAGTCGTTTGACAACTTTTGATATAGCGATAGTGATTGGAGGATCTTAATTAGATGCTTTTGTTGGGAAATTGTACAAGTAAGGGATTTCACCAAGATACCTTGTGGAACCTTGTCGAGGTTAACCAGAGTATTTTGTCTCGTGTTGAGAATCAACGGAAGGTTTTAATGTGGCATGTTTCTTCGACGGAAGGATGAGACTGGATGTTTAAGTATAAAGCCACAGATAGATTGCGAAGGTAGTAAGTTGGAAATTAACCCGATATTGGAAACAAGTGTGTGAACATGGACGCAAAGTTGTTTCGTTGCAAAACGAGGACTTTGAGCCACAAAGTCAGACTGGAAATTTGAGTATGTCAGGATATGTAATGGAGTTAAGGATAAGTATGAATCTAAGACAATGTTGTAAACTGTCGTGGGAGTGAGTAAAGGAAATTCGAGGACGAATTTCAATTCAAGGGGGGAGAATATAATACCCCGTATTTAATTAAACGCCCTGGATAATATTAATTAGGATAAATTAGTATTATCTGACTTAGAGATATTTTATGGATATTCTCAATTTGGACCCATTAGTATACTAACTATCATATATTGGTATAATATACATTGTTTGGTTTTTAAGGGAAAGAGAAACAAGTTATGTATTATAAAAAGAAAAGAAAGGAAAGAAAGTTGGTAAGAGAAAGAAAAGAGAAAGAAGGAAAAAGAAGAGAAAGAAAGGGAGAAGAAAAGAGACGAAGAGGAAGAAAAACCCTAAGTGAGGAAATGCTTGGATCATCACCATTTCTCCACCAAATCTTCATCTTCACCAACCTCCTCTTCCTTGGTAAGGCCGGTTCTTAGTTAGAAACCTTTTCTTTGAGTTTTGGTTGAATTGTGAGTTTTAGGGTTTTATAGAAAATCTAAGAATTGATAGATTAAACGGTTAAAACTCGATTAAATGAAGTATAATGATTAATATATGTTCATATACATGTTTGGTGATCGATTCTTCTGTGTTGATGATGTTTGGGTTGATTTTGGCATGGAAATGATGTTTCCCGTAAGCCTGAGATTTCTGGAATCGCAGAGCTCGCTCAGTAGGAAATGCAGGAAGTTCCTCGCTCAGCAAGCTGGCCCTCGCTCAGCAAAACCTGGGAGTTCTGTTTTGTGTTTTTAAATCATAATTTGTGATCCGGGTATCCGTTTTTAGTGCCCCGCATATCGATTCAAAGCTGAGAATATTGATTAATTAATGACACTAAGAAATATTACGTTTACTCGACTTTTATCTGACTTTTTCGATTAACCGTAATTATGTTAGTTAGGGAATTTTGGAAGGTATGCCTAATCATAAGGATGGATTAAGAGTAGATACATGAGATCATTGTGAGAATTTTTTAATGGAGATAACTAGACTAAAATGCTAGGATTATATGTTTACGAACTATAATTTAAAAATATCAAGAATGGAGAAAGAATGAGGAAAAATCTTGCCATAAACAAGTAGTGTGGCCTAGTAGTGCAACTAGGAATGTTGGGTGGTATAACTTGTGAGATGCCTAGTTTTACCTAGGTTGTTGTGAACCGATAGCGTGCTATACACCAGACCCTCCATATTATTCTTGTGTAAGTCTTGAGGTGGGTAGATCTTGGTCCCACGGGAAGCATCCGTAAAGGCTAGAGGTGTGTATCACACGGTGTCCTCCATAAAGTCTTGTATAAGTCTCTTTATGGTTACCTTGTGTTTTGCTAGAGCATCCGAAAAGATTGAGGTACCGGTTGTATAGATGCGATAATTTTGGTTGAGGCGTGTAGGTAACGAATCCTCCATAAGGTCTCAAGTAAGCCTTGAGGTGGGTTACTTTTAGTCCCACGTGAAGCATCCGTAAAGACTCGAGGCAAGTGTTACATTGTTTAGACGATGATATTGAGTAAGACTTGAGGTAGGTTATCTTTAGTCCCACGTGAAGCATCCGAAAAGATTGAAGTTAGTGTTATGTCGAATCCTCCGTAATAGTCCTGAGTAAGTCTTGAGGTGTGTTATCTTTAGTCCCACGAGAAACATTCATAAAGGCTTGAGGTAGATGTCTCACTCGTTTAGTGGTGTGAGCATTGTGTGGACTGTTGTTCCATCTCGTACCTGATACTTTTAAGAAGTAACCAATGGCTTAAGTTAGGTTTGATAGAACCTTGTAGAGCCGAGAGAACTCTAATATAGAGAATCCACTGAGATGTTATTATCTCACCCCACTATTGTTGTTTCTTTTCAGGTTCCTTTTGCAGGTTTGATTTACAAGTGGAGCTATGCTCAGGATGTTTCAAGCGAAGCATAGTTTTAGTCTTCCGCTGTGTATTTCGGTATCTTTGTACAATAATGGATATTGTATTGTTCTTAGCTTTTATTCTTTTCGTATGGTTTCCATGTCTTGTGCCATAGTTTGTATAGTTTTAGAATTTGGACAAAAATGTGAATCATACTAGTAGGTATTTATGATGGTGTCAATACCATAAATTTAACATTGTATGATATTATTCTAGATATATATTATATGGGTGTTACATGCGTGATTAGTAAGGTTGTCCGCGTTAATTGGAGGGATATAGATCCAAGTAAAAACTTTTGCCGAATCTGCTGAGTTTTAAGACAGGTTAGAAATAAGTGCCAAACATGTTCTTCGTCATGGAAGCATAAAACACAAACCTTATCGTGCGGAGAAACCATGATACCTTTTGATGCAAGGTTCATGCGGGTAGGAAATAAATCAAGAATCATCCTCCAAACGTACATTTTAACTTTCGAAGAGATACGAGTCCTCAAAATGACTTGAATGAGGAGACCTTTTGCTTGAGATAATTACTTACATATATAATTCTATTTATTTCCTATTATTATTTCTTACAATCAACAATAAATAAAATTATCATAAATTCTAAACTAATTTTCTATCTTAAAAGAAAAACTTCTAAAAATAATATTAATTATTAATATATTTAAATATTTTTAATATTAAATTAAATATAAATTATATTTAATTTACTTTTTCTATAATCAATAATCATTTAATATTGTTTTTATATTTTTCTATACTGTTTTTTTAAAAAAAAAACAACTTTACAAAAAAATCTCACCATTTAAGAAAATTGTCTAAATGCATTTAAGTTTCACATTTTTTTCTAATATTACCTCTATTATTTACATTAATAGAAATCGTTAAAAATATAAAAATGTAAGAAAGTAGAAATATATTTAAAATAATATTATTGAATGTAATAAATATTTGTGACTTTTACTAAATGAAGTTTTTTTTTAATTGTTATATTTGAGATCAGAAAGAATATAACAAAGATTTTATAAGTATCCTAAATTTAATTGTCAGTAGTGATGAAACCCAATCTTTTATGGGAATTTCTTTTTATCATATAGTTAGTAGACCTCTTTTTAATTTTAGATTCATGTCGAACAAAATAAACTATCAAGTTTGATGGTTGACCTACATATGCATACCTAATTTAAAAATATATTGGGTTAAAAAATGTTAAATAAAATATTACTTTACGATCTTATAATAGTATTATCTTAAATCTCAATTGAAATTTTAATGATTTTTGATCTGACCTGATCAGAAGGGACCTTCCAATGATGAGCAGCTTCGGTGGAAAACGGGGGATGGGGGGTGTACCTTTAAGGCGCTCTAATGCCAAAGTAAGAAAGTACAAGTACAAAAAGGTAGAGAAGAGAATATAATTCAGAATGTCTGACCCCCTCGTGAAAGAGGATATTTATAATGTGCCCCTAGCGCTGGGCCAAGGTTCTCCCATGGGCTGGATTAGCTAGGCCCAAGGAGGAACTGTCAAGGACTGTGTAGGAGAAAATAAGACCTAGCACGTGGTCTTGCCCTTGGTCCAACTGCCCCTACATATCAGAAGATAAGAGTGGGAAATTAGGTGACGTGGATCACGTAGGGGAGATGCTCTCCCCACATCTCATTGTATTGGGCCATGGGCCGTGTCCGACGACTGGGCCTCTGCTCGACGCAGACTGCGTTGGCCCAGTCCAGAACAGGAGCCCCCTAAGTTGCAACTCCGGAGTGGAGTGATGACTTAAGAGGAAGCATGTCGGGCATAAGGTTCGCGACAACAAAGTTAGTCAATGTCGAGGACATTTGTTAGTGTTCGTGGAGTTGTGCTCAATGCTTCTTTTGTGCTTTTTGTTGTCGATCTCACATGCTTCAGCGTTTTTGCAGCGTCGAGGACATGAATGCCCGGTGTTTGTCGAGGCTTCATTGGAACTCCACTATGTCGGGGAGAATAACCTGTTCGGGCGGATCACCAGCGTCTTTGAGATGTTGAGGACGCGCCTGCACTTTTTTAAGGTGTCGAAGATAAGTGTGACTGGTATCCCTTGAGATTCCCAAGAGTGACGTGTCTTGTCTTTTCATTTCCCTCCTTAATGGCATTTAATGCACATCGCTTTGTTTTTCGTGTGACGACACATAAAATGCCTGATTTCCTAGGGGAATCTAGGCAGCCTAGGTAATGATTTCCTAGGCACGCCCTCCCACGTAGAGTCTATAAAAGGGGTTTAAGGGGGGCCTCTTCCTCACTTTTCACTTTCCAAACTCCCTCTTACGTTCGTCGGACGCTTTCTTTCTCTCACCAGAATGTATCCCTTCTATCGTCGTCGTACCGTCACTTCACCAGAAAATATGTCAGGTAAGGTTTCTTCCCCTTTTTCTGATAAACTAGATTTAACTTGTTATTCACACGGTGATTTTCCCACCGGATTAGCTGAGGAGGCCCTTCCTCAGACCCATTTTGGGAGGATTATGATGAATGTCCCGGGCATCTATTAGGATTGTTATGAATATCCCGGGCATCATTTGAATGTCCTGGGCACCTTCTCGAGTTTTCCATGAATGTCCCAGGCATCTCTTGATGAATGTCTCGGGCGTTGTTTGGGTTAAGATGAGTGTGTCAAGTACCTCTCTCCCCAGTTTTGATCCTCGTCATTTCACTTGAACAACGGTGGAAGGGTGAATTTGATGTGACGTCGAATTCACTAATTTCCTATGCTTTTCAGGTAACGTGGAGCAAAGAGCCGAGGATGTCCCTATGGAGGATGTAGACATAAAAATGAATGAGAAGGATTGGGACGATCACGAACATTCTGTGGAAAGGAATGCGCCCGCCACCTTTGAGGAAGTTGATCTATCATGGGTCTGGGAGAAGCTGTTGGAGACGGGCTCGCGTTTTATCCAAGATCATTGTACTGCCCATACGATCGTGGAGGACTTGGCCCCGAGGGAACCTCACAATTGGAAGTATTATGCCTCTCTCCCCGATAAATGGATCTGCTTGGCCTTTCGGGGAACGCGGTTCCCAATGTATGAGTTTGCTTTCAGAGAGGCGGGGATCCGACTTCCTTTCACCAGGTTTCAGGCGAGCATCTTCAGGCGGCTCGACTTGGATCCTTCTCAACTTCACCCTAATGATATCTCATTCGTTTGGGTGTTTGAACTGGTATGCCAACATCTCGAGATCGAATGCACCTTGCCCCTCTTCTTTCGGGTCTTCCATATGCAGCGGTCGAGTGCGCATGGATGCCATAACTGGGTTTCCTTCAAGCAGCCAATGAGACTTTTCAAGACCTACCATGACTTTGTCCGAAACTTCAAGGACAGATGGTACACGGTGAAGCCCCTCACTTTATGTGCTATGGACAATATCTATAGTACGCAGCGAGATGCCCGGGGCGAGAAACGTCTCATCTCGACCATTCCCCTTGAGTGGCAATGAAATATTTCAACTGGCGGACTGACCACTTCTGCGTGAAACCCTAGAATCTGGGGCCCGAGGACGCATCAACCTATGAAAAATTGGTGGCCTATGTCTAGATTTTTACTCTCTCAACATGTGTAGACCGGATAGACAACCATATTTTGGATGATGATGGGGTGCCCCTTTTCGAGGTTCGGCTGATCAACACCAAAGTCATGCTTGAATGTAAATCAGACAGGGAGTCTCTCCGTCTTTTAGGTTGTTTTTGTTCGCTTCTTTTTTACCTTTGTTGTTTTCATTCAGCTAGCTGACTTGTTCTCTTTTTTGAAGCTACCATGCCTAGCCTCAAGGATCGCGTCCTGAAGCTTGCCAACAAAGGCGCGAGCAATACTCCGAAGAAGGCAGGCAAGAGTCGTGTCCACCAGGTGTCCGTTGAAGATATGGGTGGTGGCTCCGGGGCCCTAATCCCCCCAAAGTCTCCTCACGTCGCGGCGACGCCCGTCAACCTAGTTTTCGAGCATGACTCTCCTCCTCCTAAACACCAACACGGTGAGGGTTCGCCAAGCCAGGATGCTGCTATGAACGAGGGCCCGTCAGAGAGCCAATGGACTTACCTTCTGCATTCTTGCCATCTCCAATGGGAGGTATTCAGCGCTGAAGGTTCTATTGGGGTATAAAATGCCGAAGTTAAGGCTATCCTGACCTAGACAAGGCGATCAGGTAGATGAATTTGTCCCAGGACATCGCTGTTGTGATCAGGGTCATGGACACGTCCTTGGTCCTGTCCGAAAATACTTGTCCGTTGTTAGAGTTGGAGGATGTGAAAGAGGCGCTCAAGTCGGCTAAGATCAAGAGGGAGCAGTTTTCCCATGACTTCTTTAACTACATAGAGAAACATAAGCTCTAGGAAGGATTGATGATCGAGTTGGGGGAGGTTAAGCTCAAACGAGATGGCTTGGTGGATGAGAATAAAAAGATGAAGGATAAAGAGGCTAAGTTCAACGAAGCTGTCGAGGAGAATAAGTTCCTCCGCTTGAGGGTTGCGGAGATGGAAAACCTAGTCGCCCCCACCGAGGAAGAAAGTGAGGAGGACAAGGCTCTGAGGAGTCAGGGTGATCTGATTGCACGTATCCAAGAGCTCGAGGATGACAACGTGGGAACTCTTAAGCTGGGTTTTGATAACACAATCGATCAACTCAAGATCGTCAATCCAGGGCTAGTGACCACGGGGACCGCCTTCAACTACGAAATGGCCGACGGGGAGATTGTCTGCCTGTTCGTTGGCTCGGATGATGAGGAAGAGGAGGACGGCGATGATAAAAAATAGTTCTGGCATGCGCACCATGGTTTTGTCGGCCTGCGCGCTGTTTTTTTCTTGGTCTACGTGCCATTTTGTATTTGGGCACAACCCCCCTCTTTTGTACTTTTGTGCCGGCCAGGTTTTGGTTAGTTTATGCAATGAAATGATTTATTTTTTAAAGTGTCTTTTAATCTTAAGTGTATGTGAACTTGTTGCTCGAATTGATTGATTCGTCGGTTTAGGGAACCAACGAGGTTGCGGGTTTTACGGCCACAGATAAATGGGATGAAGGTCGCGATCGAGGCTGCAATCTCGTGGCTAGGGCTTTCCCATCGCGAGTTGGGCACTCTGCCGACGTGGTACTGCGGCATTGGAGTTTGTTTGAAGTATCCTCTATCGAGGAGGGCCGTTCCCGTTTCTTAGGGGTATCGTCCTTCCTTTTGATTTGAAATGGAGAGTCATAGTCGTACCTTCCATGCTCTCGCGGTCGCACTGTTGTCTAGTTGTAGTATTGCTTAAGTTTTTAGCATTCCAGGATCGAGAAAGTTCTTCTCCTTGTAGGTTTTCGAGGTAATATGCCCTGTTGTCCGTCTTGTCTCGGACTCGAAACAGACCTTCCCAGTTCGCGGCTAGCTTTCCCTCTCGCAAATTTTTCTGATTTCGTCGTAGGACGAGGCCGTCCACTTGGAATTATCTTTTAATGACTTTTGCGTCGTGGCGCAGGGCCGCTTCAGACCCTATTTCCTTGACGAGGTTGAGCTTAACTCGTAGGGCTTCGTCGTTCAGCTCCTCGCCGATGGGTGCTTCTGTCCGCCATAAGGGCTCTCGAATCTCTACCGGTATGACCGCCTCAGTTCTGTAGGTTATCCGAAACGGGGTCTCCTCGGTCGTTGAATGCGGGGTCGTCCAGTAGGCCTAGAGTACACTATGTAACTCCTCGATCCAAGCCTTTTTCGCTTCTCCTAGTCTATGTTTCAGGCCCCGTAAGATTACCCTGTTAGCCACCTATACTTGGCCAATAGTCTGTGGGGTGTTTGACGGACGTGAAATGTTTCTTTGTGCCTAGATTGACAAAGAAATCATGGAACCTTCTGCCCGTGAATTGCGTTCCATTGTCGATGACGAGGACCTGGGTATGCCGAAGCGGGCGAGGATGTTTCTTTTGAAGAAACGAAGTATATTTTGTGTTGTAATTTTAGAGAGGGCTTTGGCCTCGATCCACTTTGTGAAGTAGTCGACACCGACAATAAGATATTTGTTTTGATAGGATCCGGTAACGAAGGGTCCGAGGATGTCCATCCCCCACCAAGTGAAGGGCCACAGGAAGGACATGGTCTTAAGCTCGTTAGGGGGATCTAGGTGCATGTCCCCGTGTCTCTGACACCTGTCGCATCTCTTAATGTGCTCTTTTGTGTCGTGCTGAATCATCGGCCAATAGTAACCTACTCAGAGCGCTTTCCGTGCTAGGGATTTTCCTCCGAGATGTTGAGCTTTAACTCCTCTGTGGATTTCTCCTAGTATATCGGGGACCTTTTCTTCGTCGACGCATTTGAGTAGTGGGATGAAGAATCTTCGTCGGTAGAGTTTTCCTTCGACGAGGACATAGGAGCATACCTTTCTCTTGGTCGTGGACGCCTCTTTTTGGTCGGTCGATAATTTGTCTTTCGTGTGGTAATTGTAAACGGGAATCATCCAGCAGTAGGTGTCGCCGATGGTGTTCACGTCGAGTGGCAGGGAAAGTTTCTCGATGCTCGGTCACAGGAGGATTTCCTGGATTACGGATTTGTTTCCACCCTTCTTCTGTGTGCTCGCCAGTTTAGACAAGATGTTTGCTCGTGTGTTATGGTCGCGCGGAACATGTTGGACTTCCCACGAGTCAAAATTTTCCAATTTATCTTTGACGAGGTCCAAGTATTCGATGAGATTGTCGTTTTTGGCCTGATACTCTCCCCATACCTATGAAGCTACGAGCTGCGAGTCAATGGAGATTTTTACTTATTTTGCCCCTAGGTCTTTGGCCAGCCGTAGGCCTTCCAAGAATGCTTCGTATTCCGCCTAGTTGTTTGAAGTCAGGAAGGCTAAAGCTAACGACACCTCAATCAAGATGTCGTCTTATTTCTCGAGGATGATACCTACAGCTCCACGTCGAACTGGAGGCACCATCCATGAAGATCGTTCATTTGTGGGCGCTGTTAGTCGGGGTCGGATGGTATGTCATCTCGGTGACGAAGTCGGCCAGGACCTATGCCTTTAAAGCCTTCCCGCTTTCGTATTGGATGTCGAATTCTGACAGTTCCAAAGACCATTTCAACATCCTCCCGGCCATATCTGGTCGTCCGAGCAGTTGTGTTATGGGCTGATATGTTCGGACTTTTATTGTATGGGCGAGGAAGTATTGTCGTAATCTCCTTGTTGCGTTCATCAGGGCTAAAGAAAACTTTTCGATCTGTTGGTATCTGAGTTTGGGGCCTTGTAAGGCTTTGCTCGTGAAGTAAATAGGTTTCTTCCCTTCAGTTGTTTCGCGGATAAGGGATGTGTTGACCGCCTCAGTGGCCACAAATAGGTATAGGTATAATGTTTCCTTTTCCTGAGGTTGTGATAGTACTGGTAGTTCGGAGAGCGCTTTCTTGAGGTGGAGCAATGCGTGTTCGCACTCCTCGGTACATTCGAAGGTGGTCTCTTTCCATAATAACTTAAAGAAAGGAAGCGCATGTTGTGCGGATTTGGCGACGAAACGAGATAGAGAGGCGAACATCCTATTGAGGGACTGAATGAATTTCTTTGAAATTAGTGTCGTGAATTCTGAAAACTCCTGACATTTGTCGGGGTTGGCTTTGATTCCTTGTTCCATGAGGTAGAAGCCGAGGAATTTCCCTGCCCGTACGTCGAAGGTGCACTTTTCTGGGTTAAACCTCATTTTACACCTCCCAGCCTGCTGGAAGGCCTTTCGGAGGTGCTGGGCATGGTCGAGATCCTCGTGTGATTTTATGATCATGTTGTCCATGTAGACCTCAAGCATGTCCCCAATCTCACCCCGAAAGACTTTGTTCATCATGCGCTGGTATGTTGCTTCGAAATTCTTCAGCCCGAAAGGCATAACATTGTCGAATTAATTGCTTATCAGGGTCATGAAGGTTGTGTGTCGCTTGTCTGTGTCCGACATAGGAATTTGGTTGTATCCATTGTATGCATCCATGAAGGACAAAAGTTTAAACCCTGCAGAATTGTCTACCAATTTATCAATGTTAGGTAAGGGAAAAAAATATTTGGGACATTCTCTATTGAGATCGGTATAATCAACACACATTCCTCATTTTCCATTATTTTTCTTAACAAGAACTACATTAGAGAGCCAGGTTGTGTATTGGGCTTCAGAAATAAAATTTGCCTCTAAGAGGTCTTTTATAGCTTGCTCGGCAGCCTCCGCTTTCTCGGGAGATTGCTTGCGCCTACGTTGCGCTATAGCCCTAACAGCCGGATCTATGGCTAATTGATGTCAGGCGACCTCGGGGTTGAGGTCGGGCATCTCAGCAGCTCTGCACGCGAATAGGTCTGCGTTTTCTCTGAGGTAGGTTACGAGTTGCTGCCTTGTCACCGACGGGAGTCCAGTTCCGATCTCCACACCTCTGTTAGGGTCATCACCTAGAGGAACAAGATCAAATTCTCCGTTGGGGATTGGACGCACTGAGTGAGTTGGAGTCTGCCCGTTGGTGGGGGCCTAGTCTCTAGTTTCATCTTTGCCGAGACGACTTTCGAGGTCGATGGAATTGACCCGCGGGGAAGGTGGCCACTCCTCATCTCGAGGTTTTTTGTTGCCTTTGGAAGTGTTGATCACGGCCTGTTCTTTGTCTGCTGCGTCATAACATCTTCGGGCATCCTTGATGTCCCCGTGAATTGTGACTATACGCTCTAGCTTGGTGTAGTACTTCATCTTTAAGTGGACCGTGGAAGGCACTGCAGTCAGCTCGACCAGGGTGGGTAGGCCAAGAATGCAATTGTATAGTGAAGGGCATTCAATCACCAGGTATTCGACTTTGACTTCCCAGGCCGTCTCATTTTCCCCAAAAAGAACAATGAGCTCTACGTATCCCACAACCTCGTAGTAGCCCCGTTGAATCCCTGGAGGTCAAATCCGATGTACGTGGATAGGTTCGTCTTGTCCAGCTTAAGGGTTTTGAACAGGTGGGCGTACATGATATCCATCGAGTTGCCTTGGTCGAGTAGAATACGATGGACGTCAAATCGCACCATTTTTCCCTAATCAGTAAGGGGATGTTCGAGTTAGGCGACCCGCCTGGTAGTTCTTCGAGGAAAAGGATATGGGATTGGATTTTCCCTAAGACTTGGTCAATGTCGCTAGTTGGTTGGGCGCGGTCAACAGGAATTCTCCGAACTTCCATTTCACAGAAATTACGGCGTTCTCGTTGTTCTCTCCGCCTCTAGAGATTACTAAGGTTGCTGGGAAGTTTTCCCATGGGCTGTATGCAGCTAGATATCCTTCTTTGTGGACGTCGGGGAGGTGGAAATCTTCAGGAAGTGATACACAGAGGGCCACCGGGAAATCTTCAGGAAGTTTCCTCGCAGTTTCTCTTTGAGTTTTGATCCTCATATCGGGGTGAATCGTTCCTCTTGGTGTACTACTTGAGGTGGCCTTATTTGATCAAGATATCGATTGCGTCTTTCAAATGAACACAATATTCAGTTACATGTATGTGGCTTATGTGGAAGTGACAGTACTTGGATTTGTTGGTGTGAGCTTTGGGTGCCATCGGTTTGGTGAACCTCACCCTACCCTGTTTGAATTCAGAATTGATGCATTCGGCAAGGATGTGATTGCGGCGAGTGGTCAACAATGTGTATTCGGAGAAGCGCCTGACTAGTCCCTTCCTTCGCGGGCCTCGCGGGGTTTGTCATCTATCTGCTTCTCCCCGGTGTGGCGAGGGGCAGCGTAATCCTCGTGTTTGGAGCTTTTAGCATCATCCAGACCACGGCTGCTCCGGATGTTGTGGGCGACCTGTTTCTCCTCGTACCTGATATACACTTGGGATTTGTGCAGAAGTTCGTCGAGGGTGCGGGGAGGCTCGATCCCTACTAGTCGGCTGAGCTTGCTGTTGGGGAGGAGTCCCTTCTCGAGGAGGTACTTCTTCATGTAGTCGGTCGTATCTACCTTGACAACTTCTTGGTTAAACCGCTCGATGTATGAGCGTAGTGTTTCATTATTCCCCTGTACAATGGCTTCAAGGGTAGCTTCTGTTTTTGGGTGGCGTCAAGAGGTTGTGTAGTGCCTCGTGAATGCCGATTTCATGCTTCTCTAAGACGTGATGGATTCGGGGGCTAGGCTTTTGTACCATGTCATGAGTCACTTCCTAAGAGTCGTGGAGAATAACCTACATTTGATGTTTCCCCCAACGTCGTTGCGGTAGTCTAGCATGGCATTGATGTCGTCGACGTGGTCATCATGGTCGGTTGTCCCATCGTATGTCGTGAGGTGGGGGGCTTCTCCATGCCCGCTGGGAGTGGGGTCTCCATGATGGCTCGAGAAAGCAGGAAGCCAGGGTCGTCCTCGTCGCTCCTCAAGGGTGTGTAATCCTCGTTCCTGGGGATCTGTTCATGTCGAGGAGATATCCTTGGCTGGTCGTTCGACCGTTCGGGACGTCCCCTAACCTTGTTCTTCTTCGGTTCAGGGGAACGTCGTCCCCGTCGAGGAGGGGAACATCCTCATTTCTTAGTGGCCTCTGGTTGACGTTTCTCGGGCTGAGGTCCACGACCGTGTCGTGGAGAATCTGTTGGGTGCTCTGTCTCTAATGCCATGATCTTCTCCTGCTGTTGAAAAAGCATGAGGTTTGTCTGGTTGAGTGCGTTTACCATTGCTATGAGCGTGGCACACCCTCGATTGGTACTCGGATGAGCTGAAAGGGAGTCGCGAGCTGAGGTTGGGGAACGCCTTTGTCCTCGGGTTCAGGTGAGGGGGTGACAGGTTGTCTTTCTCTTGCGTCGAACTTGTGATTGATATGTTGATCTTCGTCCCCACCTATGGTGTAGTCGACGAGGCCAAGGGCGCGTTTTTCGCTGGTCATGTTGGATGGTTGAGGAGATGAGGTGAAATTTTGGTCTTCTGTTTCAAAAGACGAGGAAAACTTTTAAGTTCCTACAGACGGCGCCACTGATCTAACCTGATCAGAAGGGAACTTCTAGTGATGAGCAGCTTCGTTGGAAAATTGAGGGGGGTGTACCTGCAAGGGACTCCAATGCCAAAGTAAGAAAGTGCAAGTACAGAAAGGTAGAAAAGAGAATAGAATTCAAAATACTTGACCTTCTGTTGAAAGAGGGTATTTATAATGTGCCCCCAACGTTGGGCTAAGGTTCTCTCATGGGCTGGATTAGCTAGGCTCAAGGAAGAACTGCCAAGGAGTGCGTAGGAGCAGATAAGACCTAGCACGTGGTCTTGCCCTTGGTCCAACTGTCCCTACATATCAGGAGATAAAAGTGGACAGTAGGGTGATATGGATCACGTGAGGGAGACGCTCTCCCCACATCTCATTGTATTGGGTCATGGGTCGTGTCCAACGCAGATTGCGTTGGCCCAATCCAGAACAATTTTGAAAATAAAAGCTTAGAGAAAACGGAAAATACAAGACAAGATCCAATTCAATTTAAAATACCAAATTTAAAATTCGAAAATTTTAAACAACCATATAAATTTTATAAGATATTTTTATACAAGATTAGATATCTTTATGTCTAACCATCTAGCTATATAAACACACAAGCATGTTTGTAGTCTCATTATTGATCAAAGTGAAAATGAGGACCAGTTATAGTATTTTTTTTCCCCTTTGAAATAGTGGTTCAGGGCCACAGAAAAGGTTGATACTCCTACAGAAATGAATAATTAATGTGGCAATGTTAATATGAATTGTAGTGTCATAAGTTATTAAACCTTGAGAAAGCGTGTTGAAGCATCGAGACAGGCATCCCTATTTAAGTCAAAAACAGTTGGTGAGTTCTAGGAACAATCAATCAAAGAAGCCTTATTTCTCACCCAATTATTAATGCCTGTCACACTTTCACCCAATATATACACACCACGGTACAACATGTTTTTTACCTCAAAATATTCACTGTGAACGTCCACCAGTATAGTAATTTATATTGCATGTTGCATGCTCATCAAATGCTCATCAAGATTATTTAACTTAACATTGATTTGATGTGTTTGATGTCTAGAGACTTGTTTATGATATCTTAAAATCTTAAATTTTAGAATTTTTTTTTGGACTCTACTTAATAGTACAAATTAAATTTGCTAAATTTGTTATGAATTTTTATTGTTGGATCTGATCAAACAATCATTCACATAAGTCGTCAGATTTTATAGAAACGATTTTAATCTTTAATCTTATATATTTTATATAGAATATAATGTGCATTATTTTAGGTGTTCTTTCATTGATATACTTAAACTATTTTCTTATTTATTAACTTAATTATAAAAGTGATAACCTTACGTATCTATTTTCGTTTCTCTGTACAGAAAATTCACTAACCATGTTGAAACTCAAGCTCGTTTGATCTAGACCTAATTTTGGTTCCTTCTCGGAACTTTTATGTCATATGTGGAAATCGAGGTTAAATGTAATTTATTTACAACACTCACACTTTTAAACCCAATAGATTGTCTTTTCTAAAGGATAAAGTCGAAAGGATTCTCACACTAATGTGAGAAAGAGGGATTGTGTTCACATGCTCGCACTCTATCTTTTAACTTCAATTGGGGACAATTGTTTTAGACTGACCAAAATAATCTCATATTACTTAGGAATTAAAGCTAAGGATAGTTTATATATACAATATTCACACATCTCAATTCAATAATGTAAATTTTTTAAATGACAAAATCGTGAGAGAGTTCTTATACTCAAAACATACAAATCTAATACTTGTATTAATACAAATTTGAGCTTAGATTTATACATTGATTCAATACAAATTTGAGCTCGACTTATCCATTATGAAAAAAAATGCATAATTTAAAGTTTTGGACACCAAAAATAGATTTTTAGAATAAGGGAACAAAATTGATAAATGATTTTAGTGAAAGATCTAGACTTTTTGTATCTAATTTCTAGATAAATCAATTATTTATATAATTAAATATTTTTAAGAGAATTGTATATAAAGATAATTTAATTATATGCATTCAATAAATCACTTAACGATATCATTTTCTTAAAATATCTCTATAATTATTTTAGTGCAATAGTTTGATACTCAAAATTAATTTTACACTTTTAATGCCAAACTTAATCTCATATATCCAATTAATCCCCACTTAATAATAAAGGGAAAAAGAAATTCACAAGATTAATATTTTCTTTATATATATATATATATATATATATATATATATATATATATATATATATATATATATATATATATATATATATATATATATATATATATATATATATATATATATATATATATATATATATATATATATATATATATATATATATATATATATATATATATAAAAGCAATATTGTCATTCAACAAGGTATGAGGGATACCATAACCCAAATACAACCTTCGAAAATTCACCAAAACTATATTGAACTCTCTAAATAAAGAGCCATGAATATTTACACCATTCGTAATAGTTAAATAAAGTTCTATATTTCGGTTGCATTACTAACCACCACCAAGATAATACAACAATCATTTGCATAATCTTTTCAGGATCACAAAATGCATCATTGAACAAAATTTGATTCCTAGGCCACCAAATGCAGCCACACACCACCAACCACATACTTGTCGCACCTTCCAAGGAAGTTTTTCTTTTCAACTACAGACTCCAAACTAACAAGTGATTACAACATCGATCTTCATTGATCTCCTCCAACTCAAGCCAAACTTATAACTTCCTCTGCACTAACCTACTTTTAACACAATTTAAGAAGAGATGTGAAGAATCTCCGTGAAATTCAAAGCATAAAACACAAACCAATTCATGTGGATTGGAGATGGTACCACAATTGGCTAAATTGAGTCGTGTAGAGAGCCTATTGATGAGAAGTCTCCATCCCATGATCTTTAGCTTAGTTGGGATACCCGTCTTCCAAAAAAATTGCACAATCGTTTTACTGACTTCATCAATAATAACATTCGACCTAGCAGCCAACAACTAACTATAATACAATTTTATAGCAACCATATCTAGACAATTCTTCTTAGGGAGTACTTCTCATAACAGAGAGATAATGTTATGATACTTCTCCTCCAAAACCACATTGTTATCCCAACCTTATAGCCCCAGCTTCCAGTGCCATGGCACTCTAACCTAACAACCCATGCCAGCCACAACACAACATTTCATATCTGAAATCTCATAGAGCCCAAGAAATAAAATCTGTAGTATATTGTAACCACTCCAGGTGCCATGACAAAATGGGTACAAGGCACCATCACCTAGTTTAAATGAAAGGAGTTCCGCAGATGACTCACATCCAAAGAGTTCCCCTTGCATCATGGCATCTTTCCACCACAAAGAGGCATTCGGTCTAGAGCTTACAAACAACTTACAAAAAACATTTTTTTTTGCAAAACCTCCATAGTGACCTTCTAAAATCCCGACCCAAAGTGATTTTTTTATCTAATAGGAGCCTCCATAGCCACTTAGTCATAAGGTATTTATAGAAAAGATCAATGACTTTGATGCTAATCGGTCTTCGTCTTTAGACTTGCATATTATAGTCCAACTCACACATGAGATACCTTTACATGTTTTTGCACAAACCACAAGAAATCTCTTTGAATTGAAATCATTATCTTCAAAACATTACGAGGAGCCTTGAAAAAAGAAAGATAATGGATAGGCAAATTCGTGAGCACCAAATTTATTAGAGTTACCCGACCACCTATGGATAACAACCTTGCTTTCTATGGAGACAACCTCGCCTTCATAACTGATTTCCAAAATGCATCTTGCCTATGGTTACCACCAATGTCTAGTCCAAGAAACTTGAATGGTAAATAATCAATTTTACAAACAAGAAATTTTTCTACCCCTTTAAGAAAGAAGTCCTCGACACCCACTCCAAATAAACTACGTTTCCCATATTAATTTCCAATCCAGTCAGCATTTCGAATCCCTTAAGGATGAATTTCACATCACAAATACAATGATACTCCATCAATCTTAAATTTTACATGTATGTCACATTTAAACTTTCACTTGATAAAATTAATAAAAATATTTTAATAATAATTATAACTGAATAGCTAAGGTAAATAAAAATATATATTAATGAAAAATACTACATTGATATTTTACGACAAATCCTACCTTTTTTTATAAGCAAAATCTATTAAACGGATACAAAGAGGTACCCAAACTCGTATACAAAAATTCTTAACTCAAGATATTTGAGGCCTACACAAATTCACAAGGAATATTAAGTCATTCGTAATAGGTACAAATATTTGCATTCTTATGTCTCTTACCAATCCATCACCACGAAAAGATGATAATTCTATGGGTAATAGTGTCAGAATCCCAAAATTCAACTTTGAACATAATATTATTCCGCGAAGAACACAAAACCCAACAAATGATTAACCACAAACCGACCGCCATTTTAACTGGTATATGTCTCGTAAGACACCCATCAATCCAATTCTTCAAGTGGCCAACCATATTTTCCATACAAATGTGATTTACTCCCAACCAATTGCATATATGATTCCAAATCAAAAGAGATTTAGAACAATGAAACATGAGGTGCTCCAACGATTTGTCTTCTAAAAATCAGAACGGACACACGAAATCGTGATAATTAGAAATCACACCACGCCGCTAGAGGTTGTCCCGGGTTGGGATTTAATTGTGAAACACTCTCCAGCCAAAAATAATCACCTTTAAAGGAATAAGGGCAGCCCAAATTGACTTGAAACCTGCTTCCATATGAGCAGTTAGCGCAAATGAAGAAGCATCATGTAATCTTGATAAATACTTAATTGTCGAGTGAACCGAGAAACCGCCATTGCTATTTAGAAACCAAGTCCTGCTGCTATTGCATTCATTCAACAAAATATACAAGTCCTGCTACTATTGCACGGATACCCCGAAAATGCTAGCCGAAATCGAAGCAGAGTCTCATTTCCACTGCCCATTCCGCAAGCTCCCAAAGTCCGCCACAGTGCCAACCTTATTATTAGCCAAATTTCAACTTTCCGAAAATAACGTAGCAAGAGATTTGTTCCCACACCAATAAGATAACCAAAACAAAAATTTTCTCCCATCACCAATCTTATATCGGGTCAAACCTGTAAAATTCTTCTCACCAAAATCATTAGAAATATTAACCAAATCTCTCCACCAAATCGAAGGAGGTGCCTCATATTTTTGAAGCTCGCCCAAATGAAGAGAAGAGGAATAATTCGGATACCGATTTTCAATAATCTCACTCCAAATATATTCACTCCCTAATAATAATTTCTAAATCCATTTAGATATCAAAGCCTTATTAAAAAGCTTAAAATCCAAAATATCAAGCCCTCCCTCAATCTTTTATTTGCAAACCAATTTCCAACTTATCCAAGATATCCCTTTCCTACAAAGCGATCCACTCCATAAAAATCGACGTTGGATAGAAGTGAGAATACAACTAACTTTTGACGGAAGCTTGTAAAAGGACATTTAATGAATAGGGAGACTAGTAAGCACCGATTTGATTAGAGTCACTTTACCTCCCATAGAGAGGAACCTCCCTTTCCAAGACGATAACCTAAACTGAACTCTATCAATCAAAGGGCTCCAAAAAGAAACCAATCTAGGATTTCCACCTATAAATATCCCAAGGAATATGAACGAATAAGAAGAGATCTTACAAGCTAATAAATTTTCCGCCGCCAAAAGAATAGAATGGTCCACTCCTAAACCAAAAAGAGAACTTTTGTTGAAGTTGATATCAAGCTCGGACACAAGGTGAAAACCTTTAAGGATAGCCTTAATACCCCATAAATTACTCCACGACCCATCACTAATAATGACCGAATCATCTACATATTGAAGCAAATTAAAAGAACAATCTCCTCTAATCTTGAATCCCGAAAAACTACCCCTTTCCACCGCTCTATTCATTAGAACCGCTAAACCCTCCGCCACAATAGCAAATAGGTAAGGAGAAAGAGGATCTCATTGTCTAAGGCCTCTCAAAACAATAAAGTCCTTAGTTGGACTTCCATTAACCATAACCGACATAAAGCTATTAAAAACCGCATTTCCATCCACTCCATCCACTTTTCTCCGAATCCCATAATGGTCATTATGTTACAGAGATATTTCCACTCCACACAATCATATGCCTTAGAAAAATCCACCTTTAAAAGCAATCCTTGTCTCTTACTTCTCTTAGCTATATCAACTATTTCATTAAGAGCAAGGACACCATCAAGAAGATTTCTTCCATGAATGAACGTCGTTTCAGAACTAGATATAATACTTCCAATAACCACTTTGAGTCTATTAGCAAAGACCTTAGATATAACTTTATACACGGACCCAATCAAAGAGATTGGTCTATACTCATCAAGATCCTTAGGAGAATCGGATTTTGGAATAAGAACCAAAAAAGAGGAATCGAAGACCTTATGTAATCTCCCACCTTCAAAAAATTCTTGTACACATATAGTAAAATCGACATCCACAATAGACAACGCTTAAAGAAGTCCACACTAAATCATTTGGACCCGAACTACGATCAAATGCACATTCGAAAATACCCTTTTAATCTCATCCTCTCCAATTCGAGCTTCAAGACCGATCCTTTCCTCCCCCGATAAACATTTGAAACCGTAATCACCAATCGAAGGAAAACATTTATTAACCCTATAGAACCTTTTTGCAAAGTGATTTTTGATAACTTCCTTGACACCTTCCACAACCTGACCATTATTACTAACCGAGGAAATGATGTTCAAATTAAGTCGATTCTTTATTGCGGCATGAAAAAACTTAATGTTATGGTCTCCATCATCTATCCATTTAGACCTCGATTTTTACTTTATGATACTCTCTTTAATTTTAAGATTTTTCCACAAATCATCTGAACTCTCAATCTACTATTCAATTCTTGAGTTGGAGTGCTTCAAAGTCTAGGACTCCTTATATATATATATATATATATATATATATATATATATATATATATATATATATATATATATATATATATGATTAAATGTGTCTCCACATATAATATTTTTATATAACTATAAACTAAGTTGATTTAATGAGATAAATTAATAAATTATTTATAAAAATATTTTATTAAAATGCGTATATTAAATAATATTATTCAAAACTTTAAATAATATTTGGTTTAATTAAAATATTTTAATTGTAGCATCAATTAAAGCATAGGAAAAATTAATTAAGCATTTTGTTTTAAATTTGTGAATGCAGAAGTGCATTAGTTGACGGTGAGGACAGTAAATGCAATGTCAGTATTCTGCCGTATTTCTTAATCATAATATTTCATTAATTCACAACTGTATGCATGTGCAATTGTGCATCATACATATATAAAATCATTTCCTTAATTAAAAAACAAATAAAAATTAACGTCAACGAAACTCAACTGCAAACCGATTTAAAATTAATTTTCAGGTTAATTAATCTGTGATCTTAAAATATATAATATTTTTAATCAACTAATTTGATCTTGACTCATTCTTATTTCTTAGTTTGAATGTTAGAAATTCCGCACAAATTACATACTCAGTCACTGAATCAATGGCGTTGCAGTTTCTTGCAGTGACTGTAACATTAGCGTACTTTGTACTTTTCTTTTAAAAAAAATTTAATTTTAATTTTTTGTTTATCGAATTGCATTTCAGAACTAGAAGATGAAGAAGAAGAAGACGAGTAAATGAGTAATATTAAATTAAATATGATTTTTCAATTAATTCATACACTCAAAGAAAGAGAAATTCATTACTGCAAAAGAAAAGAGAGCACTAACACTAGCCTCTTCATATTTGTTTTCCTGCTGAAAAGGCTAAGGCTATGCTCTCATTCTTCTCAGATCCAAAATAATAACATAAAAACAAACATAGAGAGATATTACAATACATGATAGTATGCACTTAATTAAAACTAGCTAACATACAAAATTAAAAAACCCCTACCATGCATATATAGATATATAGCTATAGCTATAGCTCTAGTTGTGAAGAGGGTTTGGACCAGTGTGAATTAATCTTTTCTCCTCACCATAAACTGCTTTTTCTGGAGGACCAGCTTCATCATCATCATCATCAAGGTCAGTACTTCTTTTTCTTGTTTCTGTTCTTGATCTTTTTCTTGTACTTGCATGAAACAATAGCGCTTTGTTGAAACTACGTTGTTGCTGTTGCTGATGGTGTTGTCTGAGTAACCTAAATGAATGGTTTTTGTAGTTGTTGTTGTTGTTGTTGTTGGTTTCGTTGTTGATGGAGTAAAACAATGTTAATAGTAGAGCAAAAACTAAGAGGACCCATAGCAACAAAATCGAAGCTCTTGTTAAAGAAATCCTTTTCTTCTCTCTTGTCCTTTCTCTTTCTCTGAGACCTATCATTGCACTTTCTGTTGTGGATTTTGTCACACACAGACAAGAAAAGAAAAAGCTTCAGAAATCTATTCTACCATGAAATTATGCACAGAAAGATATGTTTCTTTCACTCACTCTTGAGTTTGAGTTGAACACAAAGTGTGATTTGATTTGGATAATTCTGAAAGAAAGAGAGGTAGAAAAGTAGAAAGAAAGAGAGACTGAAAAGAAAATAAAAAAAAAAGAACCTCAAAGTTTGGGTTATTTCCTTGTCTTATGGGTCTAGTCACATGATCACGACCCTTGATTCATGGAACCTTCTTATCATTTTTAATACGTATTTTACTTCATTTAGTACTTTTTCTTTGGGTTTTTCAACCTAGCTACCGCTACATACGGGTTTTGTCAGCCTTTTTTTTTTGTTTAAACTCCATTTTTCCATTTTATATCAAGTCAAAAATAAGCATTCCAAGACTCTTTAAAATGTTGTTAAATTAACTTTATTGCATGGATATTTTGGTACAAGCAAAAACTATTAAATTTTATGAGTATTCAGAATACTTCAACTCGTTGTTATTACATAATTTTTAGTTATAATTAATTAATGGTCTTGTTTTTTTTTTTAATTAAAAGAATTTGGATGAAATGATAAGCGATATGTTATAACTTAACTAGGGGTTTTGAGTTCGAACTCAACTTAAATACGTTGTAAAATCTGATGTCTTGAAAACAAAGTATAAATAATTTCTTTATGATCAAGAAATACACAAGGATAAAAAAGATGGTAAAAGAAGAACAACAACAAGGATTGATTATAACTGTTATTATTTACTTTCTCTTTGAATCAGATTACAAGTACTTAAGAATAATAAATAACCCTCTTACTATAATTAGGATTTATAATAAAACCTAACATACTAAACTAATGAGTTTTTTTAACAATTACCCATTACAAGCTAACCTAGGGTACAAGTTAACTTAAACAATTGAACATAACAAACAGACACAATTCATCATGCTAACAAACATAACATTTTCGACAACTGCGTGTTTGACCCTACTTCGACTACAACATACATTAATTCGACAACAACATGTGAACGACCTTCTACTGCATGTTAAACCTCTGTCGAGTTGTCGAACAAAGAAGCTACATTCAATCATACTAAAGTTCGATCCAATATCTCACAAATCTCCACCTTGGAACAAACTCTATAACATCAAGGAACAAACTAGCTTTCTTCATGTAACTTTATCAACTGCATACAATGGAAAAACTTGCAACTGAGTAATGTCTTAGTGATCATATCAGCAATGTTATGATCTGTTGAAACCTCCAGCACTTGGACTTCTCCACGTTCGATTACCCCTTTGACGAAATGCAACCTCACATCCATGTGCTTGGTTCACTCATGATATGTTGAATTCTTCAACAGGTGTATTGCACTTTGATTATCACATTTAACAATGATAACTCGACCTTGAAGTTTTAGCTCCTTTGTAAAACCTTCAAGCCACAATGCGTCTTTCACAACTTCAGTTAGGGCGATATATTCTACTTCAATGGTTGATAAGGCAAAAACCTTCTAAAGTGTTATTTTCCAATTGATTGTTGTGCCAAACATCATGAACACATATCCAGAAATAGATTTTCTAGAATCCATACAACCTGCATAATTAGAGTCAACATATTCTTCGATTTCGTCTTTACTATCTTCCCCCAACGTGTCACTATAAATTAGGACTCTGTTCAGAGATCCATTTAAGTACCTTAGAATCCACTTCAATGCCTTCCAATGAGCCTTTCCAGGATTTTCCAGGTACCTGTTTACAAGACTTACTACATATGCTATGTAGGGTCTAGTACAAACCATAACACACATAAAAAACCTATTATATTAGCACATGGAATGATATTCATATAAGCTCTTTCGACATCAGTATTGGGACACTGATCTATAATCATATTGAATTGAGGGTTTGTCAGAGTCACAATAGGCTTTGAATTTGACATACCAAACTTTTTGAAAATCTTTTGTAGGTATGCCTTTTGAGATAAGCATAATTTCAACTGATTTCTATCTCTTCGGATGTCAATCCCAAGAATCTTGGACGCAACTCCTAGATCCTTCATGTCGAACACCTTATCGAGTTCAACCTTCACCCTCGTTACATATTCGATATTGTTTCTTGCTATTAGAGTATCATCCACATAAAGCAAAAAAAAATAACAAATGAATTATCAGGTCAAAATCTGAAGTAAACACACTGGTCGATCTATCTTCTAATGAAACTTATGAGTGTTATGAACTTATTGAATCTCCTATTCCACTGTCGAGGAGATTGTTTCAGTCCATATAAATATATTTTCAACTTGCACACATAATATTGCTTCCCCTTTTCGGCATACCCTTCAGGTTGCCTCATCAGTATTGTTTCATCTAGATCACCATACAAGAACGCAATCTTCACATTCATTTGTTCCAGTTCAAGGTTGAATTATGCTACAGTGGCAAGCAACATTTAAATGGACCCGTGCTTCACAACAAGAGAGAACATATCATTGAAGTCAACACCTTCTTTCTGAGTGAAACCCCTTGAGACCAATATGGCCTTGTATCTTTTCGACGCTACTACTTCGATTCCTTTCTTAACTTTGAAAATCTGTTTACAACTGACTAACTTGGATCCATCGGGTTTCTTGATCAGTTCCCATGTGTTATTATCATGAAGAGATTTCATCTCATCATCTAAGAATTTCAGCCATTTGGTCTTATCCGACTCCTTATAACTTCCTTATAGTTTCTAGGTTCTTCGTCTATAACCTCACTTAAAGAGATTAAGGCATAAGTTATAAGATCTGCATACCCAAGTCTCTAAGGTGGCTTGATGACTATCCTCGACCTATCTCTTTAAAATAGGTAGTCACCGACAATTTCCTTAACTTTCTCAGCATCTTCTACTTCTTCTTCGACTTCATTTAGGATACACAATTCAACATCAACATGCTCCACCTCAACATGAATCTCTCCATGTCCCAACGCCTCGTCAGATGTTTCTGTACTTAGACCAACATCATTAGTTTTCTTGAAGGTCATCTCAGCTTCATTGAAAACCGCATTTCGACTGGTGATACACCTCTTGTGATCTGGCTATAGGGAACCATAACCTATAAGCTTTGACTCCTTCAGGATATCCCATGAAAATGCATTTCAGAGCTCTAGGTTCGACTTTGTCCCACCTAATGCGAGAATAGGCTACACAGCCAAATACTCTCAATTTATAGAGATCTAGTGGATGTACCGACCAAACTTCTTCAGGTGTCTTCATATCTAACACAATTGAAGGACATCTGTTTATCAGATATGTTGTTTTTGAAACAACCTTAACCCAAAACACCTCCTTTAACCCAGCACTTGTAAACATGCATCTAACTCTTTCCAAAATAGTTAGATTAAACCTTTCCTCCAAACCAGTTTTAGTCCCTCAAACATTTTTGTTCAATGAATCGTCCTCCTAAATTTTTTCGTCCCCAATTTTCATCCATGCTGTTGTTATCTCCTAAATTCAACGCTCATATTATGTTAAAAAGGATTGATTTAAGAATTATATTCCTTAGAGAAATTAAAGGCTTCGACTGAACCCTTGTTGGAAAGGTCTAAGTATGAGATATACCCGCGTAAAGAAGAAATAAGCTTGTGGACTTGGAATTATTTCCAAGTACTTGGAAGTAGAGTTCGACAGGACACTACTGATGGTGTTCGACGCGAATAATTAAAATTCAAATATGGGAGGGAACTTTTGTTCTTATCTTTACCCGAAGAGAGATAAGTGGCACATATCCAAGAATTGATGATATGCAAGGCGACATTTGTCATATTTTAGCATGTAGGTCATTAATGGCAGTTAGTTTCTATTATTATAAATATGAGTTTTAGCAATAATATTCATGTGTGTGATCAATATTGTACAAGTTACTCAATAATCACTCAAAGTACCTGTGTGCAGAGAAACGAGTGTGAGTGAGAATGTACGTGATGTAAACACCACTTTTACTTCAATGCAATTTTATTAATTTTCTTTATCAAGAGTTTATCTTCTTCTTTACTTTACACACAAGTTATTTTTTCTGCAATTTACTTACCCTAATTTATTTTAGTCTTTCAACTTTAAAAGCTTTTGAGTATTTATTTCATTTTTATTTTACCTTTTAACACAGAAACTCTTTATGAACACTATCAAAGTGTTTACTTTATTTTTCCAGACTTTAAATAAAAGAAAGATTATCACATGTACTAGGATCAATCTGGTCGATCCTATAAGTAACTAAGAACTTCTTATGTCTTAGAGGACTAACGATTGTTTACCATTTTTCAAGGTAAATATATTGGCACGCCCAGTGAGACAATTTTAAGTTTCTTAAACAAATTGTGTAGAGTTTTTGAAATTTTGCATTCATTGGTCTTGTATCTTGTAAAAACTTTGTTGCATGCATTTGAGAAGTGGTAAAGTAACCACTACTAACGAAGAGAGACCAAAAAGAAAATATACGAGAAAAATGGCGTCAAGTACCAATCAACTAAATAACCCAAATCCTCAATCGAGTAGTTCGATTCCTCAATCGAGTAATTCGAATGCGCAACCTAGTAGCACTAATCCACAAGATGTGCATAGAAATAAAGTGGCGTCTCCCCTAGTTTCTTCGACAGGGGACCTACACCGCCATCCGTTATGTCTGAACTAATACCATCAATGGAAGGTCCAAGGTCGACATATATGAGGCCTTATACTCAACCCATTTTGGAGTACATTGGACCACAAACGTCTAACCCTCAAACCCCACCAGGAGGGACATCGACGTTTAGGCATTTTACCCCAGGGTTTTCACAATCATTACCAAGGAATCCATTTTATGGAATGCCAACTTCGGTGATACAAAGCCCACACAATGCCCCTAGTGTTTTTATAAAATGTAATGTCTTTGCAACTATAAGGGTCGGGATCTAGGATAAATACAGGTCGAAATAGCCAAAGTATATGGTTAGGATATTCCACCTAAGGGCCTAGTTTGACAAATACTTCCGTAGCATATTTAAGACAACATATGGACGAGAGTAACCTACAAATGGTACAAACATTGTCTCAAACTATCGAAGAAATTTTCCATCCTTTGATCCAAAATATTACCTAGACTAACCAACAATTGGCATCACAAATGGTGCACATAGCATAATTCATGGGAGCACCTGCTCCTATTCGAAACCCGGCAAGGGAGTACATGCGAGAAAACTAGGGTGTATAAATCAGGTAAACCATTTAATAGGTGAACCCAAGAAACCATGAAGTAGTTGAACCACCCAGAGTCGAACCTCCTGGGGATTATGTGCCAATTCCTGAAGAAAGGTAACAAGGGGTAGTACTAGTAAATAGGAACCAAGATGTTGACCATGTTGTACAACATGTTCGATGCAACAACATAGCAGCAAATAACAATCTAGCCGCCATGGTCGAAAGGATAATGGATCGAAATGGAATTAATTTAGGCTTTACTAGGCCAAATTATACATCATTTGTAGTAGATTATATACTCTAGGCAGAATTATCCCCTAGGATAAATGTCCCAAAATTGACCAAATTCTCTAGGGATACTACTGAGTCTACCGTTGATCGAGGCAGGAGAAATTACAAATGACAAAAGCCTTAGGGTTAAATACTTCCTAAGTTCTCTTACTAAGGATGCTTTCACGTGGTTTAAAACCCTACCACCCAAATCCATTTGTAATTGGACTTAGTCAGTGTAGAAGCAAGCTTCGATCGCATAAAAGTTTTGATGAAGACAACAAGTATTATACACAACATGTGCATGCAAAAAGTAAGAGACTCAAATGACATCAAGCCTCAAGATTGTGTTCTAGCATCTGTCAAAGATAAAATGGATCAAAGTTTCACATACAAACCAATCAAGTTTCAAGTATTGAAGATCAAATATTGAACAACTGAAAGGTATATCAAATATCATTTAAAATACTTATACAAGTGTTCAATTATTTATCTCACACATAACATATATCATAAGAACTTTTTAAACATTTTGAAAATAGCTCACTCCTTTTAAAATTAATTATTTTCTAAAAAAGCTACAGTGTTAACCGGTTAACGCATATGGTTAACCGGTTAACAAATGCTGATTTTGAATATTTTTGAACATTGAAGGGGTGTTAACCGATTAGCCCATATGGTTAACCGGTTAACCTTGTAGTAGTGAGTGAAAAATGACATCTTTTCATGAAAATATGCATTGTTTTCATATAACTTATGGTTCTGCTGCATAAAATTTATACCTCTTTGTAGGGGTATTTTGTGCATTATAAATACTTGTCTTTTTCAAATTACAACTTACCTCTAAGAAATTTAATAAACAAATCCACTCATTCTCTTCAATTTCCAAATATTTCTTAAAGTTTTCATACAAACATATTTTTGAGAGAAACGTTTGCATAAATTTCACACATTATCATAGTTTCATCTCACACTACTCATGAACACTTGTATATTTCAATTGAGTGATATTTGTTTCAAGGAGAAGATCGATCCTGAAGTATGATAGCATCATATTCTCAAATAATAAATCTTGTATCAAGATTATTTTCTACTATTACCTTGTTGTCCAGGATTGTTGGACACAAGTGAAGTGTTTGAAGAGGATTTTTCTTCCTACAGTTTAGTTACCTATAGCTTAGATAGTAGGCTTCACCTTGTGTGTGATTAAAATTGTACAATCATTCTAAACTATAGTGAAATCTCTTACATGTTGTAAGGGGACTGGATGTACTCTCGGATTATGAGAGGAACCAGGATAAACATCTGTGTCATCTTTTACTTTCCACTTTTTATTTTCAAGCACTAAAACCACATACATCAAGAAAAACCGGAAATCAGAAAAAGAACTCGAAAAATTTTTAAACACCTAATTCACCCCTTCTTAGGCGCATATCTAAATTACAATTAGTATCAGAGCAGGTGATAGGTAACTTGTTCCTACTCGATTCAGATGGCTTTCATAAATAACAACCTTGTATTTAGAGATGGTGGTAGTAGAAACAAGCCTCCTTTGTTTTGTGGCGAATATTTCGACTTCTGGAAGATCCGGATGAAGGCACATTTAAAAGCACAAGGAAGTGATATATGGTAGCCTATCCAAAATGTTCCTTTTATTTCTACAACAGTTGTCAACGGAACTAGTTCAACAAAGCCGCAAGGATCGTGGGATGATGATGATGATAAGAAAAAAGGTTTTTTATGACAAAAAGGCGATAAATATCTTACAAAGTGCACTTGAAATGGATGAATTCTTTCGCGTCTCAACATGTACAACAACCAAGCAAATTTGGGACACTCTTGTAGAAACTCATGAAGGAACCGACGAAGTCAAAACATCCAGATGGAACACATTAAGTCAAGAATACGAGTTATTCAGGATGCAACCAGGAGAATTAATCCTCGACTTGTAGAAAAGATTCGTGCATTTGATAAATCACTTGAATGCACTTGGTAAGACACTAACAAATGATGAACTTAAGATTAAAGTGCTTAGGTCTTTATCAAGATAATGACAACCCAAAGTGACGGTGATTTCCGAAAAGAAAAGCATATCAACAATGACTTTCGCTACCTTATTCGGAAAGCTTTAAGAATATGAGACGAAACTTGGACGATTGGAAAAACATGAAATTCAAGAAAAGAAATCCAAGAGCATTACCTTAAAATTTGAATCCAAAGAAGTGGAGAAAGATGACAATTCTGAAGAGGACGAAAATTTTATGCTTCTTGTAAAGAGACTAAGAAAATATTTTGGTGCAAAAAATAATATTAGAAACTCTAGTTTCATGAGAAGAAAGAAGTTTTCAAAGAAAAAATAAAAAGAAAGATCAACATCCAATCAAGACATTAAATGCTATGAACATGGAAAGCAAGGACACATCAAACCGGAATGTTCTAAACTCACAGAGAATCGTGAGAACAAAGGAAGGAAGGATTACAAAAAGAAGGTCTACATTGCTTGGGATGACAACGAAATAAGTTCTTCATCGGACTCCGATAGTGATCAAAGCGTGAATCTAGCATTAATGGCATCATATAATTCCGATGATAAAAACAATGAGGTTAGTAGTGAGTTTTCAATTTTTGATAATGATGCTCAAAGAGAAATTGATGAACTTCTAAGTGAATGCAAAATTCTATATAAAACTATTTCATCTCAAGAAACAAATATCAATCTTAGAAGAAAATATTGAGAAAATAGAAAATAAATTTAAAGATGAAAAATAAGAATTAATTAAGAATTTTGCATGCACTAAACGTGAATCACTTTCTTTTCAAATAGTCCAATTAAAAAGAGTCCTAGAAAGATATGAGAAAGGACAAATCAGATTGGAATGTGTTCTTAGTAATCAAAGATATTCAAATGATAAAAGTGGTCTTGGTTACTCAAAATTTTCTAAACCAAATTTAAACAAGACCATCTTTGTAAAAGCTAAAGAACAAATTCCAAAAGAAGAAAGTGACAAGCATAAAATAGTTCATCAATATGCTAAAACGAAAAGAAATAATAAGAAAAAGTCTTATAATAAGAAAAAATATTACCCCTAGATATAAAAGTAACTTTGAGCCCACTTGTTTCTATTGTAGTATAAAAGGTCATACTCTAAATGCATGTTATATTAGAAATTTTAGTGTTGCTCAAGGTCATTATGTATGAGTTAAGAAAGGGACTAACTATGAAGGACCCAAGGCAATTTGGGTATCTAATAAAATTTAACTCTTTTTTGTAGGTATACTTGAAGACCTCTTCTAATCAATGGTATCTTGGTAGTGATTGTTCGAGGCACATGACACGTGATTTAAGCAAATTTTCACATCTAAAGCTCAAGGCCAAAGGATTTGTTACTTATGGTGACAACAACAAAGGAAGAATCTGTGGCATAGATATCGTTGGTTCGCCGTCTTCAACAAATATAGAAGATGTCCTATATGTGGAAGGTCTAAAGTATAGTCTCCTTAGTATTAGACAATTGTGTGTCCGAGGTTTCAAAATCAACTTCACTAAAAATGAATGCTTGATTGAAAATGAAGTTACACATAAAGTTATGCTAAAAGGTAAAAGAGTTAATAACATATTTTTAATTTCCTTAGATAACTTATCTATGAATGTTAGGTGTCTTTTGGAAAGTAACAATGAATCTTGGTTATGGCATAAGAGGTTTGCTCACATTCATATGGAACACTTAAATAAATTGACCAAACATGACTTAGTCATTGGCTTGCCGAAGATAAAATAATCAAAGATAGGTTGTGTGGCGCTTGCAAAAAGGGAAAGAAAACTAAGTCAACTTTCACATCAAAGAATGTGGTGTCCACAACTAGGCCACTAAAATTGTTGCATATGGATCTCTTTGGTCCATCAAGAACAAAAAGCTTTGGAGGTAATGTTTATGCATTAGTAATTGTAGATGATTTTTCTCGATACACTTGGACTTTCTTTTTAATGCAGAAAAGTGAAGCTTTCAAGGCATTCAAGAAGTATGCAAAGTAAATAAAAAATGAGAAGTCTCTTATAATTGCCTCCATTAGAAGTGACCACGAAGGAGAATTCCAAAACGTCTTATTTGAAGAATTTTTTGAAGAACATGGAATCTCGCACAACTTCTCCGCACCAAGAACTCCATAACAAAATGGTGTCGTAGAAAGGAAGAATATGTCATTGGTGGAACTTGCAAGGATAATGCTAAGTGATTTAAATGTTCCTAATTACTTTTGGGTGGATGCGGTGAGCACGACATGTTTTGTAAGTAACCATGTTAATATTAGGCCTATTCACAAGAAAACCCCTTATGAACTTTTCAAAGGGAGAAAACCAAATATTTCTTTCTTTCATATTTTTGGGTGCAAATGTTTTGTCCTAAACAATGACAAAGACAACCTTGGTAAGTTTGACGAGAAATCTGATGAAGGTATTTTTCTCGGCTACTCTCTATCTAGTAAGGCTTTTAGAATTTATAATAAAATAAATTTAACTATAGAAGAGTCTATGCATGTAAGGTTTGATGAAACTAACCCCTCGAAAGAGGATATTGTTGTTTTTGATGATGATGATGATTTTGTAGAAATTCCCAAAGAATATACCTTTAAAGATATCATTGAAGAACATCAAGATAGACTGGTTCAATAAGACTCCAATGTCAATGATCTACCAAAAGAATGGAGGACTCATAGAGATAATCCTATTGACAAAGTGATCGGAGACATAAGTCAAGGTGTAGCAACAAGATTAAATCTCAAGGATGCATGTCTAAACATGGCATTTGTGTCTCAAATAGAACCAACCAAAGTCGATGAAGCCTTAGGCGATGATCAATGGATAATAGCGATGCAAGAAGAACTAAACCAGTTTGAAAGAAATCAAGTTTGGAATCTTGTGTCGAGACCGGAAAATAAACACATCATAGGAACAAGATGGGTTTTCAAAAACAAACTTGACGAAAATGGAATCATAGTTTGCAAAAAAGTAAGATTGGTCGTACAAGGATACAACCAAGAAGAAGGAAACGATTTTGACGAGACATTCACTTCGGTTGCAAGGTTAGAAGCAATTATACTTTAATTAGCTTATGTGTGTTCTATGAATTTCCAGCTTTTCCAAATGGACGTAAAGAGTGCATTCTTGAATGGATTCATAAATGAAAAAGTGTATGTTAAGCAACCCCCCTGGGTTTGAAGATTACAAGAATCCTTCTCACGTATTCAAATTAAAGAAATATCTTTATGGTTTAAAACAAGCACCAAGAGCATGATACGATCGACTTAGCAAGTTCTTATGTGACAAAGGATTTGAAAAGGGAAAAGTTGTCAAGACCTTGTTCATCAAGAAAATTAAAGAAGAAACACTTTTGGTGCAAATATATGTTGATGACATGTCTTCGGATCAACCAATACAAAGTTATGTGAAGAATTTTCATCCATGATGCAAGGAGAGTTTGAAATGTCTATGATGGGAAAAATGAACTATTTCTTAGGATTACAAATCAAGAAACTTAAACACGGCATCTTCATCAATCAATCCAAATATTGCAAAGAACTTTTAAAGAAGTTTGATATGGATAATTGCAAGGCATTGTCTACACCCATGGGATCTGGTACTTATGTGGATCAAGATGAATCCAGTGTCTCAGTTGATACCACAAAATATAGAGGAATGACCGGCTCATTGTTATACTTAAGGGCAAGTCGTTCGGATATCATGTTCAGCGTATGTCTATGTGCCTGATTTTAAGCCAATCCAAGGGAATATCACTTAACGGCAGTCAAGCGGATAATGAAGTATCTCAAAGGATCAACCAATGTCGGCTTATGGTACCCAAAAGGTAGTATTAGCAATTTAATTGGATATTATGACACTGATTATGCAGGATGTAAAATGAATAGGAAAATCACAAGTGGGACATGTCATATCTTAAGTAATGCATTAGTCTCATATGCATGCAAGAAGCAAGCATGTGTAGCGCTCAGTATGGCCGAAGCGAAATACATAGCAGTCGATTGTTGTTGTGCACAGATACTTTGGCTCAAGCAACAACTTCGTGACTATAGACTCGATCTAGGATGCATTCCTTTACGGTGTGACAACACGAGTGCAATTAACATCACAAAGAATCTGGTCATGCATTCAAGGACCAAACATATCGACATTCGACATCACTTTTTACGAGATCATGTTCTTCAAGGGGATGTCAATGTAATTTTCATAGATACTCACAATCAACTGACAAATATATTTACAAAAACTTTGGCGAAAGAACCGTTCTTCAAAATTCGGCGAGAACTCAGAATTCTTGATGAAGGTGATATCTAAAACTTCAAAAGTTGATCATTCTAGCATTTGAGTATCAAGGTACATAAATATGGATTTACCTCTCTTTGGAAACTTTCTATGCTATATTAAAATTTATCGTGTCGGTAAAATTTTACAATTTTTCCTATTTTCGCACATCATTAAGTTATTATTTTTCAATTTTTTTAATCAAAATTTGCCTCTAAATATGTGCTAACATGTTCTATACTTGTTATATCAAGACCTCTCATGAATTTGAAGCTACACACTTACTGTCTTTTATACTTTTCAAAATTTTAAGGGTGTTAACCAGTTAACGCATACGGTTAACCGGTTAACACTGTTCATTTTTAAAATTTTATTTAAAAAAATAAAATTCTGAACTTTTGATTTGTGTAGTTAAGTGTTTTGATTGCATGTGCTCTAAAGACATTCTCATCAACATTTCTTGGAACTCCTCTTCTTCTCTTTGGCTTCCTTGACTCCCCATTAAAACCCTTTTCCAACTTCTACCCACTCAAATAACATTCAAAGTCACATTAAAATCCCACTCAACCATTACTCTTTATAAACCACCTTCACTTTCTTCATCTCTTCAAAACATCCAAACTCAAATCCGAAAATTCATCTTCAAACCCTAGAAATCCTAAATCTTCATCCATGGCTCCCTCAAAGAAAGGAAAAGGAAAAATGTCGGAAAGTAGCTCAGCTATCAATGAGGAAGATTCTCCTATGGAAACAACTAAGAAGCGGCGAATGGATTTCAAGGTTCGTGTTCGACAACTTCTCAAGGTAAAATATGTCAATCTCAAAGCTTTTCCAGAACCAACTTTTGATTTTCCAGCATTGCTAAAATACCAAAAGATGGGGGCCTTTGTCTCTGATAAGGGTCGGTGTTACCCGAATTTAGTAAAATATTTTATGAATCACTTATCTATTAATCTGAATGCTGCTGGGAAAAATATGCTTAAAACTATTGTTAGAGACTTAGAGGTGAGTGAAGATTTGTCAAAAATTGCTGTTACACTCAAAATTCCGTATACCGGTTGTTTTCTCCGGAAAGGAGTTAACCATAAGGATGGTCCTTGGGTTGAGTACGACAAAATGGAATATTATTATAGTATTTACAGATTTATGAGAGAAGTTGTGGTGGATGGACAACACACACCTCGTGTCCTATGCTATGTTAAGAATTTGCCGGTAAATGACCGAATGCTTCATTACGTTATTTCCCATGTTTTGCTTCTGAAGGATTCGAATCATTCCTAAATTAATGATCTCGAGATGAAAGTGCTTTTCACAATTAAGAATAAGATCAAAGTTAATTGGATGTTGACAATGATGTATCATCTTTGGCAAACAACTTACTCTTTCTACCCGACTTCCTTATGGTCGTTTCATTTCAAAGATTTTAGAGTTGTCAGATTTGAATCTTGATAGGGAACCATCTATTGCAATGAAATCGAAGGCAAATGAAATTAGTTTGATTACTATTATGAAGAACACCAATATTGTCAAATGTGATGACGGAACAATACAAGTACGAAGACGGCTCGTCTACCTCCAATCATCCAATCCCGGAAGGCGGAGTTACTAATGAATTTCTCTATATCACCATGATGAACCAACACCGTGAAACTACCCGGGCCATCATTTCTCTTCGAAACCTAGTCTTAAACTCTCAAAACCAAAATGCGGGTAATGATGAGGATGAAGACGAAAGTGAAGAGAATGAGGAAGGAAGCGAGGAAATGCCAGAGGATGACTTCTAAAGCACTTGTCTTATGTTTCTTTATTTCTTGTTCTAGTTATTGTTTAAGTTTATGTGTTTTTGTTTAAGTCCTAGTTTCTTAAGGCACTTTTGGTTTACTAGATTTATGCTTTACGTTTCGTATCCGTGAATGTACCATACAATGTGCGTGTGTTATGTTATCGTATCGTATCATAAACAAAGTTATGTTTTTATGTTAGTATATGTGTTAACATTATTTGTTTACTCTATGTTTGTCATGTATGTATCAAATTTCATTTCCATTATTGTGTGATCCTCTTCCTTTTTGCTAATGCCAAAGGGAGAGAAGGATTGGTTTCTATAATGTTTCATTGTGCAGAAATTTCATACCTCTTGAATTAAGGGGGAGCTTTAACTTAGGGGGAGAAACAAGTCTCAAAGAAAGCTTTCAAAGATTGGTTGTCATCATCAAAAAGTGGGAGAATGTAGAAGCAAGCTTCAATCGCATAAAAGTTTTGATGAAGACAACAAGTATTCTATGCAACATGTGCATGCAAAAAGTAAGAGACTCAAATGACATAAAGCCTCAAGATTGTGTTCTAGCATATGTCAAAGATAAAATGGATCAAAGCTTCACATACAAACCAATCAAGTTTCAAGTATTGAAGATCAAATATTGAACAACTCAAAGGTATATCAAATATCATTTAAAATACTTATACAAGTGTTCGATTATTTATCTCACACATAACATATATCATAAGAATTTTTTAAACATTAGGAAAATAGCTCACTCATTTTAAAATTAATTATATTCTGAAAAACCTACAGTGTTAACTGGTTAACGCACATGGTTAACCGGTTAACGGATGCTGATTTTGAATATTTTTGAATGTCGAAGGGCTGTTAACCAATTAACCCATATGGTTAACCGGTTAACCCTGTAGCAGTGAGCGAAAAATGACATCTTTTCATGAAAATATGCATTGTTTTCATTTAACTTCTTATGGTTTTGCTGCATAAAATTTATACCTCTTTGTAGGGGTGTTTTGTGCATTATAAATACTTGTCTTTTTCAAATTACAACTTACCTCCAAGAAATTTAATAATCAAATCCACTCATTCTCTTCAATTTTCAAATATTTCTTAAAGTGTTCATACAAACATATTTTTGAGAGAAACTTTAGCATAAATTTCACACATTATCATAGTTTCATCTCACACTACTCACAAACACTTGTATATTTCAATTGAGTGATATTTGTTTCAAGGAGAAGATCAATCGTGAAGATTGATAGCATCATATTCTCAAATCATCAAACTTGTATCAAGTTATTTTCTTATATTACCATGTTGTCCAATATTGTTGGACACAAGTGATGTGTTTGAAGAGGATTGTTCTTCCTACACTTTAGTTACCTATAGCTTAGATCACCTTGTGTGTGATTAGGCTTGTACAATCATTCTAAACTATAATGAAATCTCTTACATGTTGTAAGGGAACTGGATGTACCCTCGGATTGTGAGAGGAACCAGGACTAACATCTGTGTCATCTTTTACTTTCCGCTTTTTACTTTCAAGCACGAAAACCACATACATCAAGAAAAATCGGAAATCACAAAAAGAACTCAAAAAAATTTTAAGCACTTAATTCACTCCCTTCTTAGGCGCATCTCTAAATTACAGTTAGAACGTTTATTCCATAAACATTTTTATATGGGACAAACTAAGATTAGTCTAAAGGAATAGGCTAGCATAAAATGAAAGTTTACTGAGCCAATAGTTGATTACCTAAATAGATTTCGACTACTCAAGGCTAGGTGTTTTACACAGGTACCATATGTTATTCAATAAATTTTGACCCTAAGATATATGTCTCATTAGGGGAAATCCACTGACCTAAGGACATTATCGGACTTGTCTGGACAATATCCGCACAATGAATCAAGATTCCTGAGTCCCTAGTGGATTCATGCATAGGAACAATCATTGATACATAAGATTTTCAACCTTTCAATCATTCTCAAAGGATCAAGGAATCTCAAATGATGAAGAATCACTTAAAGACTGCACATAAATCCCAGTGATTTGGGTCCCGAGTCATCAGTTTCACCAATTAGGGTTTCAGTCAACTGAGCCCTCCAGATGAAATATTTCATGGAAAAAGGAGCCAAGGCATCCAAATGTCATCAAGAAAGGTTGATATGACTTTTACAAGCCATCTACAAGTTCAAGAGGTGCATAGATCATGGATTTCAATATTAGGGTTTCATAGTGCCCCAAATAGGGTTTCTGACTAATCGGGGAACCCAAAGTAAAAATTTTCATCTGGACATGAGCCAATGCCATAGGTAATGGTTTAAATTTATCATATACATCATGTAAGTCCATTCATAAGTTCAAAATACCTCAGAAGATGTCCAGTAAAAAAAATCAGAAACTCAGGTGTATCCAGTGTAATTTCTATCTGGACCAAAAAGTCAAAGTTCAACTTTTTCACCTAAAATGATCTTCATTCCCTATATTAAAAGAATATATGGTCCATTTATTAATTTGATCATAAAAAAATCAAGAATTTTGAGATGACTTGTAAAAAGGGCAATCTTTGAAACTTAGAAAATTCTCTAAGTTATAAGGAAAAAGTGTGCAAGTACCCTACTTCCAAGCATCATAACTTGTGATCCAAGCATCATATTTTTGTGAACCAAATCTCAAATGAAAGATCTTTCCACAAACTATAAATGATTCAACTACACAAAACTCCAATTTATCATGGATTTTAAGTTGAAGATTGATCAAAATCAAGAAAAAATTGTAAATTTTAACCCTTAGACAAAATTGGCCTAAGTACAAAATCAGTCAAAACATCAAAACTTGATGGTTTTTTTTCACATAGTTCCAAGCTGATTCAGATCCTTGTGAAAACACCAATGTTATCACAAATGTTACCAACAATTCAAAGAACCAATTGACATGAAAAGATCTTGCTTGAGCATGAAGAAATCTCTTGTCAAACACACCATGACACAACTGTTTTCCAAAAACAGATTTTCATAGAACCTTAGATTTTGATTTTAGTGAGTCAAAGGATAAGAACAAATGGTCAAGAGCATCAAAAAAATCATTACAAACCTAATCAAACGTTCAAATTCATGATCGCACCAAGGAATTCCCATTTATGTCATTTATGAATTTCAACACATATGCATTTTGATCCAATGGCCACCATGCTCCAAAATGGCATATGCTTGAATATCTTGATCAATCAGCTACATGTGTCCACAATCCAAGATCAAAGCATATGAAGAATGTGAATTAAGCTGCAGTTGGTTACTCTATGAAATCATCTCATCATGCCTTGTGTAATAAGATATTTCACAAACAATGATCAACAATTTAGGATCTCATCTCTTCAAGACTTAGAGGCTAAGAAATCTCAACATATTTTCCTATAAATAGAGACCTCGTTTGATCATAAAAATCACACCAAAGCCTTTGAATCCCAAGCTTTATCTTCTTCACTCTTAAAGACTCAAAACTTGACATTTTGAGCAAGCAATACCGGGTTTTGAGTTGTGGCTACTATCAACTCAATCTAATTGCCCAAACACATCACATATGATGTATCTGAGGTGTTCAAACACTTTAACCAACCCAGAAACACCTCCAACCCAAAATCACCCCTTAAAACCTCAAAGAAACCTTGTTTCTGCAACTTGAAGGCCACACTTGATCCAACCATTTGCAATAAAGTCCAAGTGTTCAAACACACTCCATATTCATCCAAGGAAGCTATTTAGATCATCACAAGTCTTCTGTAACACCTTTAGATAAAAATCACCTCATACGGTGCAACTCCAAGTGCAGGTAAGCCTCAAACTTGGTCATCTCTCAATTCATGCATATTTTCTCGCACTATCTCTTAACCATGTGTGCGTAATCATATATCAAATGTTTCCCCTAAATCAATTTAATAAAATCATCATCATGTAGAATTTTATGAGTCTTAGACCAAATTAGGGTTCTTTAGTGTTCATCACTGATTTCTCTCACCACACTTAAAATAAATGAAATTAATTGCCATGTTTGAATTCGTGAGTGAATTTGCAACAATTTTGGGGCTGGTTTCATGTACTTTCAGTAAGGTTTGAGTGGAATATGATGAATTTTGCAAATCTAGGAAAATTGAGCCATGGCGCGTGTTCTTGAGGTGTTCTTGATGTCTTTTTTCAAATATTTGAATTTTTGAATTTTTGCATTTTGTTTAATTGATTCAAAAATTAATAACTTTCTGATTCTTTTGAGTTTTTGAATGATTCTTTTTTCATTAATTCTAAAAAAATATATTATTTTATTCCATGAAAAAAATCAAAAAAAACTATTTATTTAATATATTTAATATTCTCATAAAGAATTAATTTTTATTTGTTTTTAAGCATTTCAAAATTATTTCTTTTACTTGATTTTTTAAACATAAATGATATTCAAGTCATCTCATGGATAAAACATAAATTTTCAAACATCAATCCAAGATTTAAACTTGTTTTTCATATATGTTTGATATTTTTAAATCCTTTTAAGTTTTTTTTTATTCAAAATAAATACTTAAAAAAAATACAAAATTTGGGTTTTTAACATATCACCCCTAATTTTTCAAATATCACACTTTTGGGGCTCTATTAGAGTGTAAGTCTCATCCCTTTTTGAAAAATAAACCATTAGGGTTCATCTGATCCATTTTCAAAAACCCGCCGCGATCGCCTTTTTCACCGCATTGAATTTTCATCTGTGAATTTCCTTACACATAACATTATTTTAACCAAAATGAATTGTGAAAATGTGTCATGGGGAATCCTTTATGTTTAGGACCCATTTTTTCTATTTTAAACTTTGTCTGGTCTATTTTAAAACTCCGCTAGGCTTCCGTATAAGTCTTGATCCCTCCAACTGTTTTTTCAAACAGTTTCTCAATCTCATCTTTCTCTTTTCATCTTCTCAATATAAAGATCTAATACACCTGCTACTAGACTGAGCTTCATTTCGGTGAACTTCTTTCTTAGCGGTAGGCAGCTTTTCAGCACCCAAGTCCTACCTTGTGTGTGAAATCACAAGATAATAAAATGTAAGTTCTTTACTTTTAGGATTGGCATGAATTTTGTAAAAAAAATATAGCAGTAATGTGTTTGTACAAGATCATTGCAAAAGAAATAATATATTAATCAAAGAATCCACTTATGTGCACCCAAACATGTTGTGTTGAAATGTTTCAACATCTGGAACAACATGTCGAAGAAGATGTCAAGACAATTTATTCAACATCATGAACTGCGAAAGATGGATTGAAGTTTCTGTTTTGGTTTCAACAGAAACATAATATATAGAAGATTTAAATCAATCCAACGACGCCGATTGTAAAAGATCTTGAAGACTCAAATTTACATTGAAGACAAATATTGAAAAATATAGAGTTTCTTTAGAGATATTTTAGGAGTTTTTATATTTGAAGATCTTTTTGTATATTTATAGCAGATTTTTCTGCATATTTGTAGCAGTTGTTATGCTGTGATTTTTTAGGCCCAAATCTAGTTGGGAATAGGTTATAAATAAAAACCTTGTAATCTTGGTTTAGAACCAACCAACCAACCGAAAATGTAAACATTATTAAGGTTGTGTTCTTATGGCAGTCGTGCGCAACAAGGAACCCTGTTGTGGCTGTTTTATTTGTAAACCTTGAAGATGCTAAGTAAGAGGTGGATTGTACTTAACTCAAGCTTCTATGCAAGGTTAAGGTATTGTCATGGAAGTGTGGCTTCTATTTTGAATTGTTGTGTAGGTAAAAAGTCGTCAATATCAGCAACTGATTGTTGAGGACTATGAGACATCACTGAGGTGATTGGAAGTGAGGATGTGTTTCTCATTGTCACTCCCGGGATTTTCATCCTAGTACAAACGCGAAAGTGGTGCAGAAAAGGTAGAGTCGCCAGCCAGGCATTTTTATCCTGAATGAATGGGAAAGGTAATGCTGCACAAACCGAAGAGAAAATGAAAGGACAAGTTCCTGCGAACCAAAGATACTTGGTTCAGGAGTCGGTTACGAACTGGGAAGGTATTAGCACCCAGGTCGTCCGTCAAACCCGACGGGATCCATGCTTGTTAGTCTGTTTCAAAGGGTAAGGAATAAAACTGCTACTGGACAAAAGAACTGCTAACTAGAACTGGAATGAGAAAGGGAAGTGGAAAAGAGAGAACAAAAAGGTACGGGAAAAATGTAGGGAAAATAAAGAGTGTGATTGATTAGGCACTAGCCCGCTGCCTACGTACCTCATCGGGAAAACGAGGATCTGAGTCGACGCAGTTCGCCTAACTAAGGCGAGAACTTTTTTGTTCTTTTTATGAGATTGAACTGCTTATGCCTATGCTCAGGTGTTGTAGGCTCTCCTTGAACGAGTGTGTTATCGTCTTGCAAAGAGACATGTAAGAGCAAGTTCTTACATTGTGAGTGAATGAGATGAGAAGAGAATTCCCGCAGGAAAAGATGTTTATTGTTTGTGAACTATCTTTTAAAGACGTTTTTTGCTTTTGTTGTTTGTTAAATAGTCTCCATTCTAATATTTATTCATCATGATAGATGCCTTACACCTCACCTCAAAATGGGACGTGTGTAAATACCTCATGGCAAAGTCTCCTGGCGCACGAGAAAGCTCGACCTTTATTAGGCGTTTTGTTGTTTTTTCTTTGAGATGAGAAAGAAATACTCAAATTGAGAAAGGGAAAAACTATGGGGAATAAGACTCACCCTAAATTGTTGTATTCAAAGGATATCCTATGCTTAGTGTGGTTTTCTACTCCTAATGAAACTCTAAGGAAGTTAAGTTGTTTCTAAAGAGGGAAAGAATGAAGTCATACAAACAAAGCAAAAAGTGCTAAGGAAAACAAAACTTGAAAGCATAAAGAAGATAAGTAATAAGTTGTATGAACAAGCTTATCTTAACCTCCCTACAAAACAAATATTAGCTTTACAATGCATATTGAAAGCATAAACATAAGTAAAGCACAAGTAAGGCTCAAACTAGCTAAGGAAAAACACTAAGGGTTCCCTAAGACTACACCCTATAAGTAAAGGATCCTAAATGATAAAAGGACTTCTAAAGTCAGTAACTAGACCCTACTAAAGTGTTCTAAGATTACAAGACCAAACACTAACAAACTATGTCCTAATGAGGTACTAAACCCTAAATGAATTCAAGGTGAAGTTAGATGGAGAAGTTTGAATGGAAACACAAAGTAAACTTGTATTAAACCAAAGGTGAATGTTAAAACCAGAACCTAACACTAAATTAAAGTGTCTCAAAATATGAACCAAAGTATGGACAAAGAGATTCAAGTGAAATAGATTCAAGTAAACGATGGAATGAAGAAAGAATAAGAAGAAATGAACATGTGATTTCTTAAGAAGAAAAAGACTTAGAAGAAAAAGTTAAGCATGTACAATGAAATGTGAAACTCCCACACAAAAACCAGAGGCTATATGAGAATATAAGATGAAGATTAGAATAAAAAATTAACCACAAATTAACAATTGTGAAGCATATTAGGGTTATGGAACAAAGAAGTTTGACTTTGGAACTCTTAAGTACAAAAGTATACCAAATGAAGTAAGTGAACTTACGACTTGATGAGATGAAATGGGAAATGAGTTAAAAACATTATAAGATGTATTATAAGTGTATAACATGAATACAAGACTCAAAAAGTGGAATTAGAAGTGTTAAAATGAAGGGAGAATGATAATTAAGTCAAATGGAATGCATATGAATATAAGTGAAACTTATGGAACAAGTAACCCTAAAATTCCAAAGGTAAGGACCTATAATGGACATAAGTGACTTAAAAACCTAAAAATTAAACCAAAGAACTCAAGAGGAGGATTCCTAATGAAGGGCATAAATGCCTTATCAAAATGGGCTTAGAAGGATAAACAAATAAGCCACAAAATGTAACTTGAAAAGGAAGGTACCAAACAAATACCTATGGTCATGGAAAAAAATATAAAAATTGGGATTCAAAGTCACAAACCAGGGAGTAACAAACCTCTAAAATATATAACAAAAATTTGCATTTTAACTCAACCAAATAATTGTACAAAGAGGATTAGGGTTTTGAAGGAGGGGACTCAAAGAAATGACTCACAAATGGACCAAACATGACCTAAAAATTATGAGAAATATATTTTTGGGGATTTCAACATGTTCTATGATCAAATCATAAGGAATTAAGTTCAAACTATTTTTGGATTATGATAAAATAAATGGAGAAGGCAAGGTAATCAAGAATGAGAAATTCCAAAAGAAATTAAAATGGAAAATTAATTCTGGTCAGAAAAAATAAAGAAAAATGAAATAAAAATATGAAAAATTTGGAAAAAAATGTTGAAAAGTCAGAGGAAATTATTTGAGGATTTTTGGATGTTATTTGGTATTTTTATAAAATGAAAATTTAATGGAAAAAGTAATGAAATTAAAAAGAAAGGAAAAGGGAAAGGGGTGTAAATAACATATAAATCTAGTTCAAAACCATTGGGCTTATGAGACTGGGGGCGTGAAAAGCAATTGGAATCCCACTCCAAAATGCGCTGAATACAAAACTTATGATGGACCTTGGTCAACTATTGACTCAAATCTGGACCAAAGGATCAATCTCATGCTCATAATAAAAGTCAAAGTAAACGGGTCAAAGGGACCAGGTGAAAGCACATGATACATAAGGTGGATGACATGCACGTGTAACACCCCAAAATTTGCCCTCATATTTATTATCACTAACTGGCTTATGCTTCACATTCATCTGCATTTCCCATTAGGTCAAAAATTTCAATCATGCATTGCATTGGCTCCTAAGGTATGAGATCAATGCCATATGATTAGGGTTTTAAACCATATCCATATCTATCAGGTGGATTCAAAGTTTTGGTTATGTGGCTATTAATAACATCGACTTCTTATGCACTTTCTACTCGATTAAGGTTTATTTCCCTGATTAAGTGATCTCTAAGGAATTCACTCGTAAAGACTGTTCATTGGTGTATCAGGCTTATTATCACGGTGGATTATGGTTCTATTCATGATTGAGCTTGAGGGCATTCCACCAACTAAGGTCCTTTATGTTAACGTTCGATTTGGGCTTATTTGATGGAGAAATTCATTCAAGTTCGCCATTTCCAAATGATTTAAAAAGGGGATGGTTCAAGGATTATTGATATTTGGATTTATCATGACATCAAAGTTTGGTTCAAGAATAAGGTTCGAATTGAGGATGGAAAAAGTGAACAATTATGATCTATTCAGAAGACTCCATTCGAATTCAAATACAATTCATTTCTAACCATTTATCTTAAACCAAAAACCCATTACTTTTTTTATCCAATTACCAAAATATGTCAATTAATTCAATAACCATCCAATTCGAGTATTCATTTATTCATTTCTTAATAACAATTCAACTCGTTTAATATTCGTTTCAAATCCCAAGTCATTACCTAAGAATCGTATTTGAACTCGTTAGTTTACCCGATTATCCGATTATCCATTTGTCCATGTATCCATCCATACTTTCAAATCTTGCCTATTCATTTCTCTATGGCCCGATGTTCATTGTAGTCATTAAAGCCCAAAACCATATCCAACTTTCAAACTCAATTCATGACCAGGCCTTTTTTTTAATTATGTTTCTATACCTGTCCATTTTTATACACCAATAAAATCCAAATAATGGAAATGCATTCTTTATTTTTTCTCCACATGACATTCTCGCAGCAGGAAAAGGAAATATATAACAAAATAATCAACTAAAAAAAAGGAGAAGAGAAAAGTAACGAAAAACTCAATTTCTAGAAGAATTGATTAACATAAGTTCTCCTCAAATTCTAACAGGATCTCAACAGAAAAAAAACAGAAAACAGACACCGCAGAAAAATGGAAGAGGCAGAGAAAATCGGTTACACACATCAGAAAAATCAAAACAGAAACTAATAATAGAGGATCCTATCAAAAAAAAGATATTAGTGAAATATACATAATAGAAATCGGTTACAGGGGTCTATATGAGAAAATTAGTTACAACCATAACTTATATAGCAGAATTCACAGCAAAAATAATAGAGGAGAAATAGAAAATGAGTTAACTTGAACTGATAACAAAAAAACTCAGTGGCAAAAAAAAACACCAAGAAATCTCCCTCAACTCTGCAAAACACCATTCATCATCTTGAACCAAGGATCTTCATTCCTCTCAATCTCCAACTATCTTCTTATTTCAATAACAAAAACAAAATGAAGCTCTTCAACAAAACTCCAATTCCACTCTTCATCTTCAACAACTTAAGAGAACTCTCTGCAACCTTGATTCTGTATCTTCAATTAACAGAAACTTTTTTCTCCAATTTCATTCTTCATACCTTCGTCATCACCGCTATACTCTTCAACTATCTCAATTTGATTCTTTCATCATCTTCATCAATCAAGCAATATCTACAACAAACTTTTTCATCAATCACTCTATCTTCAGATCTTTCAAACCATCTTCACTTTCACTTCATCATCGTCATTGAATATTCAACCTGCAAGAACTCTTGACAATACTCTTCATCATTCGTTCGTCACCATGAAACCTCCTTCATCAACTCATCTGCAAGAAATCAACAATCAATACAACAACGACAATAATGAGCAATTTTAGAATTGAGAAAGAGGAGAAACCAATGTCGATGCTATTACCTCAAGAAGTTGCATCACCTTCGTCAGTTCTTTAATTCACAATATCAACAACATTTCAGAACGAAGAATCCCAACATTAAGGTCGTCGACATGGATGTATTCAAACTGGTATTCACCTGCCTCGACACCAACGACAAGATCACCGTCGCCGAGTTAAACAGCATCTTCCGTCCCAGCCAACGAGCTCCAGCGTGTCATGAAAGATCTCGATGCAGATTGCGACAGTTTCACCAACCTCGCTAAGTTCACCATATTCTGTCTATTCGGTTCAGCCGACTACGATGATCTGAGCTTTGCGACACATTCGATCTGAACAATAAGGAAGAAAGACCTCATCTCCACGATGGAACTCTATCAGGTGTTGAATACTCTTGGGATGAAGCGCTCTGTCGATGAATGGCACATCATATCTAATCCATTGATGCTAACAGTGACGGGTTCGTAAAAGACGATGATGCGTCCATGGCGGTTCGGGTGTGATAAATTTCTGGAAAACTTCATGAGTGATCCAAATTCTCTTAATTAATATGGTATATTTTTTTATTCCAGATTTGGTCGGTTTTAGTAATTAATTCTGATTTTTGATCACAAGCTGTCCCAAAAAGAAGTGTTTTGACATAAGGGACCAAAAACAATTTTTCCAATAGGTTTGAGGCCTATTTTTTGTGTGATTAACCACTGGAATTTGTGACATTTTTATGCTACTTAGGATTTTTTTTCATAATTTTTGGTGCCATTTTGGATCCACTTTGTGGAGTTGTTTTTCGGCGATCACGCCTTGTTATATTGCATATTTAGTAAATCGTTTTGGCATTTTGGTGCATAACTTTGTGAAATACTTTTAGACCATGCAAGATACTGACTTCACCATGCTAGGTATTTAATTTCAAAAAATTTCAAGCATTTTTTCTATTTTTTCATGCCACCTAGATTGTAGGTCCAATTATGTGTTTATTTGCTCCATATCCTAGATGTTAGGAAGGCATTCATGCCATTTGCTTGAGATAATTTTTGGTAACTTTTAGAAGTTAATTATAGGTCACTTTTAGGTCCTTAATTCCAGTTATAGGTCACTTCTTGAACCATATTCATTTGATTTATTTTGGTGTTTCAAAGTGCATCCTTACTTGAACATGTTTAACCTAAACTTGTTTCTCTTCTCCTCTAAATGTTAACATGACTTATGTGGGAATCATAAATTCCTATACATGCGTTGTAATTGCATCTCATATCTTGTATGCTACTGACCCATAATCATCTCATGCATATTCACATGGCATTCATCTCTAACTTGCATCATTTATAATCACATGTGATACTTGTTCCACTTCTTCTCAAATCTTCTTCTTCTTACTCCATATGCCTAAACCATTGCATCCATGATGGTATGTTCATTCATCTACATTAATAAGAATTCACTACTGAATTTGGTACTCATTTCATGTATTAATTTATGCTTGTATTCCATATGCACTCATACTTCATCCGTGAACCCTAACTTGCATTCATGTGAACTTATGTGAACTTTTTGTACATAGTTTGATCTTGTGAGGTATCCTAGAATCCTTAGGGACCTATAGAATGGAGCTATTGGCTTTAGAAGTCATATAACCTTTAGGTACCTTCACCTTAGACTTAGGTATTATTTTGAACCATAAGTTCCATTCTAGGATGTGTGTAAGGTTTAATTGCCTTTATGCTTTGATTATGTTTCCAATATGAAAATTATGTTGGTACTAACTTTTATTTTGTAGGGTTAAGGTAAGCCACATACAACTTCTTAATTTATCTATTTATGGTATCAAATTGTGTTTGCCTTGCACTTTCATTCAACTTTCTTCATCTAACTTTACCATAGATTTCCATTAGGGTGTAATACCTCATTAGGACATAGATTATAGTTGTTTGATTTCATAAATTATAATACTCTAATAGGGTTTAGCTACTTAATTTAGAATATTTATATCCTATAGGATCCTTTTGTAAACACCCCAAATTTTCCCTCACTCATTTCACCATGGCTTGTGATCTTTTCATTTGCATAAATTCAATCATAGCATCTCATACCACATTTTTTATTCACTGCATTGGTTCTAAGTCATCTGCATCTAGGGTTTGTGATCTGAGCAATCCAAGAGCTACTTGAGGCACTCCAAAGGTCTCCAATCACCTCAAGAGGGTCCATGTATGTTCAAGCATCATGCTATATCCCCACAAGGTCAAGAAAGTCAAAGAATCACAAGAACTGAGAAAGGCATGGAAGCAGAGCCAGGTTTAACTGCACAGATGACCTAGAATTAGGGTTTTGGTTTCAGAGGCCATGACTCCAAATTTTTTGGTCATTCTTGTTTCTATTGGTCTCTATATGTCATGAGGACCATGAATATCATTTTTCATGAAGAAATTCAATGGGGAAGGCATCTGATCAAGAGATGACTTCTTGAGCAAGTCAGTGCAAAATCAGGGCATCTGAGGCCCCCAATGACCCAACCAAAGGGGTTTCTCCATCATTTTGAATGTGTATGATCTTTATTTGATCATAGAAGATGTTAGAAGTTCACAAAATTGAAGAATTTCAAGCCATTTGCAAAGTTGCCTTTTTGGGAAAGTGACTTATAATGTAAATTTGCCATTTTGGGAAAGTTTTTCAACCTCCTCTTTTTGATTCAAAAATGCTTCAAATGAGAAAACTTTGGTCATGAAAGTTGTAGATTGGATCATTCCCTTTTCAAAAAGTACAAGAACTCATTCTAATTCATTTTGGATCAAAAGTTATGGCCTTGCAAAGTTGGACAAAATCACTAAATTTTCACTTTTGTGCCAAAGAGGGAAATTTGCAAATTCTTGTACCAAGGCAAAATGTGACTTCAAAGTGACTTCTAATCATCATACAAACACAATGCAATGCCTAAAAATCAGAATTTCCCAAGAAATTTCTCACTTTCATACCTTGAATTCCAAGAATCATAAGTTACTTTTCATGAAAATCACAAAGAGGGAAATCTTGCAAGAAGGGTTCCTTTGGTTTTGTTTGATCTCTAATCAATATCAAAGTGTCATAACAACATTATGTGATGCATTTTGCTGCATATTCCCCAAGAGATGTCACATGTTCATGGCCAAAAGTCATAAAATGCAACAAGTTGCAAAAAGGCAAAACCTATGGCATCTCACCCTTCATCCATTTCAGATCACATCAATTCATCCCATGGCCATCCTTGAAGGCAGCTGAACCCAAAGCAACCCTAAGATAGCCTCTGCCACAACCCATTCCTCAAGTACACATAACATTGAAATTTTGGCCAATTGCCCCATGCCATTCCCACAGTGCAAGTCACTTCCTCAGACCTCTTCCAATAGTTTAGGGATGTGCTATGGATCATAAAGCAAGCCACACACAAGCCAGAAACCTCACACAATCCAGCTTGCACAAAATCTGTCCAAAACTTCTCCTCTTCGAAACTCTTCACACAGCCTTCAAACTTCCATTTTTATTTCACCAACAAGTCACAAATCATCCTCAGAGCCAAAATCCACCACTGAAACAGCTTGAAACATCACACACAAAGACCTCCATTTTTGCTACACCAGAACAAAACAGCCACAACCAGCCATTCTCAAAGCTCTCCAAGCTTCATTTCATCATCAGGGTGTTCAAAGGAGAGGGTTTGCACAAAGTTTGAGTCCAGAAAGCTCAGAATCAGAGGGTTTTCATCTCAGGTAACATGAAGAACTTTTTTCCCAGAAGCTAGCTTTTAAGTTCTTTTATGATGCTATATGCTTTCCTGATCATGAATATGTGTTTACTTTTGAAAATGGCTGTGAAACCATCATGTATGATGTCTCTGAACATTTTCCCGTGTTTCACATTTTGTTTCGATTCATGCTTGTGAGGAAAAATAAATGAATTTTAAATGAGGGTTTAGGTTTAGATTGATGAGAGGATCATTTTGGTGGAAGAAATTTGAAGTTTGGTAACCTGTAGAAGAAACTAGGGTTTGTGCTTGCCGGAGAAGATGATTGGAACCACTGTTCCGGTCATCTGAAAGTGATTAATGTTAATTAGGGATTAGGGACGAGTTTGAATCTGGAGCGTGCGATCTTGCTTCCCGTGCGTGAGTGGATGACCTGGATGATCTCATTAAGCCCTAATCCAGTCATTAGGATAATTAATTAAGTTTAAATTTTTGAATTTGCCAGTTTGAACCTCAGCCCTTGGATAAGGCGCGAGTCAATTCCCTCCATTTCCTTTTGAATCTGGGCCATCAGATACGCTTACTTTTCATTAATTCATATTTTTATTTCATATTTTCTATTTTATTTTGCATCATTTATTAAAAATAGTTAGAAAATTCCAAAAATATTTTCTTTTTGCATTTTTGTTTCAAATATTTTTCTTAACCAGAAAAAAAAATTATTTTATTTTTTTCCTTTTTAAACTATTTTAAAAATATTTAAATGTTTATTTTAATTGATTAATGAATATTAATTAATTAAAATAGCATTTACGTTTCCAAAAATCACAAAAAAATTCACATTGCATTCTAAAACATTTAGAAACATTACCAAACTCTCAAAACAAATTTCTTTTTGGCTCTTGACCTATTTTGATAATTTTCATTGGAATTAAAGTTGTTTAAAGACAATATTTTGGTCCTAACTTGAAAAAATCCATTCTGCCTAACCATGAAGAGTTTGATAATGGTTCTTCTTGCATTGCATTCTTCATAGCATTTAGTTTTTAGGATAAAATTGGTTTTAATTTATCTTTCATTTTCAATTGTATATGCATTTTTCCTTTTGAGGTACCTTGAAACCCTAGTTGACTTAGAAAAATCATAACTTCCAGTAGGTTTAGATTTAGGTCTCCTCCTTTGGTAAGTGAACTTGTGTAGGGTTAGGGTTCCTTTGATCCCATTTTCAATTTTTTATCATGTCATTTTCTTATGATTTTGAATTTTTGTGTTGCATGTTGTTCATAAACCCTAATTCTTGCCTTCCTTTGCATCCATCTTTCATTTGCTTGCATTCATAAATTTTCCATGACATTTTGTGCATCCACATGATTCATAAGACATCTTAGGACATATTGGAATCATGTTTGATCATTGCATCATTCATTTGACATGACATACCTCCATTCCATTTCATAAACTTTCATGAACTTTTATGGTTCAAAGCATGCTGCATTTGCATCCTCATCCTTGTATGATCATCCATAACTCTTGATATGTGTTTGCATCATCTCTTAGCATCATTAACATCATGTTTATGCTTCTGACTTTGGTTTGCATCATGGCATTTCATCTTATTCTCATTGCATTTCATTTCCTTTGCTCACTTTTCAGGTGGTAAGTTGTTTTGAGAAGTGAATTTGCCTTCACTTCTCACAATCTCTCTTCATCTCTCTTATGCATCATTGCTGCATTTTATCTTTGTATTAGAGTAAGCTTGCTCATTCATGCTCTCTCCCTCTTCTTCCTTCAAGCAACTTATCTTCTTAAGTGAAGTAAGTTGATTTGCTTCTCTTGCTTCTTTCTCCTTTCATCTGCTTCTTTCCTGGTGGCTTATCTCCTGGAGATCTTTTGGAAACCTCATAAACCCTAGGAACAACCAAGCATGATCACAATTAGGGTTTGATTAGTCCCCCATTTTATTTTTACCTTTGTATCATCTTTGAGTCTTCTCTTCCCATCTCTTAATCTTGGACTAAACCCTAAAGGTTTTAAGGCTTTGTGATTAAACGTATGCCTGCATCCTTCTATTAGGATGAAGTGTATAACTTTAATCCTAAGTGTTAAACCCTTAATGTGTTTAAATCCTTTAATCAATCAACCCAATAATAACTAAGACATCAAGCTTGTAACTTGGGCCTTGCATTAGGGTTCTAATTCTTCCTTAATTGGTTAAGAAGGACTAACCCTAGTGTTAATGGACAAGTCCCCCTAAAGTTGTCTTACAAACCATAAAAATCACTTCTTAATCTTGCCATTAACTAAAATCCACTTTAATAAAGTCTTTGTTTTGTCATGAGGTTAATCCCTAATCATGGATTAAGTTGAGGATCCTTCCTCAGCTTAAATGTTCTCATCTATTATCCTTCTATTAGGATGGTGTAATGAGTCCATTAAATCCCTGATTATGGCTTAAACTCATTACTTAACACTAAAAAAAACAACAAAAACATCTAATTAAATGCAAGTAGGTTAATGATCTTAATCCTACATCATGGTGATTAAGTGTGAGGTGTTTACTTCACACTTAAGGTATTCTCATTACCCCTAACAGAGGGAGGATGTGATGAGTTTACTGACCCTTGGTTCAGGCTTAAGCTCATTAACTTATGACAAACTCCAAAAAGCAATAAAAGATTGAAAACATAAAAAACAAACAATAATCGTCTCCTTCGGGATTCTTTTCTCACCTCATTCACTCACAAACGAGAACTCGCTTCTTCCATCTAATGCAAGACAGTTTGCACCTGAGCCAGACAGGTCATACACTTGAGTATAGACAAGTAAGCAGTTCACAAGTCAATTTATCTTTCAGTCTCTTTGAGTCGAACTACGGAGTTCTGACTTCCTCATTGCATGAGAGGATACGTAGGCATAACTTAACAGTTATCGAACAAAAGTCTCTGTATATTCCCCCTCTTCTAGCATCATTCTTTAAGCCTCATAGTCCTGAGCACTTCATTCTTATTCTTACACTGACACCTCACATTTCTTTTACACTGACACTTGCATTCTTTCCAGCTTTGATACACAGATTGCACTGACACTACCCCTTTAAAACACAAATATTTTAAGCGTGGATCCCGTCGAGTACGGCGGACAATCTGGGTGCTAATACCTTCCCAGGTTGTAACCAACCCCCTTTCTCAGTTTCTCTGGTTCGCGACCGTCTTATCCATATCTTTTCTTAGGTTTATGCAGCATTACCTTTCCTTCGGGATAAAAATGCCTAGCTGGCGACTCTATTTCATTCTTTCCCTCCTTTCACCGACCGTTCGCGTCTGTACCCCCTCTTGGCCATGTGTCATTTGGTGGGAGCGACAACTTGGCGACTCTGCTGGGGACCCTTATATTGCAACCAGGGCTTCTGGTTCTTTTTGTGGGTTCCTCCTAGCGCTTGTTTGATTTGTGTTTACTGGGGTGTTATGTGCTATGTGTGTTCATTCATTTTGCTTTATTTATTGCTTTATGTACAACTTTATTTATTGCTTTCCTTTACAGTTTTTCATATTTCATACTGTCATTATCATTGCTGGATCTGGTTTCTGTTTTGGTGGGTGGGGTTCCATTGAGAGTTTGAGGTCCTATACCTGGGACCTGAGTGAAACCTAGGCTAGAGTGGTTCATATTCTTTCCCATTCCATTTCGGTCTGGTGCGGGAATATGAAACACGGTTCAGATGTGGGTTTCTTCTTGAGAACTCTGTGCTACAGATTTCTTGTAGTGCTAGGGCTATCTGGGAAGCCTGCTAAGTCTGGATGACCTTTATTATGACCTTCAGAAACTGAGGTGAATTAGAGGAGGATCTTTTATGGTTATTGTAGACACTGTACCTCCGGGTTAGAAGTGTTTACACTTCTCATAACTGATCCAAGTATGAAAATCCTTGTTCTAGAACATCACCTGTGAGGGGGTTGGGCTGTTTACAGGTTTGCAGGTACCCTTGGCCACATCATACGCTGTTACTGGTTTTGTTTAAGAGTACTCCACTTTGGACAGTTCTTGTGATTAACCCTGGACATGTGGCTCTTTATTTGAGTCCCCTACCTTGGTTACTGGATTTCTAAACCTCCATCTGGACCTTCTTTGAACATACATGGGCTTTATATCAAGACAAATAATCAGATCCAGCTTGATCACAAACCCTTGCATATCATTTGCATACTCATCATTTGCATACTCATCATTTGCATCATTTAACATTTGTTTATTTGTTTTTCAGGGTATCCACATTATATCTGGCTTGGTTTTGACCCCTTCTCCTGCATAGACCTCTGCTTCATCAGTTATCTGCTTCATCATCACCGCATCATCCTGTCAGTGGCTCATCTCCAGTATCAGGCTTGATCTTCATCAGCACCTATCTTCCTCCTCTTTAGCATTTATGACTACTCCCAGGAAGAGCAACATTTCCTACCACTTCTTTGAGCCTGTTTTGACTGGTATCAGGAAGGTCCAGTCACTTATCACCCCTGATCACATCCCTTTGTTTAGAGAGCATTTGGAGGTATCCTGGATATGGTTGTGGACCTTGACCCTTCTCAGAGGAGCATGATCCACACATGCCTGCAGTTTTATGACCCTCCTTTGAGATGCTTCACATTCCCAGACTTTCAGCTAGGACCTCTATTGGAGGAGTTTTCATCATTGATTGGAGTACCTGTCAGGGGTGGAGTCCCCTTCAACCCAAAGATGCCAACTCCCAGCAATGGAGAAGTAGCAAAAACACTGTACCTGGAGCCTACTTTGATTGAGCAAAATATGACAACAAAAGCTGGGATCCCTGGTTTGCACTTAGACTTCTTAATTTCTCAGGCCATCCTGAAGGCCTCTTTGGGAGAATGGAGGGCAGTCTGTGCACTGTTAGCCCTCAGCATATATGGAGTTATACTGTTTGCAGATGAGCCCAAATTTATCAGCAAGAATACCATTCATCTTTTCCTCCTGAGGAACCCAATACCCACACTGTTGGGAGATTTTTACTACTCCATTCATCAGAGGAATGAGAAACAAAGGGGGAAGTTGGTGAGATGCTGTGCTCCTTTGTTTCACACCTGGCTGCTCAAACACTTACCCAAATCAGATGCCTTCTTGAACCCTCACCAACAGAAGAATTGGGCCAAGAGGCTCATTGCTTTAACTTCAGATGACATCAGATGGTGCACCCAGAGCACCAAAGGCAAGAACATTATCACTAGCTGCAGGCAGTACCCAAATGTACCTCTGATAGGAGTAAAGGGTTGCATCAACTACAATCCTTTGCTGTTTAAGAGACAACTGGGCTATGCTTTGGTCCACCCTCCTAGAGTACAAGATTTAGCTGAGACCCTGTATTGTGAAGTGAAACCTAATTCAGCTGTTGTCAGACAAACATCCTGGGCTTGGGACAACATCCAAACAAAAGGAATGGCTATTCTTGGAAGATGTAATAATGTAGCTTCAGCTCAATACTATGACTGGTCCCATGCTAGATCTTAGATTACTGGAATGCCCTTCACCATTGAGGATACACCTGGACCATCTACAGTACAACCTGCAGCCACTGTCAGCCTGGAAGAGTTTGAGAAGCCGAAGGAAAGGAATGAGAATTTGTCTCAAGCCTTGAAGAAGACCCTTTGGGAAAGGAGTGATGGTCGTCTGGATATTGAGAGGTTGGAGAAGCTTTGGGTGGAGCATCTGGCCAAGATTGAGAAAACAGAGGACTACATCAGAAAAGCAAGAGCTGGGGAACAAATATTGAAGAATGCCTGTAAAGAGGCCAAGATTCAGAAGGCTATGACTGAGCTCTATCTGCAAGAAAGTCATGCTAGGTGGGTCAGGATCACTGAAGCCCGGACACAAGAAGATCAGAGAACTCAGGCCAAGATTGAACAGTTAGAGGCCAATGAGAAGAAGCAGCAGGAAGCTTTGCTGGCATCCCAGAAGGAGATTTCAGAGTTAAAGCTCAGAGCTGGACTGAAGAGGTCAAAGGACCAGGACAAGCACAAGAAGCTGACCACTACCATTGCCACCAGGAACCTCCTCATTAGGACCATTACAGAGCATCCAGCTGGTCCAGTGACTGAGGCACTTCTGAAGGAGGTCAAGGAGGATGAGTTTGGACTAGATGTTTGACTTCTTTGCTTGTTGTTCATTTCCATTTTATGTACTTTTCTTTTTGTTGTATTTTGACCCTCCAGGGGCATATGTTGTAAAACAAACTATGTATTATTCATCATTTGTAATATATTAGTTTGCTTTCATTGGGTTTCTTTTCTCAACAACATCAAAGCATCTTCCTCGAGGTCTGGAAAGGTCAAAACCAAGAACAAAGCCGGATACCTTGAAAAACAAATAAGCATACTGCATTGCATACTAACTTTTGTTTTGTTTTGTAGGTTTTGTTATTATCTCTGTTTCTAACCTTGCTATGACTTCAGGAAAAATTGCTCGCAGAAGAGTGTTCCCTGTCAACCGTGCGCACCGGTACCCTACTCGCAACAACCTTCCTGGTATCCAAATGGAGCAAGTACAGCAGGACCTGACTGAGGTCAGAACCCAGATGGCTAATGAAAGAGTGGATATGAGAAACCAAATGACCCAATTCATGGCTGTGATGACTGGCTTGGCCCAGAGTCAGGAAAGGTTAAGGGCATTGGTGGAAAGACAAATTCCCGAGGAACCTCATGCGGGAACTGGAGGAATAAGTAATAATGAGAGGGGCCAGCCTCATGTTAATCCACCAGTATTTGGACCTCATCTAGATCCGGAAGTTAACATCCCGGGAAATGTGCAAGGAAATACTGCTGGAGGGAGAATCTTGCAAGAGGATCCCCAAGAAGAACAATTTACTGTCATGGGAGCAGGAGACGAAGTCTATGATAGAAGGTTAGATGAAATTGCTGAGAAATTGAGATCTTTGGAGTCTCAGAACTCCTTGGGCTTCGATGTAATGGATATGGGGCTAGTGGATGGGGTAAGAATTCCCCATAAATTCAAATCCCCATGCTTTGAGAAATACAATGGAACCTCTTGTCCACGAACTCACCTGCAGTCTTTCCTGGGAAGACTTAAACCATATACCATGGATGAAAAGCTGTGGATGTTCTACTTTGAAGACAGTTTGACTGGGGCTTCAAGGGAATGGTATTCACACTTGACCAGAGCTACCATTAGATGTTGGAAAGACCTAGCTGAAGCTTTCATCAGGCAGTATCAATATAATCTGGACATGGCTCCCAACAGGACCCTCCTAATGGGAATGTCCCAATCTTCCAGAGAAAGCTTTAGGGAATATGCCCAGAGGTGGAGACAGCTCGCTGTTGCTGTCCAACTACCCATGTCGGAAAGAGAGATGGTCGACATGTTCATGAATACTTTGCAAGGAACATATATTGATAGATTGGCTGCCTTTTCTTCTACCAGCTTTGCAGATGTCGTCATAGCTGGTGAAAGAATTGAAAGTCTATTAAAAATGGGCAAAATTTCTGATAATGGTGCAAGTTCGTCCAGTAATCCCAGGAAGCCTTTTGTGGGACCTCGAAGAACCGGTGAGACCAATGCCATTCATGCCAGCAGGGGAAGACCTCAGTATGTTCACAGATCAGTAGCAGCTGTTACCATTCCAGCTCCGATTCCTCAACAATCAGCATATCCTCAGCAACAACCACAATATCAACAACAAATTCAGTATCCGCAACAGAGAACCTACAACAACAGCAATAGCAATCAGCAACAGCGACCTTTCCAACAAAGACCATCACAGGCAAACAGGGTGATTGACCCCATCCCTATGCCTTATGCTGCTTTATTGCCACAACTCCTGAAGCTTAACTTAGTTGAGTTAAGGACGTTGGCGCCACCAGATCCTCTCAACCTCCCAAAGAATTATGATGTCAACGCCAGGTGTGCTTTCCACTCCAATGCGCCTGGTCACAATACGGAAAAATGCAGGGCCTTACAAATGAAAGTCCAAGATCTGGTGGATTCTAAAGCCCTCAACTTCGCACCTCCTCCGAATGTCAACATAAATCCTATGCCTAATCATGGTGGGCCGAGGATTAATGCCATTGAGGAAGACAAACCATCTACCTTGATCACCAGTGTTGCACAAATTCGAACACCTTTGGTCGAAATTAAAGCTCAGCTTCTAGAGTGCCAAGTGTTCCCCGGGTGTGAGCTCGGTTGTGGGTATTGCAAAATTGCAGTCAACGGGTGTGAAAATATGAGAAGCAGCATAGATGGTCTTATTAAGGATGGTATCCTTCAGATTTCAACAACGGCGCCTACAAATCCAGCAATTCTTTTGACAACAATTCTCGATTCTTCTACAACAGCAGCAACAATCATTCCTACCGATTCATCAATATCATCAGCAGTTACTCCGTCCATCACTTCAACAAGTCAGATTTCAACAACCATTTCTTCTACAACATCAGCATCCATTTTATCAGTAGAATCTTCTACAACACCAACAAAAATTAACGAAGATGTTTCAACAGTTACAATCTACTATGACCCATCAAATGTTCCTCCCAGCAGCAATTTCCAACAACAAACAGTGGCGCCTCCTGCCAGGTCACCAGTCACAATTTACTATGATCCGCACACCGTTACAATACCCTCCTCTGCAGCAATCAGTCCGGTCACCATTACGGTGCCTGGACCCGTTCCTTATGAAAGCAATAATGCCATACCTTGGCATTATGGCTCTGATCTCTACTGCAACGGGGAGAAAGTCACTCTGGATTCTTCAACCTCTTCTCCACAAGTTGATAATGTTGGGGGAGGCGGAGGCTTCACCAGAAGCGGACGCCTTTTTGCCTCACAAACACAAAGACCTAATGTGGAAGCAGAAGCTGCTGCCAAAGCAAAAGGAAAGAGTGTGGTATATGAAGAGCCAACTGTCAAAGAAATTCAGAAGACATCTTTTGAACAAGATGTAGACGAGTTCATGAGAATCATAAAGAGAAGTTATTACAAGGTGGTGGATCAGCTTCACCAAACTCCCTCAAAAATCTCCATATTATCCCTGTTGATGTGTTCCGAAGCTCACAGGAATGCATTATTGAAAGTCCTGCACGCAACATACGTGCCAGAGGAGATTACTGTTAATCAGCTAGAAACTGTGGAGGCAAATGTCAACACCAGTCACGGACTGGGCTTTACCAACGCTGACTTAACAACGGAGGGACGCAACCACAATAAGGCTTTGCATATCACCTTCGAATGCAAGGGTGCTGTTCTATCACATGTACTGGTGGACACTGGGTCATCACTCAATGTTCTACCAAAGAAAGCCTTAGTGAAGCTGGAGTATGATGGCTTGGCACTGCGTCCGAGTAATTTGGTGGTGAGAGCATTTGATGGCTCAAAAAGATCAGTGCTTAGGGAGATTGATCTTCCTGTGATGATTGGCCCGCAGACCTTCAAAACTACCTTCTTTGTGATGGACATTCAGCCGGCCTACAGCTGTCTGTTGGGTAGACCCTGGATCCACGCCGCTAGCGCTGTTACATCTACCCTTCACCAGAAGTTGAAATTCGAGTGGGAAGGCCAGATCATCACCGTCTGTGGGGAGGAAGACATCTTTGTTATCCACCTGGCTACGTATAAGTACATAGAAATGGATGGAGAAATCCATGAAACCATGAGCCAGGGGTTTGAGGCCCTGAACATTAATGAAGCATCTGTTGTATTGGGAACTTCCATAACATCGTACCAGCAAGCCCGAAAGGTTGTTGAGGAAGGTACCGCCCAAGGCTGGGGCAAGCTGTTGCCCGTGGAAAAGAAAGAAGACCGATTTGGGTTGGGTTACAGACCAACTCAACGAGATCAATTAGAGGCTGCAAAAGAGCCCAATTTTGTCAGCGGGGGAATGCTCACCCCGGATGCTGTGAACAATTTGGAAGACGAGGAGGAAAGCGACCGCAACCTGGAGAGCTGGATACGTCCAAGGATCCCGGGGAGCCAAGTCCTTAACTGGTCTTCCCAGGAAATTATAAGGGTTACTCCTGCAGAGTTATTATTATTTCCTGTATTTTTTAAGCATGCATCAAGTCTTGCATCTTGCCCAAGACGTCAAGACTCATTTTGTAATCGAGCCATCTTGTAATTTTGTGCAAATGGATTAATCAATGAATATCGGACATCTTTTGCAAATGAGTCTTTTCTTTTCCGCTCACTGTTTTTCATTTTCCTTTTTGTACAAAAAATAAAATGGCAATGTTTTTCAGAATAAAATAACTTCATTTTCACCTTTTTCTAAATAAGATAAAATTGATCACTAAAATAAACCAATCTAAACCCTTGCAGAAAGTGCCCTCCAGACTGCACCGACAATAACACCGCTATGACTTTGTATGACTTTGACAATCCAATCAATCAAGCTGATGAAGGGATTGAAGAAGATTATGAGCTACCTGAAGAGCTAGCCAGGTTGTTGAGACAAGAGGAGAAGGCTATTACTCATCATCAGGAGGAGGTCGAGACGATTAATCTTGCTACAGAAGAAAAAGTGAAAGAAGTCAAGATCGGGGCCTGCTTACAAGATTCAGTGAAAGAACAACTGATTGACATGCTCCGGGAATATGTGGATGTCTTTGCTTGGTCTTATCAGGATATGCCAGGGTTGGACACCGACATTGTTACGCACAAGCTGCCTCTGAAGGAAGACTGTCCGCCAGTGAAACAGAAGTTGCGCCGTACTCGCCCAGATATGGCAATGAAGATAAAAGAAGAGGTACAAAAGCAGTGGGACGCCAGTTTCCTTGCTGTGACTAGCTATCCGCCGTGGGTTGCTAATATTGTACCAGTACCTAAGAAGGATGGCAAGGTGAGGATGTGTGTGGATTACCGGGATCTGAACAGAGCTAGCCCGAAAGATGACTTCCCATTACCTCACATCGACGTATTGGTGGATAATACGGCTCAGTTCTCGGTGTTCTCCTTCATGGACGGATTTTCAGGATACAATCAGATCAAGATATCACCTGAAGACATGGAGAAGACAACCTTCATCACACCCTGGGGCACATTCTGTTATAAGGTGATGCCATTCGGACTGAAGAATGCTGGTGCAACTTATCAACGGGCTATGGTAACATTATTCCATGACATGATCCACAAAGAAATTGAGTGTTATGTGGATGACATGATTGCCAAGTCCCTCACAGAAGAAGACCACCTGGTGAATCTGTTGAAACTATTCAAGCGTCTGAGGAAATACCAACTGAAGTTGAACCCCAACAAATGCACATTCGGGGTGCGATCCGGTAAGCTGTTGGGATTTATTGTAAGTGAAAAAGGGATTGAAGTTGACCCTGATAAGGTCAAAGCCATTCAAGAAATGCCTGCGCCAAAGACAGAAAAAGAAGTTTGAGGGTTCCTGGGTAGATTGAACTACATTTCAAGGTTCATATCTCATCTTACAGCAACCTGTGAACCTTTGTTCAAGTTGTTAAGAAAAGAACAAACGGTCAGGTGGAATGAAGACTGCCAGAGGGCTTTTGACAAAATCAAGGAATACTTGCAAGAGCCTCCAATCCTTATGCCTCCAGTTGAAGGAAGACCTCTAATCATGTACTTGACAGTATTAGAAGAGTCAATGGGGTGTGTGCTGGGCCAGCATGACGAGTCTGGTCGAAAAGAGTATGCAATATACTACCTAAGAAAAAAGTTTACCGACTGTGAACAACGTTATTAACTACTCGAGAAAACTTGTTGTGCTTTAGCGTGGGCTGCTCGCCGACTAAGGCAGTATATGTTGACCCACACTACTTTATTGATCTCAAAGATGGATCCAGTTAAGTACATTTTTGAGAAGCCAACACTTACCGGACGGGTTGCAAGATGACAAATGATCCTCACAGAATATGACATTCAGTACACATCTCAAAAGGCCATTAAAGGCAGTGTATTGTCTGATTATCTCGCTGAGCAACCCATTGATGATTACCAGCCTATGAGATTTGACTTCCCTGATGAAGACATCATGTTCATAAAAGCAAAAGATCATGAAGAGCCTGTTCACACCGAAGGGCCTGACCCAAAAGAAGAATGGACTATGATGTTTGATGGGGCTGTTAACATGAATGGTCGTGGTGTTGGTGCAGTACTCATTAGACCTAAGGGAGTTCACATGCCTTTCTCGGCAAAACTCACCTTCAACTGCACTAACAACGAAGCTGAATATGAAGCTTGCATTATGGGTCTTGAGGAAGCCATTGACCTCAGGATCAAGATTTTGACTGTGTTCGGAGATTCAGCTCTGGTAATCAATCAAACCAATGACAAACGGTACACTCACCAGGATCATCTGATACCTTATCGGGATTATACAAGGAGGTTATTGACCTTCTTCACAACGGTCAAGCTTGAGTATATCCCTCGAGACGAAAATCAATGTGTAGATGCTCTGGCTACCATTTCATCCATGATCAAAGTTCAAGCTGCCAACTTTGTGCCTCAAATTGCAGTGTCCAGACTTGACAGACCAGCATATGTATTTGCAACAGATGTTGTTAAAGATGATAAGCCTTGGTTCCATGATATCAAATACTTCTTGGAGGATCAGACATACCCACCTGGGGCATCTTCCAATGACAAGAAGACATTAAGAAGGTTAGCTGGTAGTTTCTTCCTGAATACTGACTGTTCCCTGTACAAGAGAAACTTTGATATGATACTCCTCAGATGCGTTGATAGGACAGAAGCAGACTTGTTGATGCACGAGGTGCACGAAGGATCCTTTGGTACCCATGCAGGAGGGCATGCTATGGCTAAAAAGTTGTTAAGATCTGGCTATTACTGGATCACAATGGACACCGACTGTTGTGCCTATGCCAGAAAATGCCATAAATGCCAGATTTACGCGGATAAAGTGCATGTGCCTCCCAATCCCCTGAATGTGATGTCTTCACCCTGGCCCTTTTCCATGTGGGGCATTGATATGATTGGCAAGATTGAACCGACTGCTTCAAATGGCCACAGATTCATCCTGGTTGCCATTGACTATTTTACCAAATGGGTTGAAGCAGCTTCCTATGCGAATGTTACAAGGAAAGTGGTAGCCCGATTTCTAAAGAGAGACATCATATGTCGGTATGGAGTTCCCGAGCGAATCATTACTGATAATGGTTCCAACTTGAACAATAAAATGATGGCAGAACTATGCCGAGATTTTAAGATCCAACACCACAATTCTTCTCCTTACAGGCCAAAGATGAATGGCGCCGTTGAGGCAGCTAATAAGAATATTAAGAAGATTGTGTAGAAGATGGTAGTTACCTACAAAGACTGGCATGAAATGCTACCATTTGCCTTACATGGGTACCGTACGTCAATCAGAACATCCACTGGGGCAACACCGTATCAGCTTGTGTATGGTATGGAGGCAGTCCTACCTGTTGAAGTTGAATTACCCTCCCTGCGGATACTGATGGATGTTAAGTTGAATGAAGCAGAGTGGGTCCGATCCCGATACGAACAACTGAATCTGATTGAAGAGAAGAGATTAGCTGCAATCTATCATGGGCAGCTGTATCAGAAAAGAATGAAGAAATCCTTCGATCAGAAAGTCAGGCTCCGAGAGTACCAAGTAAGAGATCTTGTGCTGAAAAGACTCCTCCCTCCTCATACAGACCACAGGGGCAAGTGGACTCCGAATTACGATGGTCCATTCATAGTAAAGAAAGTTTTCTCTGGAGGAGCACTGATGCTCAGTACTATGGATGGTGAAGACTTCCTGTCCCCTGTGAATTCAGATGCAGTTAAAAAATACTTCGCATAAAATGACCCGCTGGACATAAAAACAGAATGTAAGTCTAGGCAAAAATAGGGCATCCCGGCGAGTCAAAAATAGAATAAAAGACTTGGGCAAAAATAAGGGAAAATAAATAAAAAATGTACACCCGCTGAGTTGAAAAGCCGCATTGGACAACTCAGGCAAAAATGGGTATCCCGGTGCATTGAAAACCCGAAAGGGCGATCCACGCAAAATAAGGGAGTAAGCGAACATATGCATTCTGAATTCATCTGTATCGCTTACAACAAGGTGAACTCCGAAAGGTTCGAGCGTCGGTCAGAATCAGCCTCCTTCAAAAGCAAGATGAGAAGAACGACAAAAGTTATATGAGTCATAGCAAAAGGGAAGCTCCTTGAAGCGTCATCAGCATTGCCAGCATCTTTTTGTTTCTCAATTTGTAACGATTTCCTCATTTCAGGGGATCCGTTTCTTTGACTGTATCTTGCCAATTCATGGCACACGAATTAATAAAATTGGATTTTCAGTCATGTTTCATCTCGTACATTTTATTTTCGTTTGCAAAAATGTCCGATGTCTTTAAGATATTGATTGCATAAATACAGATGCTTCCCTTCTAAAAATACGTGCTTACAGGAAATATACTTACTCCCGGGAGTGTCTAAGCTCCTATGATGGAATTCGGTAAGGGATACCTCGGGGTACTTGTGCGTTTCTTTGTCTTTACAGGATTGCAGGAGTTCAAAGCGCAACATGGGGCATGAAAGCTTCTCCCCAGTAGGCTGCCAAAACATTGTTTCCTCAGTACACCTTCCAAACAGCACCAGAGATGCTTTCTCCCCATCAGAGTTGCCAGGCATCACTTCTCCAACATTTCCTTCAAAGAGCAGCACCTAAAGGTGTTCATATCCCCGGCTGAGTTGTCAAGTATCATCCTCAGCAGGATCCCCACAAAAATCTCTAGGAAGATCTTTCAGTGATCTTTCTTCTTCCCCAGCCAAGTGCTAGACAGGGAACCATCTCCCCGCAAAGCTCCAGTCTCTATCCAGAAGAGCAATGTTTGAAGATCTCACAACAAAGCGACAGAAGCTCACATAAACCCCAGCTGGGTCCCTCATTACCGAGATAGGTCTATCAGTGATCTATTTCCCCAAGAAGAGTCATATATGTCAGATCTACCAATGATCTCATCCCCAGCTGGGATATCCACTTCAAGCAGATCATCCAGAGATCTCCACAGCAACGGGATCCGAATCCCGAATCAGTATCTTTGCATAATCATAGCATTCGCATCATATTTCCCCCACAAAGCGTAGCATCCCGTCTAATACGGAGCATTACGGCAAAAATCAAACATATTGCATAATCATAAGCCATGAGTCGAGCTGAACACTTGTAAATACTGACGTTCCATCAACAATATACAAAATACCTCTCAAACTCCCCGACAGAATATTAAAGCATTTCGTTTACACACAAATACAGATACAGTTACATACTCCTTTTGGCACTCGTCCGTGTCATCATTCCCCGGTAAAATTGCCCGAGCAAATAGATGCTTATACATTATAGATACTTCTCGACACCCTTCCGTGTCATATCCCCAGCAGAGAGCCAAAGCATCCCCTCTGCACTCACAACACCTGTGCGCATATATCCATACACTTTTTCCGACACCCGTCCGTGTCGTGCTCTCCCCAGCAAGTTGAGCACTCGTCTGTGTCTCACTCATCACTTTCTACTCATACAAATACTCTTTCGTATCTTGTATACGCCACTTAAATCCCCTCAGATTCGACACTCGTCCGTGTTCTTTGTTAACTAGTTGGTACTCGTCCGTATCATCATCTCTGAACATGCGTCAAGCGTTTGTTTCTACTGATACTCGTCCGTATCATAGTCTTAAGGATGCTCGTCCGCATCTTTAATCTATACACCGTGTCAAACACTTATGTCTTCTTGAATTTAGACACTCGTCTGTGTCTATCCTTCCCCAGGAGAGTCCCCAGCAAACCCCATTGATCTATTTCCTCTCATCTGACATTCGTCCTATGTCATGGTACCTTCCGGCAGCCGTACCCTGTCAGGTGATCGTCCTTCACCTTTTTGATGATCACCCCCAGTGGAGTCTCTATTCATTAGAACCCCTTCCTATCCGACATTCTTCCTATGTTGTGACATTTTCAGCAGCCGTCCCCTGCTAGGTGATCGTCCTTCACCTCTTGATGATCGTCCTTTATCATTATATCTGATGGTCGTCCCCATCGTTGATCTTGTTATCTGACATTCGTCCTATGTCATGATAAACCCCGAGAGCAGACGTACCTTGCTAGGTGATCGTCATTCACCTCTTGATGATCGTCCTTCATCATGCTTATCCGATGGCCGTCCCCATCGTCGAATTTTTCTATCCGGCTTTCATCCTATGTCGTATTATTTTCGGCAGCCGTCCCCTGCCAGGTGATCGTCCCTCATCTTATCCCCAACAGAGCATTCGTCCCCTGCTAGGTGATCGTCCTTCACCTTTGATGACCGTACCTCATCATTTATTTCATTCATGCCTTGAACTTGATGGCCGTCCCCATCATAATCTCTTATATCCCCAGCTTGTCAGTCGTCCCAGCCATTGCTTTATTTCCCGTATTTTCCCCATCATGTCGGCCGTCCCCGTCATTGCTTCATCCCTAGCAGTCGTCCTCTGCTTGACAGTCATCCTCCGTCGCCCGCACTTTATAAACATACTTTATTTTCCTTTTACAATCTATATCCCTTTTCTTCTTCATTCAGTGAGTGCAAATTTTGGACTGTCTTTGGTATTCAACCACAAGTTATCTTGTTTGCCTGTTAAGTCGTTGCTTACATCCTGAACAGCCAACTTATGCTTTAATAGGGGCAGCTATAAAGACCCCAAATTTTCCCTCACTCATTCAATCATAGCATCTCATACCACATTTTTTATTCACTGCATTGGTTCTAAGTCATCTGCATCTAGGGTTTGTGATCTGAGCAATCCAAGAGCTACTTGAGGCACTCCAAAGGTCTCCAATCACCTCAAGAGGGTCCATGTATGTTCAAGCATCATGCTATATCCCCACAAGGTCAAGAAAGTCAAAGAATCACAAGAACTGAGAAAGGCATGGAAGCAGAGCCAGGTTTAACTACACAGATGACCTAGAATTAGGGTTTTGGTTTCAGAGGCCATGACTCCAAATTTTTTGGTCATTCTTGTTTCTATTGGTCTCTATATGTCATGAGGACCATGCATATCATTTTTCATGAAGAAATTCAATGGGGAAGGCATCTGATCAAGAGATGACTTCTTGAGCAAGTCAGTGCAAAATCAAGGCATCTGAGGCCCCCAATGACCCAACCAAAGGGGTTTCTCCATCATTTTGAATGTTTATGATCTTTATTTGATCATAGAAGATGTTATAAGTTTACAAAATTGAAGAATTTCAAGCCATTTGCAAAGTTGCCTTTTTGGGAAAGTGACTTATAATGTAAATTTGCCATTTTGGGAAAGTTTTTCAACCTCCTCTTTTTGATTCAAACATGCTTCAAATGAGAAAACTTTGGTCATGAAAGTTGTAGATTGGATAATTCCCTTTTCAAAAAGTACAAGAACTCATTCTAATTCATTTTGGATGAAAAGTTATGGCCTTGCAAAGTTGGACAAAATCACTAAATTTTCACTTTTGTGCCAAAGAGGGAAATTTGCAAATTCTTGTACCAAGGCAAAATGTGACTTCAAAGTGACTTCTAATCATCATACAAACACAATGCAATGCCTAAAAATCAGAATTGCCCAAGAAATTTCTCACTTTCATACCTTGAATTCCAAGAATCATAAGTTACTTTTCATGAAAATCACAAGGAGGGAAATCTTGCAAGAAGGGTTCCTTTGGTTTTGTTTGATCTCTAATCAATATCAAAGTGTCATAACAACATTATGTGATGCATTTTGCTGCATATTCCCCAAGAGATGTCACATGTTCATGGCCAAAAGTCACAAAATGCAACAGGTTGCAAAAAGGCAAAACCTATGGCATCTCACCCTTCATCCATTTCAGATCACATCAATTCATCCCATGGCCATCCTTGAAGGCAGCTGAACCCAAAGCAACCCTAAGATAGCCTCTTCCACAGCCCATGCCTCAAGTACACCTAACATTGACTTTTTGGCCAATTGCCCCATGCCATTCCCACAGTGCAAGTCACTTCCTCAGACCTCTTCCAATAGTTTAGGGATGTGCTATGGATCATAAAGCAAGCCACACACAAGCCAGAAACCTCACACAATCCAGCTTGCACAAAATCTGTCCAAAACTTCTCCTCTTCGAAACTCTTCACACAGCCTTCAAACTTCCATTTTCCTTTCACCAACAAGTCACAAATCATCCTCAGAGCCAAATCCACCACTGAAACAGCTTGAAACATCACACACAAAGACCTCCATTTCTGCTACACCAGAACAAAACAACCACAACCAGCCATTCTCAAAGCTCTCCAAGCTTCATTTCATCCTCAGGGTGTTCAAAGGAGAGGGTTTGCACAAAGTTTGAGTCCAGAAAGCTCAGAATCAGAGGGTCTTCATCTCAGGTAACATGAAGAACGTTTTTCCCAGAAGCTAGCTTTTAAGTTCTTTTATGATGCTATATGCTCTCCTGATCATGAATATGTGTTTACTTTTGAAAATGGCTGCGAAACCATCATGTATGATGTCTTTGAACATTTGCCCGTGTTTCACATTTTGTTTCGATTCATGCTTGTGAGGAAAAATAAATGAATTTTAGATGAGGGTTTAGGTTTAGATTGATGAGAGGATCATTTTGGTGGAAGAAATTTGAAGTTTGGTAACCTGTAGAAGAAACCAGGGTTTGTGCTTGCCGGAGAAGATAACCGGAACCACTGTTCCGGTCATCTGAAAGTGATTAATGTTAATTAGGGTTTAGGGACGAGTTTGAATCTGGAGCGTGCGATCTTGCTTCCCGCGCGTGAGTGGATGGCCTGGATGATCTCATTAAGCCTTAATCCAGTCATTAGGATAATTAATTAAGTTTAAATTTTTGAATTTGCCAGTTTGAACCTCAGCCCTTGGATAAGGCGCGAGTCAATTCCCTCCATTTCCTTTTGAATCTGGGCCATCGGATACGCTTACTTTTCATTAATTCATATTTTTATTTCATATTTTCTATTTTATTTTGCATCATTTATTAAAAATAGTTAGAAAATTCCAAAAATATTTTCTTTTTGCATTTTTGTTTCAAATATTTTTCTTAACCAGAAAACAATTTTTATTTTATTTTTTGCATTTTTAAACTATTTTAAAAATATTTAAATGTTTATTTTAATTGATTAATGAAGATTAATTAATTAAAATAGCATTTAGGTTTCCAAAAATCACAAAAAAATTCACATTGCATTCTAAAACATTTAGAAACATTACCAAACTCTCAAAACAAATTTCTTTTTGGTTCTTGACCTATTTTGATAATTTTCATTGGAATTAGAGTTGTTTAAAGACAATATTTTGGTCCTAACTTGAAAAAATCCATTCTGCCTAACCATGAAGAGTTTGATAATGGTTCTTCTTGCATTGCATTCTTCATAGCATGTAGTTTTTAGGATAAAATTGGTTTGAATTTATCTTTCATTTTCAATTTGATGTGCATTTTTCCTTTTGAGGTACCTTGAAACCCTAGTTGACTTAGAAAAATCATAACTTCCATTAGGTTTAGATTTAGGTCTCTTCCTTTGGGCAGTGAACTTGTGTAGGGTTAGGGTTCCTTTGATCCCATTTTCAATTTTTTATCATGTCATTTTCTTCTGATTTTGAATTTTTGTGTTGCATGTTGTTCATAAACCCTAATTCTTGCCTTCCTTTGCATCCATCTTTCATTTGCTTGCATTCATAAATTTGACATGACATTTTGTGCATCCAAATGATTCATAAGACATCTTACGACATATTGGAATCATGTTTGATCATTGCATCATTCATTTGACATGACATACCTCCATTCCATTTCATAAACTTTCATGAACTTTTATGGTTCAAAGCATGCTTCATTTGCATCCTCATCCTTGTATGATCATCCATAACTCTTGATATGTGTTTGCATCATCTCTTATCATCATTAACATCATGTTTATGCTTCTGACTTTGGTTTGCATCATGGCATTTCATCTTATTCTCATTGCATTTCATTTCCTTTGCTCACTTTTCAGGTGGTAAGTTGTTTTGAGAAGTGAATTTGCCTTCACTTCTCACAATCTCTCTTCATCTCTCTTATGCATCATTGCTGCATTTTATATTTGTAATAGAGTGAGCTTTCTCATTCATGCTCTCTCCCTCTTCTTCCTTCAAGCAACTTATCTTCTTAAGTGAAGTAAGTTGGTTTGCTTCTCTTGCTTCTTTCTCCTTTCATCTACTTCTTTCCTGGTGGCTTCTCTCCTGGAGATCTTTTGCAAACCTCATAAACCCTAGAAACAACCAAGCATGATCACAATTAGGGTTTGATTAGTCCCCCATTTTAGTTTTACCTTTGTGTCATATTTGAGTCTTCTCTTCCCATCTCTTAATCAAGGACTAAACCCTAAAGGTTTTAAGGCTTTGTGATTAAACTTATGCCTGCATCCTTCTATTAGGATGGAGTGTATAACTTTAATCCTAAGTGTTAAACCCTTAATGTGTTTAAATCCTTTAATCAATCCACCCAATAATCACTAAGACATCAAGCTTGTAACTTGGGCCTTGCATTAGGGTTCTAATTCTTCCTTAATTGGTTAAGAAGGACTAACCCTAGTGTTAATGGACAAGTCCCCCTCAAGTTGTCTTACAAACCATAAAAATCACTTCTTAATCTTGCCATTAACTAAAATCCACTTTAATAAAGGCTTTGTTTTGTCATGAGGTTAATCCCTAATCATGGATTAAGTTGAGGATCCTTCCTCAGCTTACATGTTCTCATCTATTATCCTTCTATTAGGATGGTGTAATGAGTCCATTAAATCCCTGATTATGGCTTAAACTCATTACTTAACACTAAACAAAAACAACAAAAACATCTAATTAAATGCAAGTAGGTTAATGATCTTAATCCTACATCATGGTGATTAAGTGTGAGGTGTTTACTTCACACTTAAGGTATTCTCATTACCCCTAATCAGAGGGAGGATGTGATGAGTTTACTGACCCTTGGTTCAGGCTTAAGCTCATTAACTTATGACAAACTCCAAAAAGCAATAAAAGATTGAAAACATCAAAAACAAACAATAATCGTCTCCTTCGGGATTATTTTCTCACCTCATTCACTCACAAACGAGAACTCGCTTCTTCCGTCTAATGCAAGACAGTTTGCACCTGAGCCAGACAGGTCATACACTTGAGCATAGACAAGTAAGCAGTTCACAAGTCAATTTATCTTTCAGTCTCTTTGAGTCGAACTACGGCGTTCTGACTTCTTCATTGCACGAGAGGATACGTAGGCATAACTTAACAGTTATCGAAGAAAAGTCTCTGTATATTCCCCCTCTTCTAGCATCATTCTTTAAGCCTCATAGTCCTGAGCACTTCATTCTTATTCTTACAATGACACCTCACATTTCTTTTACATTGACACTTGCATTCTTTCCAGCTTTGATACATAGATTGTACTGACACTACCCCTTTAAAACATAAATCTTTTAAGCGTGGATCCCGTCGAGTACGGCGGACAATCTGGGTGCTAATACCTTCCCAGGTTGTAACCAACCCCCTTTCTCAGTTTCTCTGGTTCGCGACCGTCTTATCCATATCTTTTCTTAGGTTTATGCAGCATTACCTTTCCTTCGGGATAAAAATGCCTAGCTGGCGACTCTATTTCATTCTTTCCCTCCTTTCGCCGACTGTTCGCGTCTGTACCCCCTCTTGGCCATGTGTCATTTGGTGGGAGCGACACCTTTAGACCTAAGACTTAACCCTAGGAAGCTCTTAGTACCGTTACTTAGCTAGTTTGAGTTAGTTTGAGCTTTTGCCATACTTTATGTTTTCAATATGCTTTGTAAAGCTAACCTTTGTTTTGTAGGGAGGTTGAGGTAAGCCTTGTTTATACTACTTCTTCCTCATCTTCTTTATGCTTTCTAATTGTGATTGCCTTAGAACTTTGTGCTTTGCTTGTATAGGCTTTTCCCCTATTTAGAAACAACTTACCTTCCTTAGGAAGTAAGTTAAGTTCTAATTCTCTTTTCTTCTTTTCCTGTTTCTTCATTAGGGATAGAAAAACAAACTAACCTAGGTTCATCCATGCATGAAAACACTTAGGACCACTAGTATCCCTTTAGACAATTACCTTTGGTTCTCTTTGATTTCTTTCTCATCTCAAAGAAAAGCTAAAAAACACTTTAATAAAGATTGAATTAGTCTTAGATGCAGAGACTTATTCCATGGGGCACTTGTATTCATCCCATCTTGACGATAGTACAAGCTTGTTTAGCACGATGTACAAGTCTAATCATGAGGCTATTTTCACAAACAAAAACTATCAAAACACTTCTCTAAAAGATAGTTAACAAACAACACACGTCTTTTCCTGCGGGAATTCTCTTCTCACCTCATTCACTCTAAACCCGAACTCGCTTCGACATGTCTCTTTGAAATACGGTAACACACTCACACCAGACGAGCCTACAACACCTGAGCATAGGCATAAGCAGTTCAATTCATAAAAAACACAAACAAGTTCCCGCCCTAGTGCAGCGAACTACGTCGACTCTGATCCTCATATTCCCGATGAGGTACGGAGGCAATGGGCTAGGGCCCATTCGAGCATACTCTCTTTATTTTCCCTACATTTTCCCCATTATTTTTTTCGATATCTATTCTCATTTCAATTCCAATTCTAGCTAGCGGATTTTATTCAACGACAATTTTATTCCTTACCATTTGAAACAGACTAACAAGCGTGGATCCCGTCGGGTACAACAGACGATCTGGGGTGCTAATACCTTCCCAAGTCGTAACCAACTCCCGATCCCAGATCTTTGGTTTGCATGACCTTGTCCTTTCTTTTTCTCTTCGGTTTGTGCAGTATTAACTTTCCCATTCATTCAGGATAAAAATGCCTGGCTGGTGACTCTACCTTTTCCACGCCATTTTCGCGTTTGTACTAGGATGAAAATCCCAGGAGCGACAACGCATGATGAATCAGGTCACTTATGTTACCACGTGAGGGCCATCTGCCTCATTAATGTTGTGGCAAAACGTGAGACACATGATTAGAATGATCCAAGGGTTGTGTTTTTATCTGGCCATAAAACCTAGGGTTATTATTACAGCCACCGGAGAAGACCTCCGGTCATCTTCTCCGATGAGATTTGATTAGGGAAACATCAAAACTTTACTAAACTGAAATCTAAAACCATAGGAATGTTCATCATGCTGAGTACATCACTAATCCAGGTCTAGTTTTCATTTATTACTCACAAATAAGCCAAATCGAAGCCAATAAGAATCCACCTAAAAACTGAAACTATGCATCTATCATACCTATCAACTAGCCAGATCAACATAGACTTCTAGAAAGCCTCAAACATCTTGAAACAAGCAAGAAAAGTATGAAATTTGAGCAAGTTTATTGGAGTAAAACCTAAATTGTAGAGCCTAAATTTGTTGAATAATACCAGAGATGAGGATCCAAATGTGATCTACACTTGTTCTCGCTCCTCAATAGAGTGAAATAAACACTTAAAGCCTTGAATTCTTGGCAAAAATTTGGAAAATGCAGAAGTGATGCAGGTGCTTGTTCTTGGATCTTCAAGCCAATGCAGCTATGGAAATTGATCACAAGGTGTTGATGATGAAGAATAGATGATGCTTGGTGTGTGATTGATGAAGATCAGTGAAGTTTAAAGCCAAATGCAGAGAAACCTCTTCACAAAATCAGAGCAAAATCAGAGAGAGAGAGAGAGATGCAGTTTTTGGTGCAGTTTCGAGCAAATGAACATTGTGATGTAATTTAGATAGATCTGATGCTTATATATCCACAATTAATGCTAACTAACTCTAGTTAATAGTTAGAACTAGAGTTAGTTCTAACTTGTGGTGAATTGAGCAAAATGAAGGGTGCTTGGTGCAATGGTGTTCAACTTGAATTGTTTAGCTCGAGTGTGATTGAGTGTGGTGAGGTTCATGGCAATTGGGGGTGAGGGTGATGTGATGAAGTGTGAAGCTGAATGGATCAAGGATGAAACATGAGTTTCATATTTGAAAGCTTGTCATTTGGCTTGGATTTCAAAAGAGGTTCATGACATATAATATGATCATGCATACATAAGATTATGCACTCTAAATGTGATGAACTTGTGATCATAGCAAGCTGAATGAAGCAAAGCATTTGAACTAAGTTAAAATGGTACATTTTACCATTGCCTTATCAAGCAATAAAACAGATGGCATACATTGATATTCCATTGGATGTTTCTTCAATCTCAAGCCATCATTCCATGTGATTTTGTGCTTAATTTGAAGTAAATGTTTCTTACAACATGTTTGATGTTTGATCCATGATGAGATAATGCCATTAGGTACATAAAAAATGTCATGGAACTTTGAGAAGCAAAACTGCATAATTGGCCAGCATGACTTGCCTTGCCTTGTACAATTTGTGCCCATGGCCGATCAGTGTTGGGACATGACTTGAAGCCTCCAAAACTTTCACACAATTGATTATATGAAAAATCTTCAAACATGAAAGTTGTACAGAATGAAACAATGAACAACTTTGATGTTTGGAAAAAATTCATTTGAAGTCATCTTTGGATAAAAAGGGCCATACTTCTTGTACACCACATGTTTGTGAAAATGCCTTTCCTGGCGCGCGCAGGATGCTTGGCATGACTTGCTTTTTGCCCTAGTTTTCCCTAGTTTGATCAAACTTTGATTGATCATAACTTCTTCAATTTTAATCCCATGAACATGATCCACCTATGGATTTTTAGCTTAGGATGCCCTATTTCAAATAGTCCAAGTGGAATTTTTGTTTAACTTTTATTTTGGGAAAAGGTCTCTCTTGAACTTGACTGAAAAATGGCCAAAACTTGCCATATTTGGAAACCCTAATTTTCCAAAAATGGTAAGTTTTGATTTTCTTGATTTTTTATGATTCCTCAATCATTCCTTGATCAAATTTCATCCATGGACTCCCTGTAACATCATTTTCATGACTTTGACCTCAAAAAGTCAGGAGTTGACTTTTTCCTGTGCACAATTGACTTTTCCCCAATTTCTTAATTTTCAAGTAATTGATTAATTGAAGACCTTCTGAAATGATTCAATGAATGATATTTCAACCCTAGACACTTGACATTATGTAGAAAACAATGAGATCAAGTTTGCACCAAAATTTCCTTGGGAAGATCCATTAATCAGAAACCCTAATTTTAGCCCTTTTTGCTAGGAGTTGTTGCACTGCTTGAATTCTTTGATCAACCCACCTCTTTCTAATACTTGAGGAATTATTTGAGATCTTGTGGGATGTTGTGAAATCTTTGAACATTGTTGAGAAGCCATGTGACCCTTTCCTTGTTTTTGGATGACCATCAAATTCATCAGTTATTGATCACATGCACTATGCCTATAGCAGTAATTGCTATGCTTCAACTTTTATGCAAGGGTGTGGAATTATGTATGCAATATGATATGGTAAATTCCATGAAATGAGAGGGAAAATTTTGGGGTATTATAGATTCCCCTATTCAATCAACTATAGACCTGAAGGGATGATAACAATGGCTTTCAGACGTTCAAGGTATGGAGGGATGGAATACCTGAATAAACCGGAAAATTTACACTCTGTGGGAAAATGAAATAAGCTGGGAAGAATGTCATTCTTGGATGAAGAAGCAAACAAGATGCACCGTAAAATGATATTGAGAAAAGACTATAATAACTTGGATGAAGCTCAAAGGTACGAAAGTGGAATTGGACGAAATCAAAAAATATGTATCCCACTTGGGAGATAAAACTTGAAAAGAGACTACCATAACTTGGATGATAACTCAAATGTACGAAACCGGACTTAGATGGGATCGAAAAGTATTTATCCCACTTGGGAGATAAAACTAGAAAAAAAGACTATCATAACTTGGATGATAACTCAAAGATACAAAACCGGACTTGGCGGAATAAAAAAGTATTTATCTCACTTAGGGGATAAAAATCAAAAAGAGACTATCATAACTTGGATGATAACTCAAAGATACGAAACCGGACTTGGCGGAATCAAAAAGAATTTATCCCACTTGGGAGATAAAACTTGAAAAGAAACTATCATAACTTGGATGATAACTCAAAGATACGAAACCAGACTTGGCGGAATCGAAAAGTATTTATCCCACTTGGGAGATAAACTTGAAAAGAAACTATCATAACTTGGAAGATAACTCAAAGATACGAAATCGGACTTGGCAGAATCGAAAAGTATTTATCCCACTTGGGAGATAAAACTTGAAAAGAGACTATCATAACTTGGATGATAACTCAACTGGGGATAACAAGCATTGAATTGTAAGAGTAATAGTACTGAAGAATGAACTTGGCACTCTCTGTGGGGAAAACTTCGGTATAATTAAAGATACAATGTTTAGGGCTTTTGTGCAATGTACCAACACAAGCTTATGCTTCGTATGCATATGTTTGAATTTTTCCATGGCGCAATGCTCCATATTGATGGAAATGCTACACTTCTTTGAGGATGCAACTTTAATGATGATTACTAAATGCAAATGCAAAGGAATCTCCTGATGAGGAGATAACAGGTATCTCCAGCCACCTTACCAGGGAAGAAATAATCACTGCATTGATGTAATGAATCCCTGTGAGGAAAAGCAACTCTGCGGGGAAAAGTGTTAATGATACATTGGCTCTGAGCCGCCACCCTTGCAAAAAATAAATTGGACTTTGAGAAATTGGAGAATGTTGATCTTGCTAGGGAAGAACTTGATCTGGGAGGTACGCCACCCGTAGAACTCTGTTGGGGAAATAAGAACCTTCTGACTCGGCTGGGGAAAAGGATTTGTTGACGCTCTGCTGGGGAAAATTCTGATGGAGAGATTCTCAGGAAGAAAATCCTTTGTTGGGGAAGAGATGCCAATAGGGATTGGACTTTATATAAAGAATTCCCTGGGGAAAACTGTGAACAGTACCGTGCAAGGAGTGAAAACCATCTGACTCTTCCATATCTTCACCTCTGCTAGGGAATATTGAATCTTCATGCACTGCTTGGGATAAGAAGACTTTGGTGGGGGATAATCCTCCTTGAAGGAAAACTCTCTGCTTAGGGAGAATATTAGCCTTATATAGCTTCACTGGGGAAGAATTCAATTTCTGACTCTTTGGGGATGATGAAGATCATCAAGACTGCTTCTTGCCAAAGAAAGGTTCTAGTCGTCTCTCACTGGGAATGAGAGGTAAAGAAAGTCCCATGCTTGGGATGAGAAATGGTGATACCTTCCTGGTTTGGACATATCAAACCTCTTCTTTCTGCTCTGTTGGAAGAGAGATGGTCTGATGAGACCTGCTGAGGAATCTTGCTCAATGATCTGATGAGGAATAATTTCCTGACGCCTTGTACTAGTGATGACTTTGTTCAGTGCTTGTACCTACATGCTAGTGAACACCACTGATAAAACCTGCAAAAGAGAGAGTTAGTTTGGCAAGCGTGCCCTAGGTTCATGGTCTGAATCCATCCCTATTACTCAACAACTCAGATTCATGTCAAGTGTTTTTATTCTCATGCATGTCTTAATAAGCATTCATGTATTCACAATGTAATATTTATCACAATTTGTTGGACGTTTTTCCAATAAACCAATGGTAGATGAAAAACAAAAACACATGAGAACAAATTTGAATGAAATTCCACTTTTATTGATTGATAAATGGCCGTGCATATGAATTACACCGGGAAGCAATACCTAGAAAGAGGAAATTGCACAAAAGGAAAATAAATTATCCTAGTGGCAATGTGAAAATCAAGTCTCATCAGGGTCCGACCCGGCTATGACTCGTATGTCTTCAAGACTTTCCACATGCTTCGCTTTAGAGGAAGACGATTGGAATGATTCTTAACCTCAGGTTATCCTTGATTGCAGATGAAGAATCACAGATCTCGTAAATCATAGTTGTTTGTTTCAATCCTTATTTTTCATGGATCGCCCTTTCGGCTTTTCATTCCACCGGGATACCCTTTTTGCCTGAGTTGTCCGATGTGGCTTTTCAGCTCAGCGGGTGTACATTTTTTCCTTTATTTCCCTAACTTCTTCTCGAGCCTTTCATTCTGGTTTTGGCTCGCCGGGATGCCCTTTTTTGCCTGGATTTTTATTCTGTTTATGATCAGCGGGTCTCTTTATACGAAGTATTTTCTTACTGCGTATGCGTTGACAGGGGACGAGAAGTCTCCTCCATCCATGGTTGTTAACATTAAGGCTCCGCCCGAGAAGACCTTTTTAACCATAAATGGAAATTCATAGTTGGGTGTCCACTTTCCCCTGTGATCTGTTAGAGGAGGAATGATCCTTTTCAGCACTAAGTCGCCATGTATGTAACGCTGAGGCCGTACCTTCTGGTCGAACACATGTTTCGTTCGCCGTTGATACAATTGTCTATGGCATATAGCTGTTAAATGTTTCTCTTCAATGAGGCTTAACTGATTGAACCTGGACTGAAGCCATTCAGCTTCATCAAGCTTAACGTCCATCATTATCCTCAGAGAAGGGATCTCAACTTCAACTTGTAGGTCTGCCTCCATACCATACACAAGCGAGAAAGGGGTTTCCCTTGTTGAGGTACGCACAAATGTTCAGTACCCATGCAATGCAAACGACAATATCTCATGACAGTCTTTGTACGTCACAACCATCTTCTGTACAATCTTCTTGATGTTTTTTTTGGCTGCCTCGACGGTGCCATTCATCTTTGGGAGGTACGACGAAGAGTTATGATGTTCGATCTTGAAATCCTGACACAGTTCTGCCATCATCTTGTTGTTGAGATTAGAACCATTATCAATAATGATTCTCTCGAGAATTCCATATCGACAAATGATATCCCTCTTTATGAACAGAGCCACCACTTGTTTTGTGACATTAACATAGGATGTCGCTTCTACCCACTTGGTGAAGTAATCAATGGAAACCAGGATGAAGTGGTGACCATTGGAAGTGGTAGGCTCGATCTTGCCAATCATATCAATGCCCCACATGGCAAAGGGCCAAGGCGACGACATGACACTCAACGGATTAGGAGAAACATGCACCTTATCAGCATAAATTTGACATTTATGGCATTTAAGGGAATATTTGAAGCAATCGGTTTCTATGGTGATCCAATAATACCCCGACCTGAGAATTTTCTTTGCCATAGCATGTCCTCCAGCATGGGTATCGAAGGATCCCTCATGAAATTCTTGCATTAACATGTCTGGTTCGTGTCTATCCACGCATCTGAGCAAGACCATGGCGAAGTTACTTTTATAAAACACATCATCTTGATTTAAGAAGAACCCGCTTGTCGACCTCCTAAGGGTCTTCTTATCTTTGCTGGATGCCCCTGCTGGGTACTCTTGAGATTTCAGAAATTTCTTGATGTCATAGTACCATGGTTTGTCATCGTCAGCACCATCAACTGCAAACACGTATGCCAGTCTATCAAGACGAGACACCTCGATTTTGGGCACATAATTCTCTTGGTGTACCTTGATCATGGAGGACAAGGTTGCTAGAGCATCAACAAATTGGTTCTCGTCCCGAGGTACATAGTGCATCTTGACCTTCGCGAAGAATGTCAACAACCTCCAGGTATAATCCTTGTAGGGAATCAAATGTGGTTGATGAACCAACCATTTTCCATTAACTTGATTTATAACTAAAGCTGAATCTTCGAAGATATCGAGGGTCTTAATTAGCAAATTAATTGCCTCCTCTATCCCTATTATATAGGCTTTGTATTCTGCTTCATTATTGGTGCATTCAAAGGTCAAACGAGCAGTGAAAGGCATATGAACTCCCTCTGGCGAAATAATAATAGCACCAACTCCGCTACCGTTCATGTTAATTGCCCTATCGAACATCAGACTCCATTTGGATTCAGGGTCTGGCCCCTCCTCCGAGAGTGGTTCTTCACAATCTTTCGATTTGAGGAACAAAATGTCTTCATCAGGGAACTCAAACCTCATTGGCTGGTAATCCTCAATTGCTTTCTGGGCCAGATAATCCGACAATACACTTCCCTTGATAGCCTTTTACAAAGTATACTGGATGTTGTATTCAGTTAAGATCATCTGCCATCGAGCTACCCTTTCGGTCAAAGCTAGCGTTTCAAAGATGTACTTGACGGGGTCCATCTTAGATATTAATAAGGTGGTATGATTCAACATGTACTGTCTTAGTCAGCAAACAACCCATGCCAAAGCGCAACAAGTTTTATCAAGTAGTGAGTATCTTGTCTCACAGTCGGTAAACTTTTTGCTAAGGTAATAAATTATGTGCTCTTTTCGACCAGACTCGTCATGATGACCCAATATATAGCCCATTGATCCCTCGAGCACTGTGAGGTACACGATCAAAGGTCTCCCTGGCACTGTAGGTATGAGGATTAAAGGTTCTTACAGATACTCTTTGATTCGGTCAAAAGCTAACTGACAATCATCATTTCACTTGATGGCCTGATTTTTGCTTAGAAGTTTGAAGATCAACTCGCACGTAGCCATTAGGAGAGATATGAACTATGTAATGTAGTTCATTCTCCCTAAGAAGCCACATACTTCTTTCTCCATTCTAGGCTCAGGTATCTCCTGAATTTCTTTCACCTTCGCAAGGTCGACCTCAATCCCCCTTTCACTTACAATAAAACCCAAAAACTTTCTAGAGTGCACCCCGAATGTACATTTGTTCGGGTTCAACCTCAATCTGAACTTTTGTAGTCTATCAAACAATTTGGCCAAGTTGACTAAGTGTTCCTCTTCCGTTTGTGACTTTGCGATCATATCATCAACATAGACCTCGATCTCGTGATGAATCATGTCGTGGAAAAGAGTCACCATTGCTCATTGGTATGTTTCCCCATCATTCTTCAAACCAAATGACATTACTTTGTAACAGAAGGTGCCCCATGGGGTAATGAAAGTCGTCTTCTCCATGTTATTTGGCGACATCTTGATTTGATTATAGCCTGAAAAGCCATCCATGAAGGAAAACACAGAGAATTGGCTATATTGTCAACTAGCTCGTCAATATGTGGCAGAGAGAAGTCATCTTTAGGATTGGCCCTGTTCAAGTCTCGATAATCCACACACATTCTAACCTTTCCATCCTTTTTAGGAATTGGTACAATGTTCGCAACCCACAGAGGATAACCCGTTACAGCGAAGAATCCAACATTAAACTACTTTTGAACCTCTTCCTTGATTTTTATAGCCATGTCGGGTCGAGTTCTTCTCAGTTTCTGCTACACCGGCGGGAAGTCTTCTCTGAGTGGCAGTTTGTGTACTACGATATCGGTGTCCAACCCTGGCATATCCTAGTAAGACCAGGCAAATATGTCAACATATTCACGGAGTAGGGAAATCAACCGGATTTTTATGGATTCTTCCAAAACAGTCCCGATCTTGACTTCTTTCTTATCCTCTTCGGTTCCCAGGTTCACCACCTCAATAGTCTCTTCATGTGGCTGAATCACCTTATCCTCTTGTTTTAGCAATCTGGCTAATTCCTCGGGAAATTCACAATCCTCTTCACCCTCCTCGTCGGCTAGGTAGATTGGATTTTCAAAGTCATAATGTGCCATAACAAGATTGTCACTGATGAGATCCGATGGGGTACATCTGCATGAATGATGATTCATGATAGATTTTAGAAGTAGTGGGAGACATGGAAAACATACATTGCCATTTATTTTTGAAAAAAAAAAATAAAAAGGAAAGAAAAAGAACACCATGAATGAATGCCAAAACTTCCATTTATTAATGATTGTATTATTGCATTACGAAACAATGAACCCTTACAATAAGCTACTATGCCTCGGGCAAGGCATAGAGCTTTCATACAAAGAATAAAAACACAAAACTATTACTCTTGTTGTTGAGTGACAGAGACGATTGCTTCAAAGGATCAATTATTGAGTTCAACCCCTGGAACACATGGCTTTATCCACTCATCCAAATTGCAGTCACTATCAACTGTTTCCTCTTGCACAACACAGATGCTACCATGATCTACCCAACCTACACTGGTGAAGGTAATCAGGCCTTTCTGACCTCAAACGCTATGACTTGACGTTAGCTGACCAGGATTATAGCCAATCCCGAACATGTCTTCTTTCTTTGGGACTTCCACCATTTTACCCCATCCTTCGTTCACACCTGACTCCACGACTTTCAAAGCCTGCTTGTAAGACGAGATAGATACACTCTTTTTCTTTTCTTCTGATAGAGCAGCTGATGATGATGTAGCCTCAATTAGGACTGGCTTAAAGGCTTGGCAAGGAGTCTCAACAATATCGCCATCCATCTCCACATATCTTAATGAAGATAGATGGGTGATGAAAATATCTTCCTCCCCACACACTGTAACGATCTTCCCTTCCCAGACAAATTTGAGCTTCTGGTGGAGAGTTGAAGACACAACCCCAACATGGTGGATCTAGGGACGTCCAAGCAAACAACTATAAGCGGGTTGGATGTCCATGACATAAAAGGTTGTATTGAATACCTGTGGTCCTACCTTGACTAGTAATTCCACTTCTCCGAACACAGGCCTTTTGGAGCCATCAAATTCCCTGAATATCAAGTCACTCGGCCTTAGCACCACTCCGTCATAATCCAACTTAATCAATGCTTTTTTCAGAAGCACATTCAAGGACGATCATGTGTCCACAAGCACATGAGAGAGTAAAACCCCTTTGCATTCCATAGAAATGTGTAGAGCCCTGTTATGGTTGCGTCCCTCAGTGGTCAGATCCATATATGCAAACCCTAAACCATGGCTAGAATTCACACTTAAAACGACCGTCTCAAGTTGGTTTACCGATATGTCTTGTCGTAAGTACGTATTGTTTAGGATCCTTAGCAAAGCTTTACTGTGTGACTCTGAGCACATCAACAAAGACAAGATCGAAATATTGGAAGGATTTTGTTGCAAATGATCGACTATCTTGTAGTCGCTCTTTTTGATGATCCTTAGAAATTCCTCGGCCTCTTTATCAAAGGTGATATCAGGATCTGGAGTTAGTGCAGGAGCATCATTTGTCACAGGCTGCTTGCCCCTGGCTTTAGCTTGAGCCTCTGCATTGTCCCTTGGTGGCACCATATTGTTTCTCAAAGTTTCCGGTGTGAACAATCTCCAATCCTTGTGAACCCCATGACTCCTACGTTTTCAACTTAGTGTTGAGCAGTGCTGGAGGCGGACACGTCCTGTTTCTGACCATTACAGTAAACTTCAGCGCCATAGTACCATGGGAAAGCCTTGTCACTCTGATACGCTATAGGACCTGGAGTGGTAAATTTTACAGGTGCCACTTTTGCTGGTGTCGGTATCCGTACTGGTGTGTAGTAGATGGTAAATATGGAAACTTCATCTTCTTTGACAATTCTATCAAACTAAATACTCCATTCATTGATCATTCTCTGAATCCCCGATCTCAACTTGTCACACCCATTAACAGAGTTCTCACAACCCGAACAAAATTTCCCACAACCTGAGAAAATACTCTTCTTGGCCAGACACTCCTTCGCATATAATAACAAAGTTTTCAAGGAATCGACGTCATACACCAGATTCAAACACTCCACCATCCCCAATAGCTCCTACAGTCCTTCCATGAGAGGGCATAGGGTTTTGCAAAACATTCGGTGTAGGGGTAAAGTTAATTTCTTTGGAATCTAACATATCCTGAATGACATGTTTGAGAGCTTTACAATTTTCAGTACTGTGACCCTGAGCTCTAGAGTGGAACTCACAATGGGCAATGGGATCATATCCTTCCAGAATTTTCCATGGATTCGGCAGAGCCAATGTTCTGAGCTTAATTATTTGTAATTGAAGGAGATTCTGCAAGAGCTATGAGTAAGACATTGGAGGCACCTCGAAATGTCTGTCCTTAGGTCTGGGTGGATAATACTATTGAGGAGCTCTCGGTTGCTGATAATTTTGTTGATGCGGTGGCTGTGATATTTGTTGTTGATTGGTAGTAGCGGGGATGGTAACTAAAGCTGCCTGATAGTAGGAATTATGGTTTCGTCTCTTCCTCGGAGCATACACTACCCCTGATTCACTTTCTCTTCTCTTCACAAATGGCTTATTAACCCCAAAAGTAGAAGCTCCATTATTCTGAATCTTCCCCTGTTTCATCCAGTTCTCAATTGTCTCGCCGGTCAGGATGATATCAGAAAAACCACTAGACGAAAAACCTGTTAATCTTTCCATGAAATGCCCGGGGAGGGTATCCATGAAGAGGTCCACCATTTATCTTTCTAGTAGGGGTGGTTGAACCCTAGCTTCAACCTCACACCACCTCTGCGCGTACTCTTTGAAGCTTTTAGAGATCTTCTTGGAGAGACTCTGTAGTTGGGTCCTGCTTGGGGCCATGTCGAGATTATACTGATATTGCTTGAGGAATTCTTCCCTGAGCTCCTTCCAGTTGTGAATGGAAGTATTCTCGAGTTTCATGTACCACTCAAGGGAGCCCCCAAACCGACTGTCTTGGAAAAAAATTAATCCAAAGCTTCTCATCTTTGGTGTAAGCAGCTATCTTCCGATAGTAGGCCCTGTAGATGGGTTTTGGGGAAGGAACTCCCATTGTACTTATCAAATCCCGGGGCCTTGAATTTTGGAGGATTGATCAGCTCTTGCACCAGATCCATGTTAGAAACATCAATACCCAGAGTATCCCTGCATTCCAGAGCTCTGACTTTCTCCGCCAGTATTTGAAAGTCCTAGAAATTACCTCCTGCACCGAATCCCATGTCCTCGTTGACCAAGGTAAATTGATCTTCCTGTTGATCTACCACGTGAACTAGAGTGGGGCCACCTTCTAGAGTAGGAGACATGTTACCTATGGCTAGAGTAGGGTTGCCTTGGGCATCCATAGTGACAACTGGAGGGTCCATCTAAGGTGGATCAAGCCTTTGAACAGCAGCCCTTATCTCTTGCTTCCCCTGGGCCATATCCTGCATCATAGTCATAAATTCATCCATCTTGGTGCGGAGTTCAGCCAGTTCTGTTTGTACGGTGTCCATGACGTTTCACTGGTTGTGGCGAGTGGCGTACCGGTGTAGAGGAGTATCGTGTCGATGAAGACGGTTCTTTGCAGCTCTCGCAATCTTTCCTGTATAAACATATAAGTTAAGAAACCCAGATAACCTGCAAAGAAAAAGAATGCAAATGATATGCATGCAAATGTTGTGTTCTTTAATTCTCAAGGTTATTTACATTCCCATTCCGGTATTTAGAAATATTCGGGTTCCTTTGCAAACTTTGACTTTTAAGAAGAAAACCCCATATGAAGCTCAAATTAGATAACTGTGGAGAACCAGTGCTTGGAGTCCGTGTCAGTGCAAAGATAACAACTAGAGATTCAAACCATATCAAATAGCATAAAATAAAGTATGAAAATAGAAACAAATTCCCCGAAGGGTGTCAATTTTACAGCAAGAGAAGATAGTAAAAGTAGAGAGAAATCCCACAACAAGCTTGTGGGTAATCCTGGTACAAGCAAATGAAACTAAGCCCTAGGGAACTCAATGTCCTTCAACCTCTAGATGAGATGTTTGACCACCTGGAATAGGCGAACTATGTCTGGATGACCTGGATCCTGGATTAGCTTCTGAATAAGAAGATCTCTCTGATCAAAGGAAGCATGTAGTTCACTGATCTGTTGCAGGAACACCTCTTCACTCTCTTTGTTAAGACTTGGCTCAGGTTTGGCTTTCTTGACCTCTGCGCGGATCTTGAGCTCTTCCACCTCTTTCTGAGCATTCTCAATTGCTTATTGACCCCGTGCTATATTCTGGTCGTAATCTATGCGTTGCTTGTAAGCTTGCTGGAGTTGCTCTTCATGTTCACCCAATAAATCTTAAAGATTTTTAATCTCCAACTTGTATCCAGCTTCCACTTCTTTTTTTTTTCTTCAGATATCCTCCCATTTTGTTTTCTAGAGAGTTACGGATTCGTTGGCTTCATCCAAAGACTTCATTTCCTTTCAATGTTGACTTGCCTTGTGGATCTCAGCCAACCACTTCTTCTTGAAGTAGAGCTCTCTCTCTCTCTCTCTCTCTCTCTCTCTCTCTCTCTCTCTCTCTCTTCAAAGTCCTTTTGCTTGTCCCTCACTAACTTTTTAGCTTTTTGATCCCTTTCCTCTAGTTTCTGATTAAGGGTCACCATCTTCTTACAATAATTGTTGGCTTCCTGACTCTCAGCCCTAAGTTGTTAGACCAAAGCTTCTAACTTATGATAGTCTTTCAAAGGCATAGTAACTTCTGGTTCAACCACTGAAGGCAAGGCTGGTGCAGAGAAAGGAATTAGAGCCTCATAAAATTTCTCTTTTATCCAAGCCTCGTACTTAGGAAACATATGATTATTTCTTTTGCCCAAGCATGCCACACCTTTTCTTCGGATGAGTTTCCAGGAGCCTGCTGCATCTTTAACCAAAGGAAGGTTATCCTTCATGGGGAAGTAGAAAATCTGGAGTAGCTCTAATTCCTTAGGAACACTCTTGAGTGCATATCCCAATTGTCTTCTCAAAATAATAGGGTTGTAACAGATGCCCCCTATTACTCCTAAGAGTGGAACATTGGGATAACTCCCACAACCAGAGATTAAGTCCTTCCATTTTAACCTCAAAGTAAACCACCTGATGTCCTTAGCAGGCAACATGCTCAGCTTTTGGGCCCAGATTACATTGGGATCAGTGAAAGCTTCAATAGTGGGTAGGTGTCTCATAAACCAATTTTAGAAAAGAGGAACACATCATCGTACTAGACCACCTTGTTTCTTCTCATTTTTGTAATGTACTGAATATTAAAGATCCCCCAAGAGAGTGGGCACAATATTCTTCAGCACAAATAGGTGGATGGAGTTCATGTCCACAAACTTATCCATATCAGCAATTAGGATGATCCCATAGATGGACAAGGCCAGAATAGCACAGACAGAATCCCACTGAGCAGCAGTAAGTTCTTCAACCTTTCTAACCAAAAAGTCCAAAGGAAAACCAAGTACCCCGGCTTTGGTAGCAGTCAAGTTTGTAGTTACCTCAGATGAGCTCAAATAAAGAGCTTTGGCAATGTCATCATGAGTATGTCTGGTCATTTCTGAATTGAAAGGAATTTAATCTTTGAGTGGCACACCCAAAATCACATCATACTCTTCAAGCATATGGCCTAACTGGAAATTAGGAAATGTGAAGCAGACCTAGGATCATAATACTGCGATAAAGTGTGAATGGAACTCCTTTGAGAACTATCCAGGTTAACCACCATGTATAGAATGTCTCTGTAACCCTATCTGAAGTATCCCACATGAGTCGGAGTAATGAGTGACACCATCTTATTTATTAGGTCCACCTTGGAGTCTGTAAACACCCCAAATTTTCCCTCACCCATTCATACCATGGCTTGTGATCTCTTCATATGCATAAGTTCAATCATAGCATCTCATACCACATTTTTAGTACACTGCATAGCTTCTAAGTCATCTACACCTAGGGTTTGTGATCTGAGCAATCCAAGAGCCATTTGAGCCACTCCAAAAGGTATCAATCACCTCAAAGAGGTCCATGTGTGTTCAAGCATCATATTATATCCTCTCAAAGTCAAGAAAATCAAAAATCACAAGAACTGAAAATGGCATGGAAGCAGAGCCAGGTTTGACTTCACAGATGACCTAAAATTAGGGTTTTGGTTTCAAAGGCCATAACTCCAATTTTTTGGTCATTCTTGTTTCTATTGGTCTCTATATGGTATAGGGATCATGCATATCAATTTTCATGAAGAAATTCCATGGGGAAGGCATCTGATCAAGAGTTGACTTTTTGAGCAAGTCAGTGCAAAATCAGGGCATCTGAGGCCCCCAATGACCCAACCAAAGGGTGTTCTTCATCATTTTGATTATGTATGATCTTTATTTGATCATAGAAGATGTTGGAAGTTCACAAAATTGAAGAATTTCAAGCCATTTGCAAAGTTGACTTTTTGGGAAAATGACTTGTAATGGAAAATTGCCATTTTGGGAAACTTTTTCAACCCTTGCTTTTTGATTCAAAAATGCTTCAAATGAAAAAACTTTGGTCATGAAAGTTATAGAATGGATCATTCCCTTTTCAAAGAGTACAAGAACTCATTCTAATTCATTTTGGATCAAAAGTTATGGCTTGTCAAAGTTGGCCAAAATCACATAATTTCAAGTTTTCTACCAAAGAGGCAAAGTTGCAAAACCACTTGCCAAGGCAAATTATGCTACCAAATGGACTTCTAATCTTCATACAAACATGAACCAAGGCCTAAAAGTCAGATTGCATCAAAGGATCACTCATTTTCATGACTTGTGGATCAAGAAACTTCAAAAGGGCCAAAGATGAACCAAGTTGCAAAACTTCACTCAAACCCTAATCCACTTGCTTGCTGACTTCAGAATTGATCCTAGGGCTCTCCACACTTCTTGCTGCGCAGGACACCCCACTTGTCCTTGGCTAGCTATGAGCCCATACTTCTCTTACACAAAGTTTGACATTTTGGCAACTTGCCCATACCAATCACAATAGGCCAGCACCCACTCTCTGACCTATCACACTTCTTTATGTGGATCATTTGCAAGCAAAAGCACAAGACACACAAGCCTAAAAGCTCAAAAAACACAACATTCTCATTTTTCACCTCATATGCAAAACCATTCGAAACACACAGCACAAGCTTCAAACACACAAACAAACTTCACCATTGGTCTCAACATGACTCACTGATCACAAACCAACCATTGAAACAGCCTGAAACCTCACATAAACCAAATACGATTTCTGCCTCTCCTTGAACAGAACTCAAGCAATCTCTCAAACCAGCCCAAATAAACTTCAAGCAAGCTTTGCAAACACTTAAGGAAGGTCAATGGAGTTTATTGGAAGCAAGGAACTGGTCCAGAAGCTCTTGGGTTGAAAGCTTCGATTCAGGTAGCCATGGAAATTCATTTTTCCAGAACTCTTATCTCTTGTTTCTAAAATGATCTACATGCTTCCCTGAGTTCACTGAACCTCTTATTTTTGAAAATGATTGAGAAATGAGCTTGTATCGTGTTTCTGAAATTTTTGCAGTTTTTGATGTTTGATTCGTATCTTGATTTTGAGTTGAAATAAATGAGATTTGTTGCTGGATTATGCTTTGGTGTTGATCATTGATTGTTTCTGGAGATTTTGGCACATTTTTATGGAGTTTTGAGAGAGTTAGGTCAGAGGTCTCGCCGGAGAAGACGACCGGAAGTCTTCTCCGGCCACCTGAAAATCATTAAACCCTAATTTTGTCATTAAATGAAGTTTGAATGTGGAGCGTAGATTAGGCTGACTAAGTCAATCCCCCGCGCGTTTCAATGGTCCAGATTCCTCACTTAGCCCTAATCTCATTTATTTAAAATTAATTAATTAGGATTAGTCAGTTTGAATTTCAACCACTGGATCACGTGCGCAGTCAACTCCCGCGTCTCATCTTTGAATACTGGCCACTGGATCAGCATACTTCTCATTTAATTAGTTTTATTTTACATTTTTCTCATTTAGTTTGTACATTTAATTAAAAATAGTAAAAAAGATCTAAAAATTCTGAAATTTTTTATCTAAGCTTTAATTAATTTTCAGAACCCAAAAATATTTTTATTTTTATTTTTTGCATTAAAAATTATTTTTAAATCATTTAAAAGTTTATTTTTAATTAGTTAATTAAAATTAATTAATTAAAAATACTTTTAGGTATTTAAATATCACAAAAAAATTCATGTAACCTTTAAAATCATTTAGAAATATTGTCCAACTCTCAAACCAAATTTCTTTTTTGATCTTGATGCCTTTTGACAATTTTCAATGGTTTTAATCTCATTTCAAGGCATTATTTTGATTCAAACTCCAAAAATTCATTTCTGCCTAACCATTGAGAGTTGGACAATGATTCTTTTTGCATCGCATCTTGTATAGCATGTAGTTTATAGGATTAAATTGGCATGGATTGATCTTGCATTTTCAATTTGTTTGGTATTTTTCTTTGTGAGGCACCCCAAAACCCTAGTAATCTTAGGAAATTCATAACTTTCACTAGGTTAAGAGTTGGATCCCCTCCTTTGGGAAGTGAGTTTATATAGGTTTAGGGTTCCTTTGAATGCATTTTCAAATTTTTATCATGATGTTTGCTTCTGGTTTTGAATTTTGTTTTGTGCATTGATCATAAACCCTAATTTGGGCCTTCCTTTGCATCCACCTCCCATTTGTTTGCATATCATGACTTGCCATGACATTTTGTGCATTAATTTGATTCATAACACATCTTAGGACATGTTAGGATCATGTTTGATCATTACATCATTCATTTGCCATGTTGTATGTCATTTGCATTTCATAACTTTTCATGAACATCCATGGTTCAATACATGCTTCTCTTGCATCCATATGTTTGTATGATCATCCTCATGCCTTGCCTCATGTTTGCATCATCTCCTAGCATCATTAACATCATACTCATGCTTCTGGTTTTGGTTTGCATCATGCCATTTCATCTCCTTTGCATTGCATTTCATTTCTTTCACTAACTTTTCAGGTTAATGGTAAGTTTGTTTGGGAGGTGAATTTGCCTTCACCTCCTACCCCTTCTCATCTTGTCATTTTACATCCTTACTGCATTTTTACTTGTCTTTGAGTGAGCTTGCTCACTTGTGCCTCTCTTCCCTCTTTTCTCTTCTCATCTTATCCTTTTTCTATGTTGCTTCTCCTTGGTGGCCTTTGAAGATTTCTTTCTCTCTTAAGCCTCACAAACCATAGGACTTCCAAGCATGATAACAATTAGGGTTTGATTAGTCCCCCATTAGTTTTACCTTTGTGTCATCATTGAGTCTTCTCTTCTCATCTCATAATCAGGGACTAAACCCTAAAGGCTTTAAGGCTTTGTGATTAAGCTTATGCCTGCATCCTTCTATTAGGATGGAGTGTATAACTTTAATCCTAAGTGTTAAACCCTTAATGTGTTTAAATCCTTTAATCAAATCACTTAATAATCATCAAGACATCAAGCTTGTAACTTGGGCCTTGCATTAGGGTTCTATTTCTTCCTTAATTGGTTAAGAAGGACTAACCCTATGGACAAGTCCCCCTCAAGTTGTCTTACCAATCATAAAATTCACGTCTTCATCATATCATTAACTAAAATCCATCTAATAAAGGCTTTGTTTTGTCATGAGGTTAATCCCTAATCATGGATTAAGTTGAGGAGCTTTCCTCAGCTTAAACATTCTCATCTATTATCCTTCTATTAGGATGGTGTAATGAGTCTGTTTAATCCCTGATTATGGCTTAGTCTCATTACTTAACACTAAACAAAAATAACAAAAACATCTAAATAATTACAAGTAGGTTAATGATCTTAATCCTACATCATGGTGATTAAGTGTGAGATGCTGACTTCACACTTAAGGTATTCTCATTACCCCTAATCAGAGGGAAGATGTGATGAGTTTACTAAATCCATTGGTTTAGGCTTAAGCTCATTAACTTATGACACACTTTCAAAAGCAATAAAAGACTGAAAACTCAAAAACAAACAATAATCGTTTCCTCCGGGATTCTTCTCTCTCATCTCATTCACTCATAAACGAGAACTCGCTTCTTCCGTCTAATGCAAGACAGTTTGCACCTGAGCCAGACAGGTCATACACTTGAGCATAGGCAAGTAAGTAGTTCATCAGTCAATTTATCTTTCAGTCTCTTTGGGTCGAACTACGGTGTTCTGACTTCCTCATTGCACGAGAGGATACGTAGGCATAACTTAACAGTTATCGAACAAAAGTATCTGTATATTCCCCCTCTTTCCAGCATCATTCCTTTAGCCTCATGGTCTTGAGCATTTCATTCTTGTTCTTACACTGACACTTCACTTATACACTTCACACTTCTCTTACACTGACACCTGTACATCCTTTTCCAGCTCTTTTGATACACAAATTGCACTGACACTACCCCTTTAAAACACAAATCTTTTAAGCGTGGATCCCGTCGAGTACGACGGACAATCTGGGTGCTAATACCTTCCCAGGTTGTAACCAACCCCCTTTCTCAGTCTCTCTGGTTCGCAACCGTCTTATCCATATCGTTCTAGGTTTATGCAGCATTACCTTTCCTCCGGGATAAAAATGCCTTGCTGGCGACTCTTGTCCTTCTGAGTTCACTCCTGTGTGTACTCTCTCCTTTCGCCGACCGTTCGCGTTTGTACCGGGATGCAAATCTTTGGGAGCGACAGCTTGGCGACTCTGCTGGGGACCCTTATACTGCAACCAGGGCTTCTGGTTCTTTTTGTAGGTTCCTCCTAGCGCTTGTTTGATTTGTGTTTACTGGGGTGTTATGTGCTGTATGTGTTTATATATTTATTTTACTGCTTTATGTACAGTTATTTATTGCTTTCTTTACAGCTTTATATACATCATACTATCATACTGTTATCTGGCTGGATCTGGTTTTGTTTTGGTGGGTGGGTGTTCTATTGAGAGTTTTAGGTCCTATACCTGGGACCTGAGTGACACCTAGGCTAGAGTGGTTCATGTTCTTTCCCATTCCATTTCGGTCTGGTGCGGGAATATGAAACACGGTTCAGATATGGGTTTCTTCTTGAGAACTCTGTGCTACAGATCTCCTGTAGTGCTAGGGCTATCTGGGAAGCCTGCTAAGTCTGGATGACCTTTATTATGACCTTCAGAAGCTGAGGTGAATTAGAGGAGGATCTTTTATGGTTATTGTAAACACTGTACCTCCAGGTTAGAAGTGTTTACACTTCTCATAACTGATCCAAGTCTGAGGATCCTTGTTTTAGAACACCGCCTGTGAGGGGGTTGGGCTGTTTACAGGTTTGCAGGAACCCTTGGCCACATCATACCCTGGTACTTGTTTTTAAGAATGCTTCACTTTGGACAGTTCTTGTGATTTAACCCAGGACATGTGACTCTTTATTTGAGTCCCCCACCTTGGTTACTGGACTTTTAAACCTCCATCTGGACTTCTTAAACATACATGGACCTTTATATCAAGGCAGTAATCAGATCCAGCTTGATCACAAACCCTTGCATATCATTTGCATACATCATCATTGCATCATTTAACATTTGCTTATTTGTTTTTCAGGGTATCCATATTGTATTTTGGCTTGGTTTTGACCTCTTCATATGCATAGACCCCTGCTCATCAGCCATCTGCTTCAGCTATCAGTTGCCTGCTTCAGCTACCTCCATCATCATCCTCAGCCTATCAGTGGCTCACTTCTAGCATCAGTTTTCATCATCAGCATTTGTTTTCAGCTCTTCGTCAGTAGTCATGGCACCCAAAAAGAGCAACATCTCATACCATTTCTTTGAGCCTGAGCTGGCTGGCATCAGGCAGATCCAGGCACTTGTCGCTCCAGACCATATCCCATTTTTCAGAGAGCATTATGGAGGCATCCTTGACATGGTTATGGATTTGGACCCTTCTCATAGGAGCTTGATTCACACTTGCCTACAGTTCTATGACCCTCCTTTGAGATGTTTCACCTTCCAGAACTTTCAGCTAGGACCTTTATTGGAAGAGTTCTCATCATTGGTTGGAGTGCCTGTCAGGGGTGATATCCCCTTCAACCCAAAGATGGATTTTCCCAGCAATGAAGAAGTGGCAAAAGCACTGTACCTGGAACCTGTCTTGATTGAGCAGAACATGACAACAAAGGCTGGCATTCCTGGTCTACACTTGGATTTCTTGACTTCTCAGGCCATCCTGAAGGCCTCCTTGGGAGAATGGAAGGCAGTTTGTGCATTGTTAGCCCTCAGTATATATGGGGTTATACTTTTTGCAGATGAGCCTAAGTTTATCAGCAAGAATGCCATACATCTCTTCCTTTTAAGGAACCCAGTACCCACCTTGCTGGGAGATTTCTACTATTCTGTTCACCAAAGGAATGAGAAGCAAAGAGGAAGGTTGGTGAGATGTTGTGCTCCTCTATTCCATACCTGGCTGCTTAAACACTTACCCAAGACTGATGCTTTCTTGAATCCCCACCAACAGAAGAATTGGGCTAGGAGACTTATTGCTCTGACTTCAGATGACATCAGATGGTGTACCCAGAACACCAAAGGCAGGGACATCATTACTAGCTGTGGGCAGTTCCCCAATGTACCTTTGATAGGAGTAAAGGGTTGCATCAACTACAATCCTTTGTTGTTCAAAAGACAGTTGGGCTATGCTTTGGTTCACCCTCCTAGAGCGCAAGACTTGGCTGAAACCCTTTATTGTGAGATAAAACCTAATCTAGCTGTTGTCAGACAAGCATCCTGGGCTTGGGACAACATCCAAACCAAAGGGATGGCCATTCTTGGGAGATGCTACAATGTGGACTCAGCTCAGTATTATGAATGGTCTCATGCTAGGGCTCAGATCTCTGGGATGCCTTTCGCCATTGAGGATGTACCTGGACCATCCACAGTACCACCTCCAGCCACTGTCAGCCTGGAAGAATTTGAGAAGATGAAGGAGAGAAATGAGAATCTGTCTCAAGCTCTGAAGAGGACCCTCTGGGAGAGGAGTGATGGTCGTCTAGACATTGAGAGGTTAGAAAAGCTTAAAGTGGAGCATCTAGCCAGGATTGAAAAAGCAGAAGACTACATCAAGAAATCAAGAGCTGGAGAGCGAATTTTGAAGAATGCCTGTAAAGAAGCCCAGTTTCAGAAGGCTAGGACTGATCTCTATATGAAAGAAAGTCAAGCTAGGTGGGTCAGGATCACTGAAGCTCGTACTCATGAAGATAAGAGAACTCAAGACAGGATTGAGCAGTTGGAGGCTAATGAAAAGAAGCAACAGGAGGCTCTGCTAGCAGCCCAGAAGGAAATCTCAGAATTGAAGCTTAGGGCTGGTGTGAAGAGGTCAAAGGACCAAGACAGGCACAAGAAGCTGACCACCGCTATTACCACCAGGAACCTTCTTATCAGGAGCATTACAGAGCATCCTGCTGGTCCTGTAACTGAAGCACTTCTGAAGGAGGTTAAGGAGGATGAGTTTGGTCTTGGTGTCTGACTTTTTGCTTGTTGTTGCTTTCATTTCATGTACTTTTCTTTTTGTGTTGTATTTTGACCCTTCAGGGGCATATGTTGTAAAAACAGACTATGTATTATTCACTGTTTGTAATATATTTGATAGTTTGTTTCATTAAGTCTCTCTCTCAAGCAACATCAAAGCATCTTCCTCAGGGTCTGGAAAGGTCAAAACCAAGCGCCAAGCCGGATACCTTGGAAACAAATAAGCATACTGCATTGCATGCTAACCTTTGTTTTGTTTTGTAGGTTTTGTCATTGTTATTTGTATCTAACTCTGTTGTGGTTCATAAATTATTGCTCGCCGACGGGTGTTCCCTCTCAACCGTCCACACAGATATCCTACTCGCAACAATCTTCCTGGTATCCAGATGGACCAAGTACAACAAGACCTGACAGAAGTCAGGACCAAGATGGCCAATGAAAGGTTGGATATGAGAAACCAAATGACCCAGTTCATGGAAGTAATGAATGGCTTGGCCCAGAGTCAAGAGAGATTGAGGGCATTGGTAGAAAGGCAGACCCCAGAAGAATCCCATCTAGGGACTGGAGGAACAAGTAACAATGAGAGGGTTCAGCCTCATGTCAACCCACCAGTATATGGGCCTCATCTGCATCCGGAAGTCAACATCCCAGGTATTGTGCAAGGGAATACTACTGGAGGAAGAGTCTTACAAGAAGACCCCCAAGAAGAGCAGTTCACTGTGATGGGTGCTGGGGATGAAGCCTATGATAAGAGGCTTGATGAAATTGCTGAGAAGTTGAGATCTCTGGAGTCTCAAAATTCCCTGGGTTTTGATGTCATGGATATGGGGTTAGTGGATGGGGTAAGGATTCCCCACAAGTTTAAACTCCCGTGCTTCGAGAAGTACAACGGAACTTCCTGTCCACGAACCCACTTGCAATCCTTTCTGGGGAGGCTTAAGGCATACACCATGGATGAAAAACTGTGGATGTTTTATTTCGAAGATAGTTTGACTGGGGCCTCAAGGGAGTGGTACTCTCACTTGACCAGAGCCACTATCCGGTGCTGGAAGGACCTAGCTGAGGCTTTCATCAGACAGTACCAATACAACCTGGACATGGCTCCTAACCGGACCCTTCTGATGGGAATGTCTCAGTCCTCCAAGGAAAGCTTCAGAGAATACGCCCAGAGGTGGAGACAGCTTGCTGCTGCTGTCCAGCCACCCATGTCGGAAAGAGAAATGGTCGACATGTTTATGAATACACTACAAGGAACATATATTGACTGGCTAGCTGCCTTTTCTTCCACCAGCTTCGCTGACGTTGTTATAGCTGGAGAAAGAATTGAAAGCCTTCTGAAGATGGGCAAAATTACTGATAATGGTGCAAGTTCGTCAAGCAATCCCAGGAAGCCTTTTGTGGGACCAAGAAGAACTGGAGAGACAAATGCCATTCATGCCAGCAGGGGCAGACCTCAGTATGTTCACAGATCAGTAGCAGCTGTCACCATTCCAGCTCCGATTCCTCAGCAACCAACATATCAACCACAACAATAACCACACTATCAACAGCAAGTTCAGTATCCGCCACAGAGAAACTACAACAACAACAACAACAATCAATAGCAAAGACCCTTTCAACAAAGACCATCACAGGCAAATAGGGTGATTGACCCTATCCCTATGCCTTATGCCGCTTTATTACCACAACTCCTGAAACTCAACTTGGTTGAGCTAAGGACATTGGCACCACCAGATCCCTCCAGTCTTCCAAGAAATTATGACGCCAACGCCAGATGTGCTTTTCACTCCAATGCACCTGGCCACAGTACGGAGAAATGCAGGGCTTTGCAAATGAAAGTACATGATCTAGTGGATTCCAAAGCCCTCAACTTTGCACCCCCGCCAAATGTCAACAAGAATCCCATGCCCAATTGAAATTCTGTAATGAGATGTCCTAAGAGATGTTCCAACACTTAATAGGACATTTAACCAAAACTTAAACAGCAGGAAAAATAAACAACACAGAAGTTTGTTAACCCAGTTCAGTGTATAACCACACCTACATCTGGAGGCTACCAAGCCAGGAGGAAATCCACTATTAGTAATATTAATTCTAGACTTAAACCACCCTGTTTAATCTATCACTTAATACTTACCCAATGCAATTTCTACCTAAGACTCACTTAGATAAGAGTACCCTACTCACTCCCCCTCAATCACCCAGTGATCAAGTTTACAAGTTTACAGAAATTGAAGACATCCTTCAAACAATACAGCTTGATCTTACTTCACAGTTTCAATCAAGTCACAAATGCACTTTTGCTTAAAAGCTCATAAAGTGGTACATAAAAACAACCTGCTATTAAAACACTAGACACCCTATTTAGTCTTCTGAAATTCGTACTCAATTCTATGAGTTTCTGTTGTTTAAATAGGTATCTGAATTTTGGGCTTTCTGTAGAATGATCCAGCCCTAATGTGCAGCAACTGTCACCTTGAATTTAGGGTTTGTTACCTCCTATATTCTAGGTGCATTAGGTCTTCTGTTTTAATCTGAATCTTCAATTTAAAACTCCCTACAGATGCGCCTTGTTCTGTTTTTATCCAGCATTAATTAATTCCAGATAGTTCTCCTTAAATATCTCTGATCTGTTAATCAATAATTAATTCTGGTAGCAGGTCTGAGATGTCTCAACATCTGTTGGGACATCCTGAAAAACTGAACTTAATTTATTCACACAATGTCCCAACATCTGATGAGACATCCTGAAATAAATTCACATACTCTGTTTGATAATGTCCCAACATCTGATAGGACATTCTGAACTGAATTTAACATTTCTTGTTTGGTCAAAAATTCTGCCAATTCTTAAACATCTACAAACTCCCCCTTTGGCTAATTTTTGGCTAACATCTTTCCTGGTTTTCAGAGTGCAGCAGAAGTTCTTTTTATCAGAGTATATCATTACTTTTCTGTTGATTCATATTTGAGTTTTACTCCCCCTCAAACATATATGAGTCCAGTCTTGTTTCAACAGAAATATTCACACTTATTCAGTTCAGGCAGAAACAAACAGATTTCATTCATTTAAACAGCAATTACATTTGATGTTATTTGATGTTGTTCTCCCCCTTGGTAGACACAAAATTAGGGGCCAAAGACTATTATCCAGAATTACAAATCATTGCTGTCATTACAAATGCCTCACATACAAAGATCACTCAGATTCATCATTCCACTTCAGTGTTTTCATCTTTATCAGCTTCACTTTCAGCTTCACTGTCTTCATCAGATGCAGCTGTCTGATCTTCTTCACTTTCCAACCTCTTAATTATTTCCTCCAGCTTCTTCTTTCTAGCTTCAAGCTCTTTGCAGGTGCACTTTAGCTCAGCAATTAATTCTTTCTTGGAGATTGGATTCTTAGCAGAGGAGGGACCAGCAGATGTCCCAGCAGGTGCTTCAACATCTGCAGCATGGTGACTGAGAAATAATTTGTAGTGAAAAGCCAGGGGGCTTTCTCTCTTGCAGATTGTGTCCTTCTCAGTTAAAATCCTAGGAAATTGATTGAGTACAATACCACACAGCAATGATGGAAAAGCTATTGGCAGCTTTGTTGCAGTAGAGATGGCATGCTTCATAGTCTGATCAAAAATATATGCTCCATAATCCATCTTGGTTTGAGTCCCCACAGCAAAGATGAATCTGGCCAGACCAGTTGAGATTGATGAAGTGTGATTTGTAGGCACCCAATTAGCAGTTCCAATCCTGTTCAGCATGGCATACTTTCTGGTAAGCATGCTCACTGAAAGCTTACCCTTTACAGGCCATGCCTTGACCTGGTCTGCAGTGATCACTTTACAGACTTGATTATCTGTCTTACCTAGCTCATTGGGTCCATCTGTTTCTCTTCCTAGATACTCATTGATGATTTGAGGAGAAAACTGGACACATTTGCCTCTAACAAAAACTTTTCTAAACTCAGAGGACTTACCATTTGAGCAATCCTCCTGAAGATTCACAATGAACTCTTTGACAAGAAGTTCATAGCAGGGAAAGAGGTCTGAGACTGTTTTGAAAAGTCCTGCAGCAGAGATGAGGTCAATCAGTTCAGTGCACTCAAGTGCATTGCTGCTCAGTTCTCTTTCTAGGGCAACTCTTCTTTGGTACACAAACTTCCACTTGTTCACACTAGAGACATGGTGGAAAGATATGTTGTCTAATGGAGCTTCTGGAACAGCTGTTGAAGCCCTAGATGGGGCTGGTCTCTTCTTGGGAGGAGATGTTGGGACATCTGATTCAACATCTGAGTCAGATGGGATGACAGCTTTCCTTTTCTGAGTTTGGACTTTACTCCATTGTTTTGATGGTCCAAAAGTGGCTTTAGCCTTGCCTTTCTTTGGACTAGCCTTCTTCTTCTCAGGAATGACAGGTTCATCTTGCATCTTTCCTTTCCTGGACCTTAGCCTTTTGGCTATGCTGGGTTTGACAAATGCTATGATTTCTGCATCAGAGTCCTGCTCCAGATTGACTACTGGAGGAGATTGAGCAGACTCCTCATCAGCTTGTTGATCAGCAGAAATTTGATCTTCATTTGATTCTTTAGCCTGTTCCACAGAAACTTCTTTATCACTTTCACTTGAGGTTTTATCCTCAGTTTGTTCAACATCAGATGAGTTCTTTTTCTTGTCTTCAGATGTTCCAACATCTGTTGGGACATCTTGTTCTGCAGCAGTGTCCTTTGTAGCTTGAGCTGGTTCTTCTTGAGGTGCAGGAATGGTGTTCAAAGGAACAGAGATACCTTTCACCACTCTTTGTTCAGAAAAGACTTGATTAACAATCTCCTTGATGGAATCATCAACATATTTGGAGTACCTTGTAGACATGTTGGCAGGAGAGGGAATGCCTTTAACTTTGCTTCTGATTTGACCTTTACATCTCTTTGGTGTTCTTGCCTTTTTAGTGTGAGAGGCGCTTCCCCTGAGCTCGTCCAATGGTGTTGAAGGCATTGGCACAACAGAGATTGGAGTGGCATGAACCACGTCTTCCTTGTTGAGAATTTCCTCAGCTGTTTTAGGGTTTTGAGACATTGTAAAGGAAGAAGGATGAACAGCTTTAGGGTTTATGATTTCTGAAGAATAGCTGGTTAATGTGAATCGCTTGTGATAGTAGGATGGGAATCTTGATAGCTGATTATAAGCAGTTACTAAATAAGTAACCGTTACATTGCAAATGATTAGAGCTGGAATTCCCAAGGATCTTGTCCAGATTTGTTTTGCCATCTGGACCTTATGCCAACCAATGTCATATGACATGTTGGCACATCTCATTAACTGCTAGATATCACATAAGCAGATTCCAAGTTTGCCCCTTAAGTTCTCAAATTGTGTAGCATCCAATGCTTTGGTAAAGATATCAGCTAACTGCAGATTTGTAGCTACATGCTCCAATGAAATCACCTTTTCTTCTACAAGATCTCTGATGAAATGATGTCTGATATCAATATGCTTTGTCCTGCTATGTTGGATAGGATTCTTTGATATGTTGATTGCACTTAAGTTGTCACAATACAATGTCATGACATCCTGTGGGACATTGTACTCAGTGAGCATCTGCTTCATCCAAACCAACTGAGAACAACTGTTACCTGCTGCTATATACTCAGCTTCAGCTGTAGATAATGATACACAATTCTGTTTCTTACTGAACCAAGAAATCAGATTGTTTCCTAGAAAGAAGCATCCTCCTGAAGTGCTTTTTCTGTCATCAGCACTTCCTGCCCAATCAGCATCACAGAAGCCAGTGAGAATAGGTTTGCAACCATGAAAGTACATTATGCCATAGTCACAAGTACCATTAACATATTTAAGGATTCTCTTGACTTGATTGAGATGACTGACTTTTGGATCAGCTTGATATCTTGCACAAACTCCTACTGCAAATGCAATGTCTGGTCTGCTAGCAGTCAAGTATAACAAGCTTCCAATCATGCTTCTATATAAACTATGATCTACATTCTCACCCTTCTCATCTTTAGTCAGCTTTAAATGTGTAGGAGCAGGAGTTCTTTTATGAGAAGCATTTTCCATTCCAAATTTCTTCACTATGTTCTTGGAGTACTTGCTTTGTGAGATGAACATTGAGTCTTCCATTTGCTTAACTTGCAGACCAAGAAAATAGGTTAATTCACCTACTAGACTCATTTCAAATTCAGCTTCCATCTGCTTGACAAAATGTTTGACCATCTTATCAGACATCCCACCAAACACAATGTCATCAACATATATTTGTGCAATCATGACATTACCTTCTTCATCTTTAACAAACAGGGTTTTATCAATCCCACCTTTTCTGTATCCTTGCTTGATAAGAAATGTGGTAAGTCTTTCATACCATGCCCTTGGAGCTTGCTTCAGACCATAAAGTGCTTTCTTGAGTTTGTATACATGATTTGGACAGCTTGGATCAACAAATCCTTTAGGCTGTTCTACATATACTTCCTCATTAAGATAACCATTAAGAAAGGCACTTTTCACATCCATTTGAAATAGCTTGAACTTTAAGATACAAGCAATTCCCAACAGTAGTCTTATTGATTCAAGCCTTGCTACTGGTGCAAAGGTTTCATCAAAGTCTACTCCTTCAATTTGAGTGTATCCTTGAGCCACAAGTCTAGCTTTGTTCTTTGTAACAATTCCTTGTTCATTTGACTTGTTCTTATACACCCATTTTGTACCAATCACATTTATGTCATCAGGTCTAGGTACAAGATTCCACACTTCATTCCTTGTGAATTGACCTAATTCCTCTTGCATAGCACAAATCCAGTATTCATCAGTGAGAGCTTCCTTGACATTTTTAGGTTCTATTTTGGAAACAAAACAAGAACCTGAAATCACTTCTCTTGATCTAGTGCTCACACCTCTGTTGGGATCACCAATTATTAAATCTTTGGGATGATCCTTCTGTATTCTGATGGAGGGAGGTTTGCTTGAATCTTCTGACCTTGTATCATTTTGAGTGAAGTTATATTGATCATTCTTTTCTTCAGCTTCAACCTTGATATCAGCAGATGTTCCAACATCTTCTGGGACATCTGTAGGAGCATCATCAATTATCACATTTATGGACTCCATGATAACATTTGTTCTGTAGTTAAATACTCTATATGCTCTGCTGTTTATAGAGTATCCAAGGAAAATTCCTTCATCACTTTTAGGATCCATTTTTCTCCTTTGCTCCCTATCTGCCAGAATATAGCATTTACTTCCAAATACATGAAAATACTTAACAGTGGGTTTTCTGCCCTTCCAGACTTCATATATTGTGGACAAAGTTCCTTTTCTCAAGGTAACTCTGTTATGGATATAGCAGGCAGTGTTCATGGCTTCAGCCCAGAAATACAAAGGTAGCTTTTTAGCATGTATCATAGCTCTTGCTGATTCTTGAATGGTTCTATTCTTCCTTTCAACAATCCCATTCTGTTGAGGAGTGATAGGTGAAGAATACTCATGATTGATTCCTTCTGAAGAGCAGAAATCTAAGAACTTTTGATTCTCAAATTCTTTTCCATGATCACTTCTTATTCTGATCACACAGCTGGATTTTTCCTTTTGCAATCTTTGACATAATTCTTTGAATACATCAAATACATCTGACTTTTCTTTGATGAAGTTTATCCATGTATATCTTGAAAAATCATCAACCACAACATAGGCATACCTCTTACCACCAAGACTTTCAACCTGCATGGGTCCCATAAGATCCATATGTAGAAGTTCCAAAACTTTGGAAGTTGTCAGATGTTGAAGCTTTGGATGGGACATCTTGGTTTGCTTGCCTATTTGACATTCACCACATATTTTGCCATCATCAATCTTCAGTTTAGGAATACCTCTTACAGCATCCATAGATATGATCTTCTTTATGCCTCTGAAATGAAGATGACCTAGTCTTTGATGCCACAGTTTCACTTCTTCTTCTTTAGCTAGAGAACAGGTTGAAGTGAGACTGAGATTTTGGGTTTCCCACATGTAACAGTTGTCTTTAGATCTGGCTCCTTTCATGACAACCTCTTGTTCTTTGTTAGTCACTATACATTCAGATTTGGTAAAGTTTACACTGTACCCTTGATCACATAGTTGACTTATGCTGATCAGGTTAGCAGTTAAACCTTTAACAAGCAGCACATCATCTAGTCTTGGAACATCTTGACAATCCAAGGTTCCAACTCCCTTGATCTCTCCTTTAGCTCCATCTCCAAAGGTAACATACCTGGATGAATGTGACTTTAAGTTTACTAGCAAATTCTTCAATCCAGTCATGTGTCTTGAGCATCCACTGTCAAAGTACCAGTCTTCTTTAGCTGATACTTTCAATGATGTATGTGCTATGTATGCAGTACTTTTCTTTGACCAGATGAGTTGAGATTTCTTTTGATGCCTCTGCTCTGAGTGTTGTTCAGCTGATCTCCAAGCTTGATTGTTGATCTTGTTCTTGTGTATGTGGCTTTGATCAGTCTGAATGTCAGCTTTTGGTCTCCAAACTGTCTTGATTACTTCTGTCTTTTGCTTAGGAGGTTGCTGATTTCTATGCAGCACTTTCTTGGTACCTTCTACTTTCTGCTTGGAAGGTTGCTGACACATCTGATTTGGATATCCATGTAGCTTATAACAGTGAGGTTTGATATGCCCAAATCTTCCACAGTGATGACATCTCCATCTTTGATATTTTTTCTTCATTTTGTTCTTTCCAGAATGTTGAGACATCTGTTGGAACATTATGTTTGTCTTTGTGTTCTGATGTTGGAGCATCTGTTGAGACATCTTGTTTGACTGTATAGTTTTTGAAGTAGTTTTGCTAGAGCTTGCTTCATCTCTGTTATATCCCAGTCCACTTTTGTCCCCTGAATGTTTATTATTGCAGAGAATAGCATCCAGTGTATTTGAGCTGCTGTTCATCATTCTAACAGATTTGGACATATGTTCCAGCTTAGAATTGAGAAGAGTTACTTCACTTTTTAAGGTATCAATGATTACTTGATCACTTGCTTTTTCTTCTTCTAGTACTTCATTCTGCTTCTTTAGCTTTATGACGTCACTGCATACTTCAGTACTTCTATTGTACAGATCCTTGAAGGCTTGCTCAAGATCTGCATAAGTAAGCTCTTCACAGCTGGAATCACTGTCATATTCACACAGTCCAGCTAAAGCAGCAATGTGCTTAGCTGATTCTTCTTCTGAATCTCCTGAGTCTTCATCAGACCAGGTCACAGAGAGTCCTTTCTTTTGCCTCTTTAAGTAGGTAGGACATTCAAACTTGATATGTCCATATCCTTCACATTCATGGCATTTGACTCCTTTATCTTGACTGGTCTTTTCAGCATACTTTACTCTTTTGTTAGCATCATAAGGTCTTCTGTTCTCAGAGTTTGTGTTTCTTCCACTAGGTTTGGATTTTCCTTCCATTCCTCTGAGAATCTGTTTGAATTGTCTTCCAATCAATGCAAGGTTTTCTGATAAGCTTTTATCATTTGCTGGTTCATCATCTTCTTCTTCATCTGTATTTGAAACAAAGGCAATGCTTTTGTTCTTTTTAGCATGTGTGTCATTCATTCCCATCTCAAAAGTTTGAAGGGAACCAATGAGTTCTTCAGCTTTCATGGAGCATATGTCTTGTGCCTCTTCTATTGCTGTGACTTTCATGTCAAATCTTTTTGGCAAAGATCTGAGAATCTTCCTTACAAGCTTTTCATCAGTCATCTTTTCTCCCAAGGCTCCAGAAGTATTGGCTATATCCAAGATGTTCATGTAGAACTCATGAATTGATTCATCTTCCTTCATTCTCAAGTTTTCAAACTTGGTGGTGAGAAGTTGAAGTCTTGACATTTTTACTTTTGATGTTCCTTCATGAGTTGTCTTGAGGGTATCCCACACATCTTTGGCCAGCTCACAATGATGCACCAGTCTGAAAATATTTCTATCAATGCCATTGAATAAAGCATTTAGGGCTTTTGAGTTGCCTAGTTCTGAATCTTCTTCCTCTTTACTCCATTCTTCTTCAGGTTTCAGAACTTTTGATCCATCTTTGGTGTCTTGGACAGGATGTTTCCATCCAACATTTACTGCTCTCCATGCCCTGTTGTCAAGTGATTTTAAGAATGCAATCATTCTTGGCTTCCAGTAGTCATAATTAGATCCATCCAGAATAGGTGGTCTATTTACTGACCCTATATCTCTGTCCATGTTACAGAATTTGTTTTCCCTAGATCTCACCCAGTATAAACAGGCAGGGTGCCTGCTCTGATGCCAATTGAAATTCTGTAATGAGATGTCCTAAGAGATGTTCCAACACTTAATAGGACATTTAACCAAAACTTAAACAGCAGGAAAAATAAACAACACAGAAGTTTGTTAACCCAGTTCAGTGTATAACCACACCTACATCTGGAGGCTACCAAGCCAGGAGGAAATCCACTATTAGTAATATTAATTCTAGACTTAAACCACCCTGTTTAATCTATCACTTAATACTTACCCAATGCAATTTCTACCTAAGACTCACTTAGATAAGAGTACCCTACTCACTCCCCCTCAATCACCCAGTGATCAAGTTTACAAGTTTACAGAAATTGAAGACATCCTTCAAACAATACAGCTTGATCTTACTTCACAGTTTCAATCAAGTCACAAATGCACTTTTGCTTAAAAGCTCATAAAGTGGTACATAAAAACAACCTGCTATTAAAACACTAGACACCCTATTTAGTCTTCTGAAATTCGTACTCAATTCTATGAGTTTCTGTTGTTTAAATAGGTATCTGAATTTTGGGCTTTCTGTAGAATGATCCAGCCCTAATGTGCAGCAACTGTCACCTTGAATTTAGGGTTTGTTACCTCCTATATTCTAGGTGCATTAGGTCTTCTGTTTTAATCTGAATCTTCAATTTAAAACTCCCTACAGATGCGCCTTGTTCTGTTTTTATCCAGCATTAATTAATTCCAGATAGTTCTCCTTAAATATCTCTGATCTGTTAATCAATAATTAATTCTGGTAGCAGGTCTGAGATGTCTCAACATCTGTTGGGACATCCTGAAAAACTGAACTTAATTTATTCACACAATGTCCCAACATCTGATGAGACATCCTGAAATAAATTCACATACTCTGTTTGATAATGTCCCAACATCTGATAGGACATTCTGAACTGAATTTAACATTTCTTGTTTGGTCAAAAATTCTGCCAATTCTTAAACATCTACACCAATCATGGAGGACCAAGAATTAATGCTATTGAGGAAGATAAGCCATCTTTCTTAATCACCAGTGTTGGGCAGATTCAGACACCTCTGGTAGAAATCAAAGCTCAGCTCCTAGAATGTCAGATGTTCCCCGGGTGTGAGCTCGGTTGTGGTTATTGCAACATTTCGGTCAATGGGTGTGATAACATGAGAATCGGCATAGATGGTCTTATCAAAAGTGGTATACTTCAGATCACAACATCAGCACCTACAAATCCAGCAATCCCTTCTACCACAATTCCTGACTCTTCTACAACTATAACAACAATCATTCCGAACAACTCATCAATATCATCAACAATGGCTCCATCCATCACTTCAACAAATCAGACGTCAACAACCATTTCTTCTACAACATCAGTACCCATTTATTCAACAGAATCTTCTACAACGCCAACAGATATCTCAGCAGTCACCATTTATTATGATCCATCATATGTTCCTCCAAACAACAACTTTCAACAACAAACAGTGGCATCTCCTGCCAGGTCACCAGTCACCATCTACTACGATCCGCACACCATTTCAGCACCCTCCTCTACAACAGTCAGTCCAGTTACCATTACGGTACCTGGACCAGTTCCATATGAAAGTAGTAATGCCATCCCTTGGCATTATGGCTCTGACCTCTACTGCAATGGGGAGAAGATCACTTTGGATTCTTCAACCTCTTCTCCACAGATTGATAATGTTGGGGGAGGCGGAGGCTTCACCAGAAGCGGACGCCTTTTTGCCTCACAAATGCAAAGACCTAATGATGAAGCAGAAGCTGCTGCCAAAGCAAAGGGAAAGAGTGTGATATCTGAAGAACCAATGCTCAAGGAAACTCAGAAGACATCTTTTGAGCAAGATGTAGACGAGTTTACGAGGATTATAAAGAGAAGTGATTACAAGGTGGTGGATTAGCTTCACCAAACTCCCTCAAAAATCTCCATATTATCCCTGCTGATGTGTTCTGAAGCTCACCGGAATGCATTATTGAAAGTCCTGCACGTGGCATACGTGCCAGAGGAGATCACAGTTAATCAGCTAGAAACCGTGGTAGCAAATGTCAATACCAGCCATGGACTGGGATTTACCAATGCTGATTTAACAACTGAGGGACATAACCACAACAAGGCTTTACACATCACCCTAGAATGCAAGGGTGTTGTTCTCTCACATGTACTAGTGGACACTGGGTCTTCGCTCAATGTTCTACCAAAGAAAGCCTTGGTGAAGCTGGAGTACGATGGCTTGGCATTGCGTCCAAGTAATTTGGTGGTGAGAGCATTTGATGGCTCTAAAAGATCAGTGCTAGGGGAGATTGATCTGCCTGTGATGATTGGCCCGCAGACCTTCAAAATTACCTTCTATGTGATAGACATTCAGCCGGCCTACAGCTGTTTGTTGGGTAGACCTTGGATCCACGCCGCTGGCGCAGTTACGTCTACCCTTCACCAGAAGCTGAAATTCGAGTGGGAAGGCCAGATCATCACCATCTGTGGTGAAGAAGACATCTTTGTTAGCCATCTGGCTACGTACAAATACATTGAGCTGGATGGAGAAATCCATGAAACCATGAGCCAGGGATTTGAGGCCCTGAACATAAATGAAGCATCTGCTGTGCTTGGAACCTCCATGACATCTTACCAGCAAGCCAGGAAGGTTGTTGAAGAGGGGACTGCCCAAGGCTGGGGCAAGCTGTTGCCTGTGGAGAAGAAGGAGGACAGATTTGGGTTGGGTTACAAACCAACTCAACAAGATCAATCAGAGGCTACCAAGAAGCCCAATTTTGTCAGCGGGGGAATGCTCACCCCGGATGCAGTGAACAACTTGGAAGACGAGGATGAAAGCAACCGCAACCTGGAGAGCTGGATACGTCCAAGGATCCCGGGGAGCCGTATCTCAAACTGGTCTTCCCAGGAAATTATAAGGGTTACTCCTGCAGAGTAATTATTATTTCCTGTATTTTTAAGCATGCATCAAGTCTTGCGTCTTGCCCAAGATGTCAAGGCTCATTTTGTAATCGGGCCATCTTTGTAATTTTTGTGCAAACAGATCAATCAATGAATATCGGACATCTTTTGCAAATGAGTCTTTTTCTTTTTCGCTCACTGTTTTTTCCATTTTTCTTTTTGTACAAAAATAAAATGGCAATGTTTTCCAAAATGATAACTTCATTTCACCTTTTTCTAAACAAGATTAAAATCAATCACTAAAATGAACAATCTAAACCCTTGCAGAGAGTGCCTTTCAGACTGCACCGACAACAGCACAACTATGGCTTCGTATGACTTTGACAATCCAATCAATCAAGCTGATGAAGGGGTTAAAGAAGATTATGAGCTTCCTGAAGAGCTAGCCAGGTTGTTAAGACAAGAGGAGAAGGTTATCACTCCTCATCAGGAGGAGATCGAAACGGTTAATCTTGGTACGGAAGAAGACGTAAAAGAGGTTAAGATTGGGGCCTGCCTACAAGATTCGGTGAAAGAGCAACTGATTGACATGCTTCGGGAATATGTGGATGTGTTCGCTTGGTCTTACCAGGATATGCCAGGGTTGGACACCGATATCGTCATGCACAAGCTGCCTTTAAGAGAAGACTGCCCGCCAGTAAAACAGAAACTGCACCTTACTCGCCCAGATATGGCAATGAAGATAAAGGAAGAGGTACAAAAGCAGTGGGACGTCGAGTTCCTTGCTGTGACTAGCTACCCGCCATGGGTTGCTAATATTGTACCTGTGCCTAAGAAAGACGGCAAAGTGAGAATGTGTGTGGACTACCGGGATCTGAACAGAGCCAGCCCGAAAGATGATTTCCCTTTACCTCACATTGATGTATTGGTTGATAATACGGCTCAGTTCTCGGTGTTCTCCTTCATGGACGGATTTTCAGGATACAATCAGATCAAAATGTCACCTGAAGACATGGAGAAGACAACTTTCATCACACCCTGGGGCACGTTCTGTTATAAGGTGATGCCATTCGGACTGAAGAATGCTGGTGCAACTTATCAACGGGCTATGGTAACATTATTCCACGACATGATCCATAAAGAAATTGAATGTTATGTGGATGACATGATTGCCAAATCCCTCACAGAAGAAGACCACCTGGTGAATCTGCTGAAGTTATTCAAGCGTCTGAGGAAGTACCAACTGAAGTTAAACCCCAACAAGTGCACATTCGGGGTGCGGTCTGGTAAGCTGCTGGGCTTTATTGTAAGCGAGAAAGGGATTGAAGTTGACCCTGATAAAGTTAAAGCCATTCAAGAGATGCCTGCACCGAAGACAGAGAAAGAAGTTCGAGGTTTTCTAGGTAGATTGAACTACATTTCAAGGTTCATATCTCACCTTACAGCAACCTGTGAGCCTTTGTTCAAGCTGTTAAGAAAGGAACAAACGGTCAGGTGGAACGAAGACTGCCAGAGGGCTTTTGACAAGATCAAGGAATACTTATAAGAGCCTCCAATCCTTATGCCTCCAGTTGACGAAAAGAGTATGCAATATACTACCTGAGCAAAAAGTTTACCGACTGTGAACAACGTTATTCACTGCTCGAGAAAACTTGTTGTGCTTTAGCGTGGGCTGCTCGCCGACTGAGACAGTATATGTTGACCCACACTACTTTATTGATATCAAAGATGGACCCAGTTAAGTACATTTTTGAGAAGCCAGCACTTACCGGACGGGTTGCAAGATGGCAAATGATCCTCACAGAGTATGACATCCAGTACACATCTCAAAAAGCCATCAAGGGCAGTGTACTGTCTGATTATCTTGCTGAGCAACCCATTGATGATTACCAGCCTATGAGATTTGACTTCCCTGATGAAGACATCATGTTCATAAAAGCAAAAGATCATGAAGATCCTGTTCACACTGAAGGGCCTGACCCGGAAGAAGAATGGACTATGATGTTTGATGGGGCTGTTAATATGAATGGTCGTGGTGTTGGTGCAGTACTCATTACACCCAAGGGAGTTCACATGCCCTTCTCGGCAAAACTCACCTTCAACTGCACTAACAACGAAGCCGAATACGAAGCTTGTATTATGGGTCTTGAGGAAGCCATTGACCTCAGGATCAAGACTTTAACTGTGTTCGGAGATTCAGCTCTGGTAGTTAATCAAACCAACGGCAAATGGTACACCCACCAGGATCATCTGATACCTTACAGGGATTATACAAGGAGGTTATTGACTTTCTTTACAACGGTCAAGCTTGAGTATATCCCTCGGGACGAGAATCAGTTTGCAGATGCTCTGGCTACCATTTCATCCATGATCAAAGTTCAAGCTGCCAACTTTGTGCCTCGGATTTCAGTATCCAGACTTGATAGACCAGCATATGTATTTGCAGCAGACGTTGTCAAAGATGATAAGCCTTGGTTCCATGACATTAAGTGCTTCTTGGAGGATCAAACATACCCACCTAGGGCATCTTCCAATGATAAGAAGACTTTGAGAAGGCTTGCTGGTAGTTTCTTCTTGAATACTGATGGTTCCCTGTACAAGAGAAACTTTGATATGGTACTCCTCAGATGCGTTGATAGAACAGAGGCAGACTTGTTGATGCACAAGGTGCACGAAGGATCCTTTGGTACCCATGCAGGCGGGCATGCTATGGCTAAAAAGTTGCTAAGATCAGGTTACTACTGGATCACAATGGACGCCGACTGTTGTGCCTACGCCAGGAAATTCCATAAATGCCAGATCTATGCGGATAAAGTGCATGTGCCTCCCAATCCTTTGAATGTGATGTCTTCACCCTGGCCCTTTGCCATGTGGGGCATTGATATGATCGGCAAGATTGAACCGACTGCGTCAAACGACCACAAATTCATCTTGGTTGCTATTGACTATTTTACCAAGTGGGTTGAAGCAGCTTCCTATGCAAATGTTACAAGGCAAGTGGTAGCCCGATTTCTGAAGAAAGACATCATCTGTCGGTATGGAGTTCCCGAGCGAATCATTACTGATAATGGTTCCAACTTAAACAACAAAATGATGGCAGAACTATGCCGGGACTTCAAGATCCAACACTACAATTCTTCTCCTTACAGGCCAAAGATGAATGGCGCTGTTGAGGCAGCTAACAAGAATATCAAGAAGATTGTGCAGAAGATGGTAGTTACCTATAAAGACTTGCATGAAATGCTACCGTTTGCCTTGCATGGGTACCGTACGTCAATCAGAACATCCACTGGGGCGACACCGTATCAGCTTGTTTATAGTATGGAAGCAGTCCTACCTGTTGAAGTTGAATTACCCTCCTTACGGGTTAATGGATGTTAAGTTGAACGAAGCAGAATGGGTCCGATCCCGATACGAACAACTGAATCTGATTGAAGAGAAGAGGTTAGCTGCAATCTGTCATGGGCAGCTGTATCAGAAAAGAATGAAAAAGGCCTTCGATCAGAAAGTCAGGCTCCGAGAATACCAAGTAGGAGATCTTGTGCTGAAAAGACTCCTCCCTCCTCATACAGACCGCGGGGGCAAGTGGACTCCAAACTATGAAGGACCATTCGTAGTAAAGAAAGTTTTCTCCGGTGGAGCACTGATACTTAGAACTATGGATGTGAAGACTTCCCGTCCCCTGTGAATTCAGATGCAGTTAAAAAATACTTCGCATAAAATGATCCGCTGGACATAAAAACAGAATGTAAGTCCAGGCAAAAATAGGGCATCCCGGCGAGTCAAAAAACATAATAAAAGACTCGGGCAAAAATAAGGGAAAATGAACAAAAAATGTACACCCGCTGAGTTGAAAAGCCGCATTGGACAACTCAGGCAAAAATGGGTATCCCGATGGATTGAAAACCCGAAAGGGCGATCCATGCAAAATAAGGGAATAAGCGAACAACTGCATTCTGAATTCGTCTATATCACTTACAACTTGGTAAGCTTCGAAAGGATCAAGCTTCTTTCAGAATCAGCCTGCTTCAGAAAGCAAGACGAGAAGAACGTCAAATGTCATACGAGTCATAGCAAAGGGGAAGGTCCTTGAAGCATCGTCAACATTGCCAACATCTTTTGTTTCTCAATTTGTAACAATCTCCTCATTTTAGGGGATTTGTTTCCTTGACTGTATCTTGCCAATTCAGGGCACACAAAGTTAATAAAATCAGATTTTCAGTCGCGTTTCGTCTTGTACATTTTATTTTCATTTGCAAAAATGTCCAATGTCTTTAAGATACTGATTGCATAAATACAAATGCTTCTCTTCTAAAAAATACGTGCTTGCAGGAAATATACTTACTCCCGGGAATGTCTAAACTCCTATGATGGAATCCGGTAAGGGATACCTCGGGATTACTTGTGCGTTCCTTTGACTTTTCAGGATTGCAGGTACTCAAAGCACAGCATGGGGCATGAAAGCTTCACCCCAGCAAGCTGGCAAATCATTATCTACTCAGTCTATCTCCCAATTAGCACCGGAGATGGTTTCTCCCCAGCTGAGTTGTACGGTATCATCCTCAGCAGGACCCCTACAGAAATCTCCAGGAAGACCTTCCCATGATCTTTCTTCTTCCCCGGCCGAGTTGCCATTCCTCCACAGCCAAGTGCAAAAGCCGGGGAACCCTCTCCCCACAGAGTCTCAACCTCTGCCCAGAAAGGCAACGTGCGAAGAAATCACAACAGAGTGAAAATGGCTTCTACAAACCCCAGTTGGGTCCCTCCTTACCAAATATAGGTCTATCAGTGACCTATTTCCCCAAGCAGAGTCGTATATGTCAGATATACCAATGATCTCATCCCCAGCTGGGATGCCCACTTCAAGCAGATCAGCCAGAGATCTTCGCAGCGACGGGACCCGAATCCCGGATCGGTATCTTTGCATAATCATAGCATTCGCATCATATTCTCCCCATAGAGCGTAGCATTCCGTCTAATACGGAGCATTACGGCAAAATCAAACATATTGCATAATCATAAGCCATGATTCTGAATCAAACACTTGTGAATATCGCTAATCCATCAACAATATACAAAAAACTCTCCAGATTCCCCGGCAGAGAGCTAAGGCAATTTCCCTAAAGATACGGATACGTCCTAACACCCGTCCGTGTCATTTCCCCACCAGAAAGCTAAAGCATTTGCCTTACACTCACAAATACCAGTGTACACTCCTTCTGGCACCCGTCCGTGTCATGATTCCTCAGTAAAGTCGCCCGAGCCTTCTTTACAAACAAACACTTATACATATCACAGATACTTCCTGACACCCGTCTGTTCCATACCCCCAGCAGAAAGCCAAAGCGTCCTCTTTGCACTCACAGATACATACTTATACAACTTCCTTGACACCCGTCCGTGTCACCTTCCCCAGCACAGTTGCCTAAACATTTTGCAAACCATATACTTGTTTATATTACACCTTTCTCTTTTGACACTCGTCCGTGTCACCCTCCTCAGCAAGTTAAACACTCTCCTATACACCAGTCATACTTATTTCACTTATACAGATACTCGTCTGTATCTTGTATACACCACTTATATCCCCTCAGATTCGACACTAGTCTGTGTTCCTTGTTAACCAGTTGATACTCGTCCATATCATCATCTCTGAACATATGCCAGTGTTTGTTTCTACCTGATACTCGTCCGTATCATAGTCTTAAGGATGCTCGTCCGCATCTTTAATCCATACACCGTGTCAAACACTTATGTCTTCTTGAAATTAGACACTCGTCTGTGTCTACTTTTCCCCAAAAGAGTCTCCTCATAATCAACACTCGTCCATGTTCCTTGTTAACCAGTCGATACTCGTCCGTATCATCATCTCTGAACACGTGTCAGTATTTGTTTCTACCCGATACTCGTCCGTATTGTGGTCTTAAGGATGCTCGTCCGCATCTTTAATCTATACACAACGTCAAAACACTTATACCTTTTATTTCTTGGATGTAAACACTCGTCCGTGTTTACTATTCCCCAGTAGGTCGCCAGCAAAGCAACCTTTTTCCATCTGACATTCGGCAGCCGTACCCTGCCAGGTGATCGTCCTTCACCCATGGATGACCATCCCTCATCCTTTCCCCAGCGGAGTCTCTATTCATTAGAACCCCTTTTCCATCCGGCATTCGTCCTATGTCGTGATTTTTAGCAGCCGTCCCCTGCTAGGTGATCGTCCTTCACCTTTTGATGATCGTCCTTCATCATTTTATCCGATGGCCGTCCCCATTGTTGATCTTGTTATCTGACATTCATCCTATGTCATGATAAATCTTGAGAGCAGCCATCCCCTGCTAGGTGATCGTCCTTCACCTCTTGATGATCGTCCTTCATCATGCTCATCTGATGGCCGTCCCCATCGTTGATCTTGTTATCTGACATTCGTCATATGTCATGATAAACCTTGAGAGCAGCCGTCCCCTGCTAGGTGATCGTCCTTCACCTCTTGATGATCGTCCTTCATCATGCTCATCCGATGGCCGTCCCAATCGTTGATCTTGTTATCTGACATTCGTCCTATGTCATAATAAACCTTCAGAGCAGCCGTCCCCTGCTAGGTGATCGTCCTTCACCTTTGATGACCGTCCCTCATCATTTATTTCATTCATTCTTTAACCCGATGGCCGTCCCCGTCGTGGTCCCTTTTCCTTTTCCTGATGATCGTCCTTCACCTTTGATGACCGTCCCTCATCATTTATTTCATTCATTCTTTAACCCGATGGTCGTCCCCGTCGTGGTCCCTTTTCCTTTTCCTGATGATCGTCCTTCATCAGTTTAGCCCGATGGTCATCCCCATCGTTGTTTACATTACTTTATGAACCTGGTGACCGTACCTCATCATTTACTTTTGCATATTCCCCAGAGAATCTTACAGCTTTACTTGATGGCCGTCCCCATCATAATCTCTCATATCCCCAGCATGTCGGCCGTCCCCGTCATTGCTTTATTTCCCGCATTTTCCCCAGCTTGTCGGTCGTCCCCGTCATTTCTCATTCCCCAGCAGTCGTCCTCTGCTCGACGGTCGTCCTCCGTCGCCCGCACTTTATAATATACTTTATTTTCTTTTACAATCTATATCCCTTTTCTTCTTCATTCTGTGAGTGCAAATTTTGGACTGTCTTTGGTATTCAACCACAAGTTATCTTGTTTGCCTGTTAAGTCGTTGCTTACATCCTGCACAGCTAACTCATGTTTGAATAGGGGCAGCTATAAACACCCCAAATTTGCCCTCACCCATTCACACCATGGCTTGTGATCTCTTCATATGCATAAGTTCAATCATAGCATCTCATACCACATTTTTAGTACACTGCATAGCTTCTAAGTCATCTGCACCTAGGGTTTGTGATCTGAGCAATCCAAGAGCCATTTGAGCCACTCCAAAAGGTATCAATCACCTCAAAGAGGTCCATGTGTGTTCAAGCATCATATTATATCCTCTCAAAGTCAAGAAAATCAAAAATCACAAGAACTGAAAATGGCATGGAAGCAGAGCCAGGTTTGACTGCACAGATGACCTAAAATTAGGGTTTTGGTTTCAGAGGCCATAACTCCAATTTTTTTGGTCATTCTTGTTTCTATTGGTCTCTATATGGTATAGGGATCATGCATATCAATTTTCATGAAGAAATTCCATGGGGAAGGCATTTGATCAAGAGTTGACTTTTTGAGCAAGTCAGTGCAAAATCAGGGCATCTGAGGCCCCCAATGACCCAACCAAAGGGTGTTCTTCATCATTTTGATTATGTATGATCTTTATTTGATCATAGAAGATGTTGGAAGTTCACAAAATTGAAGAATTTCAAGCCATTTGCAAAGTTGACTTTTTGGGAAAATGACTTGTAATGGAAAATTGCCATTTTGGGAAACTTTTTCCACCCTTGCTTTTTGATTCAAAAATGCTTCAAATGAAAAAACTTTGGTCATGAAAGTTATAGAATGGATCATTCCCTTTTCAAAAAGTACAAGAACTCATTCTAATTCATTTTGGATCAAAAGTTATGGCTTGTCAAAGTTGGCCAAAATCACATAATTTCAAGTTTTCTACCAAAGAGGCAAAGTTGCAAAACCACTTGCCAAGGCAAATTGTGCTACCAAATGGACTTCTAAACTTCATACAAACATGAACCAAGGCCTAAAAGTCAGATTGCATCAAAGGATCACTCATTTTCATGACTTGTGGATCAAGAAACTTCAAAAGGGCCAAAGATGAACCAAGTTGCAAAACTTCACTCAAACCCTAATCCACTTGCTTGCTGACTTCAGAATTGATCCTAGGGCTCTCCACACTTCTTGCTGCGCAGGACACCCCACTTGTCCTTGGCTAGCTATGAGCCCATACTTCTCTTACACAAAGTTTGACATTTTGGCAACTTGCCCATACCAATCACAATAGGCCAGCACCCACTCTCTGACCTATCACACTTCTTTATGTGGATCATTTGCAAGCAAAAGCACAAGACACACAAGCCTGAAAGCTCAAAGAACACAGCATTCTCATTTTTCACCTCATATGCAAAACCATTCGAAACACACAACACAAGCTTCAAACACACAAACAAACTTCACCATTGGTCTCAACATGACTCACTGATCACAAACCAACCATTGAAACAGCCTGAAACCTCACATAAACCAAATACGATTTCTGCCTCTCCTTGAACAGAACTCAAGCAATCTCTCAAACCAGCCCAAATAAACTTCAAGCAAGCTTTGCAAACACTTAAGGAAGGTTAGTGGAGTTGATTGGAAGCAAAGAACTGGTCCAGAAGCTCTTGGGTTGAAAGCTTCAATTCAGGTAGCCATGGAAATTCATTTTTCCAGAACTCTTATCTCTTGTTTCTAAAATGATCTACATGCTTCCCTGAGTTCACTGAACCTCTTATTTTTGAAAATGATTGAGAAATGAGCTTGTATCGTGTTTCTGAAATTTTTGCAGTTTTTGATGTTTGATTCGTATCTTGATTTTGAGTTGAAATAAATGAGATTTGTTGCTGGATTATGCTTTGGTGTTGATCATTGATTGTTTCTGGAGATTTTGGCACATTTTTATGGAGTTTTGAGAGAGTTAGGTCAGAGGTCTCGCCGGAGAAGACGACCGGAAGTCTTCTCCGGCCACCTGAAAATCATTAAACCCTAATTTTGTCATTAAATGAAGTTTGAATGTGGAGCGTAGATTAGGCTGACTAAGTCAATCCCCCGCGCGTTTCAATGGCCCAGATTCCTCACTTAGCCCTAATCTCATTTATTTAAAATTAATTAATTAGGATTAGTCAGTTTGAATTTCAACCACTGGATCACGCGCGCAGTCAACTCCCGCGTCTCATCTTTGAATACTGGCCACTGGATCAGCATACTTCTCATTTTAATTAGTTTTATTTTACATTTTTCTCATTTAGTTTGTACATTTAATTAAAAATAGTAAAAAAGGTCTAAAAATTCTGAAATTTTTTATCTAAGCTTTAATTAATTTTCAGAACCCAAAAATATTTTTATTTTTATTTTTTACATTAAAAATTATTTTTAAATCATTTAAAATTTTATTTTTAATTAGTTAATGAAAATTAATTAATTAAAAATACTTTTAGGTATTTAAAAATCACAAAAACATTCATGTAACCTTTAAAATTATTTAGAAATATTGTCCAACTCTCAAACCAAATTTCATTTTTGATCTTGATGCCTTTTGACAATTTTCAATGGATTTAATCTCATTTCAAGGCATTATTTTGATTCAAACTCCAAAAATTCATTTCTGCCTAACCATTGAGAGTTGGACAATGATTCTTTTTGCATCGCATCTTGTATAGCATGTAGTTTATAGGATTAAATTGGCATGGATTGATCTTGCATTTTCAATTTGTTTGGTATTTTTCTTTGTGAGGCACCCCAAAACCCTAGTAATCTTAGGAAATTCATAACTTTCACTAGGTTAAGAGTTGGATCCCCTCCTTTGGGAAGTGAGTTTATATAGGTTTAGGGTTCCTTTGAATGCATTTTCAAATTTTTATCATGATGTTTGCTTCTGGTTTTGAATTTTGTTTTGTGCATTGATCATAAACCCTAATTTGGGCCTTCCTTTGCATCCACCTCCCATTTGTTTGCATATCATGACTTGCCATGACATTTTGTGCATTCATTTGATTCATAACACATCTTAGGACATGTTAGGATCATGTTTGATCATTGCATCATTCATTTGCCATGTTGTATGTCATTTGCATTTCATAACTTTTCATGAACATCCTTGGTTCAATACATGCTTCTCTTGCATCCATATGTTTGTATGATCATCCTCATGCCTTGCCTCATGTTTGCATCATCTCCTAGCATCATTAACATCATACTCATGCTTCTGGTTTTGGTTTTCATCATGCCATTTCATCTCCTTTGCATTGCATTTCATTTCTTTCACTAACTTTTCAGGTTAATGGTATGTTTGTTTGGGAGGTGAATTTTCCTTCACCTCCTACCCCTTCTCATCTTGTCATTTTACATCCTTGCTGCATTTTTACTTGTCTTTGAGTGAGCTTGCTCACTTGTGCCTCTCTTCCCTCTTTTCTCTTCTCATCTTATCCTTTTTCTATCTTGCTTCTCCTTGGTGGCCTTTGAAGATTTCTTTCTCTCTTAAGCCTCACAAACCCTAGGACTTCCAAGCATGATAACAATTAGGGTTTGATTAGTCCCCCATTAGTTTTACCTTTGTGTCATCATTGAGTCTTCTATTCTCATCTCATAATCAGGGACTAAACCCTAAAGGCTTTAAGGCTTTGTGATTAAGCTTATGCCTGCATCCTTCTATTAGGATGGAGTGTATAACTTTAATCCTAAGTGTTAAACCCTTAATGTGTTTAAATCCTTTAATCAAATCACTTAATAATCATCAAGACATCAAGCTTGTAACTTGGGCCTTGCATTAGGGTTCTATTTCTTCCTTAATTGGTTAAGAAGGACTAACCCTAGTGTTAATGGACAAGTCCCCCTCAAGTTGTCTTACCAATCATAAAATTCACTTCTTCATCATATCATTAACTAAAATCCATCTAATAAAGGCTTTGTTTTGTCATGAGGTTAATCCCTAATCATGGATTAAGTTGAGGAGCTTTCCTCAGCTTAAACATTCTCATCTATTATCCTTCTATTAGGATGGTGTAATGAGTCTGTTTAATCCCTGATTATGGCTTAGTGTCATTACTTAACACTAAACAAAAACAAAAAAAAACATCTAAATAATTACAAGTAGGTTAATGATCTTAATCCTACATCATGGTGATTAAGTGTGAGATGCTGACTTCACACTTAAGGTATTCTCATTACCCCTAATCAGAGGGAAGATGTGATGAGTTTACTAAATCCATTGGTTTAGGCTTAAGCTCATTAACTTATGACACACTTTCAAAAGCAATAAAAGACTGAAAACTCAAAAACAAACAATAATTGTCTCCTCCGGGATTCTTCTCTCTCATCTCATTCACTCATAAACGAGAACTCGCTTCTTCCGTCTAATGCAAGACAGTTTGCACCTGAGCCAGACAGGTCATACACTTGAGCATAGGCAAGTAAGCAGTTCATCAGTCAATTTATCTTTCAGTCTCTTTGGGTCGAACTACGGTGTTCTGACTTCCTCATTGCACGAGAGGATACGTAGGCATAACTTAACAGTTATCGAACAAAAGTCTCTGTATATTCCCCCTCTTTCCAGCATCATTCCTTTAGCCTCATGGTCTTGAGCATTTCATTCTTGTTCTTACACTGACACTTCACTTATACACTTCACACTTCTCTTACACTGACACCTGTACATCCTTTTCCAGCTCTTTTGATACATAAATTGCACTGACACTACCCCTTTAAAACACAAATCTTTTAAGCGTGGATCCCGTCGAGTACGACGGACAATCTGGGTGCTAATACCTTCCCAGGTTGTAACCAACCCCCTTTCTCAGTCTCTCTGGTTCGCAACCGTCTTATCCATATCGTTCTAGGTTTATGCAGCATTACCTTTCCTCCGGGATAAAAATGCCTAGCTGGCGACTCTTGTCCTTCTGAGTTCACTCCTGTGTGTACTCTCTCCTTTCGCCGACCGTTCGCGTTTGTACCGGGATGCAAATCTTTGGGAGCGACAGAGTCGAAGAATTTGTAGTGAATGTTCTTTTTTCTAAAGTATTCCATCTCTGAATCTGAAGTCCGACCGGAACTGGGAACAACATATAAACCCTGAGAATGAAAAGAACATAAATGATTAATGATGTGATGATGTTATGCAAGGCAGGGCATGTGATCAGTGACGTGTCTCTGTTGTAGCGATCAGATAATCTAGTGTCTGTGCAAGGTCACAATAACAATATAACAGTTTCTCTGAATAGAAATCCCGGATCTCAGAACCAAAGGACCATGTAGAACCAGATCATATAAAGCAACACTAGAAAAATGGGTATGTTGAAAGTTTAGGGTTCCTGCAAAACTATAAACATCTCTCTCATCTCACGGGTGTGCTCCGGGTTAAACATCACAGACTCTCAAAGCTGAGCAGCAATAATACGTTCACCATCTCCGAGAAATGGATCATGACCAAATCATGGAATCGGTTAGGCATTATGTACTGTTCAGGGAGGTCTCAACTGAGTCCGTGAAAACAAGCATCCCTCATAAGTCCCCAGCTTCAAGCACTGAATCAAGAAACAATAGTACATTCAGCCATTGGGATACAATACTATCGTCATTGTAACACGGTGGGAGAACTGACTTGGTCGTTTTTGTTTACAAAAACTATGTTGCGGATAGCAAGAGTTGCCACCGACTTTTATTTTATCCAATAAAGAAAGGTATAAAAGAACATGAAAGACCTTTGAAAAATATTTGAGTTCGGGGGGTAAGTTATACAAAGGGAAGGTGTTAACACCCTTTGTATCCATGGTTATCCATGGGCTCTTAACTTCTTAGCTCACTTTACTTTGTTTGAAAGAAAATAGTGTAGTGTGTATTTAGAAAAAGCCCACCTTTGTATGAATGTATACAAAGGGGTTTTCTTGGAAAATTTTGAAAATGTGAGGTGTAAAGAGTATTTTTGCTTTTGAATTGATGAGCAAGCAGTTAAGGGCTACCTACCTACTCAAGGTCATTCATGTTATTTTCGTTCCTTAGAGATAAGATTGTCCTTACTGAAATTTTGTGATCAAGTATGAGATGTCCTATGAGATGTTCCAACACTTGACAGATTTAACCAAAACTTAAAGTGCAAGAAAATTAAACAACACAGTAGTTTGTTAACCCAGTTCAGTGTATAACCACACTTACATCTGGAGGCTACCAAGCCAGGAGGAAATCCACTATAAGTAATATTAATTCTAGACTTAAACCACCCAGTTTAATCTTTCACTTAATATCTACCCAATGCAATTTCTACCTAAGACACAACTTAGATATGAGTACCAACTCACTCCCCCTCAATCACACAGTGATATTGTTTACAAGTTTAATAAAATTGAAGTCATCCTTCAAACAAAACAGCTTGATCTTACTTCACAGTTTCAATCAAGACACAAATACACTTTTGCTTAAAAGCTCATAAAGTGGTACAATAAAACAACCTGCTATTAAAACTCAAAACACCCTATTTTGTCTTCTGAAATTCGTACTCAATTCTGAGATATTCTGTTGCTTAAATAGGTGTTTGTATTTTGGGCTTTCTGTAGGTTAATCCAGTCCTAAAAGCGCATGCAGCTTCCACCTTGAATTAGGGTTTGTTACTTCCTAGATTCTAGGAGATTTAGTTCTTCTGATTATGCTGAAGTCTCATAACAACACTCCCTACAGATGCGCCTTGTTCTGTTTTTGTCCATCCATAATTAATTCCAGATAACTTTCCTTAAATTACTCAGATCAGTTAGTCATTAATTAATTCTGGTAGCAGGTTTGAGATGTCACAACATTTGTTAGGACATCCTGAAAAACTGAACTTAAATCATTTACACAATGTCCCAACATCTGGTGTAACATCCTGAATTAAGTTCTTATACTCTGTTTGATAATGTCCCAACATTTGATAGGACATTCTGAACTGAATTCAACATTTCTTGTTGGTCAAAAATTCTGCCAATTCTAAACATCTACAAACTCCCCCTTTGGCTAATTTTTGGCTAACATTCTTTTCTGATTTTCAGAGTGCAGCAGAAGTTCTTTTATCAGAGTATAGCAGTTCTTTTCTGTTGAGTCATGTGTGAGTTTACTCCCCCTCAAACATACATGTATTTAGATTTGTTGCAACAAAAATTTTCATTAAAACACACTGATTCAGTTCAGAGCCAAACAGAAGTTTTTCATTAATAGCTAAACAGCATCATACATTGTTGTTGTTGTTGTTCTCCCCCTTGTTAGACATAAATTTGGGGCCAAAGTTACTAATTCAAAATTACAATGCAGCAGTCATTACATTTTTCCTCACATACAGTTTTTCACTCATACTCCTCATATTCAGTTTCTTCATCTTCCTCAGTCTCCTCATCAGAAGTAGCAGCTTTCTGAGCACTTTCTTCAATCTCCAGCCTTTGGATAATCTCCTCAAGCTTCTGCTTCCTTGCATCCAGTTCTTTGCAAGTGCTCTTCAGTTCAGCAATCAATGCAGCTTTGGAGATTGGAGACTTTGCCTTTGAAGGACCAGCAGATGTCCCAGAGGGTGCTTCAACATCAGCTGCATGATGACTCAGGAACAACTTGTAGTGGAAGTTCAGGGGGCTTTCTCTTTTTCAAATTGTGTCCTTCTCATTGAGGATACCAGGGTACTGACTCAGCACTATTCCACACAGCAAGGAAGGGAAGGCAATTGGCAGCTTTGTTGCAGATGATCCAGCATGCTTCAATGTTTGATCAAATATATAAGCTCCATAATCCAGTTTTGTTTGGGTGCCCACAGTAAATATGAACCTGCCCAATCCAGTAGATATTGAGGATGTATGGTTGGTAGGGACCCAGTTTGCTGTACCAATCCTGTTCAGCATGGCATATTTCCTTGTCAGCATGCTAACTGAGAGCTTCCCTTTAACTGGCCAAGCCTTGACCTGATTAGCAGTGATAACCTTGCAAACCTGGTTATCAGTCTTCCCTAACTCATTTGGACCATCTGATTCTCTTCCAAGGTATTGGTTGATAACCCTAGGAGAGAATTCTACACACCTGCCTCTTACATATACTTTTCTAAAGTCAGCAGACTTACCATTGGCACAATCTTCTTGGAGGTTGACTATGAATTCCTTGACAAGCAGCTCATAGCAGGGAGAGAAGTTGGAGACAGTTTTGAAGAGGCCAGCAGAAGAGATGAGATCAATTAACTTTGTGCACTCAAGTGCATTACTGCTCAGCTCTCTTTCAAGTGCTACCCTTCTTTGATAAACAAAATTCCATCTATTCACACTTGAAACATGATGAAAGGAGATGTTGTCCAAGGGAGCTTCTGGAACAGCAGATGATGACCTTGAGGGTGCTGATTTCTTCTTTGGAGGAGATGTTGGGACATCTTCTTCAACATCTGAATCTGGAGGAGTGACAACTTTCCTCTTTTGTGTTTGCACCTTGCTCCATTGTTTTGTAGGACCAAAGACAACTTTAGCTTTGTACTTCTTTGGGGTAGCTTGCTTCTTCTCAGGAATTGCATGTCCTGCATGCATCTTTTCTTTCCTAGTCCTGATCCTTTTGGCTATGCTAGGGTTCACAGAGGCAATGGTTTCTGTATCAGAATCATGCTCTAGGTTCACAACAGGAGGAGATTGAGCAGTCTCCTCTTCAGCTGGTGGATCAACAGAGATGTGTTCTTCAGTGGAGGCCTTGTGCTGGTCCTCAGATGCTTCTTCATCACTATCAGTGGAGGCCTTTTTCTGGTCCTCAGATGTTTCAACAGCAGCATCAGATGAGGCCTTTTGCTGGTCCTCAGATGTTTCAACATCTATTGGGACATCCTGTTGAGCAAGAGTGTCCTTTTCAGCCTGAGTTTGTTGATCTTCTTGTGGAGCTGACATGGTGTTCAGAGGAATAGATATGCCACTTACCACTCTTTGCTCAGATAGGATCTTGGTTACCAACTCCTTTATGGAATCATCCACGTATTCAGAAGCTTTTGGAGTGTTGTATAGTGGTGAAGGTATGCCTTTGGTCTTGCTGAAAACTTGATCTTTTGTTCTTTTTGGAGTTCTTGGCTTTTTAGCAAGAGGAACACTTCCTCTGATTTCGTCCATTGGAGTTGAATCCATGGGTACCACAGAAATGGGGGTTGCATGCACCACATCTTCCTTGTTGAGGATTTCTTCAGAAATGTTAGGGTTTTGATGTTGAGACATTTTCGAAAGAGATGGATGAAAATTTTTAGGTTTGATGAGTTCTGGAAGACAGTTAGAGAAAGCAATTCGTTTTTGAGAGTATAATGAGAAGATGGATAGCTGATCACAAGCTGATATTTTATAAGTAGCCGTTACTTTGAGAATTTTTAGGAGTGGAATATCCAAGGTGCTTGACCAGACTGGTGTTGCCATCTGGTGCTTATGCCACACAATGGCATATGACATGTTGGCACATCTCCATAACTGCTAAATCTCACATAAGTAGATTCCCAATTTACCCCTTAAGTTTTCAAATTGAGTAGCATCCAAGGCTTTGGTAAATATATCAGCCAACTGCAGATTTGTAGCTACATGTTCCAGTGAAATCACTTTCTCTTCTACAAGATCTCTGATGAAATGATGTCTGATATCAATATGCTTGGTCCTGCTATGTTGGATAGGATTCTTTGATATGTTAATTGCAATTAAGTTGTCACAGTACAATGTCATGACATCTTGTGGGACATTGTACTCAGTGAGCATTTGCTTCATCCAAACCAACTGTGAACAACAGCTTCCAGCTGCTATATATTCAGCTTCAGCAGTAGATAAGGATACACAATTTTGTTTCTTACTGAACCAAGAAATCAAATTGTTTCCTAGAAAGAAGCATCCTCCTGAAGTGCTTTTTCTGTCATCAGCACTTCCAGCCCAATCAGCATCACAAAATCCAGTGAGAATTGGTTTGCATCCATGAAAGTACATTATGCCATAGTCACAAGTACCATTAACATATTTCAGAATTCTCTTGACTTGATTAAGATGACTAACTTTTGGATCAGCTTGATATCTTGCACATACACCTACTGCAAATGCTATGTCTGGTCTGCTAGCAGTCAGATATAACAAGCTTCCAATCATACTTCTGTATAGGCTTTGATCTACATTCTCACCCTTGTCATCTTTAGTTAGCTTTAAATGTGTGGGGGCAGGAGTTCTCTTATGAGTAGCACTGTCCATCCCAAATTTCTTGACAATGTTCTTAGCATACTTGCTTTGGGAAATGAACATGGAGTCCTCCATTTGCTTTATTTGCAGTCCAAGAAAGTAGGTTAATTCTCCTACTAGGCTCATTTCAAATTCAGATTCCATCTGGTTGACAAAATGTTTAACCATCCTGTCTGACATCCCACCAAAGACAATGTCATCTACATATATTTGAGCAATCATGACATTTCCTTCTTCATCTTTAACAAACAAGGTTTTGTCAATTCCACCTTTCCTGTACCCTTGCTTGATAAGAAAAGTAGTTAGCCTTTCATACCATGCTCTTGGAGCTTGCTTCAAACCATAAAGAGCCTTCTTTAGTTTGTATACATGATTTGGACAGCTTGGATCAACAAATCCTTTAGGCTGTTCTACATATACTTCTTCATTAAGGTATCCATTTAGAAAGGCACTTTTCACATCCATTTGAAATAACTTGAACTTCAAGATACAAGCAATTCCTAAAAGTAGTCTGATTGATTCAAGCCTTGCTACTGGTGCAAAGGTTTCATCAAAGTCTACTCCTTCAATTTGTGTGTATCCTTGAGCTACAAGTCTGGCTTTGTTCTTTGTAACAACTCCTTGCTCATTTGACTTGTTCTTATACACCCATTTAGTTCCAATCACATTTATGTCATCAGGTCTAGGAACAAGATTCCACACTTCATTCCTTGTGAATTGACCTAATTCCTCTTGCATAGCACAAATCCAATATTCATCAGTAAGAGCTTCCTTGATGTTTTTAGGTTCTATTTTTGAAACAAAACAGGAACCTGAAATCACTTCTCTTTATCTAGTGCTTACACCTCTGTTGGGATCACCAATTATCAAATCTTTGGGATGATCCTTCTGGATTCTGATGGAGGGAGGTTTGCTGGATTGTTCTGTCCTTGCATCAGTTTGAGTGAAGTCAGAATGATCACTCTTTTCTTCAGCTTCAGTTTTGATATCAGCAGATGTTCCAACATCTTCTGGAACATCTGTAGGAGCATCATCAATTATCACATTTATGGATTCCATGATAACCTTGGTTCTAGAATTAAATACTCTATATGCTCTGCTGTTTATAGAGTATCCAAGAAAAATCCCTTCATCACTTTTAGGATCCATTTTTCTTCTTTGCTCCCTATCTTCCAGAATATAACAGTTACTTCCAAACACATGGAAGTACTTAACTGTAGGTTTTCTGCCCTTCCAGACTTCATAGATTGTGGACAAAGTTCCTTTCCTTAGAGTAACTCTGTTATGGATGTAACAAGTTGTGTTCATAGCTTCAGCCCAGTAGTACAAAGGTAACTTTTTAGCATGGATCATAGCTCTTGCTGATTCTTGAATAGTTCTATTCTTCCTCTCAACAATCCCATTCTGTTGAGGAGTGATTGGTGAAGAGTATTCATGATTGATTCCTTCTGAATAACAAAAATCTAAGAATTTTTTATTCTCAAATTCTTTTCCATGATCACTTCTTATTCTGATCACACAGCTGGCTTTTTCCCTTTGTATTCTTTGGCATAAGTCTTTGAATACATCAAATACATCAGACTTTTCTTTGATGAAATTTATCCATGTATACCTTGAAAAATCATCAACCACCACATAGGCATACCTCTTACCACCAAGACTCTCAACCTGCATAGGTCCCATAAGATCCATATGCAATAGTTCCAAAACTTTGGAAGTTGTCAGATGTTGGAGCTTTGGATGGGACATCTTGGTTTGCTTGCCTATTTGACATTCACCACATATTTTGCCATCATCAATCTTCAGTTTAGGAATACCTCTCACAGCATCCATAGATATTATTTTCTTTATGCCTCTGAAACGAAGATGACCTAGTCTTTGGTGCCAAAGTTTCACTTCTTCTTCTTTAGCTAAAGAGCAAGTTGAAGTGAGACTGAAGTCTTGAGGTTCCCACATGTAACAGTTGTCTTTAGATCTGGCTCCTTTCATGACAACCTTTTGTTCTTTGTCAGACACTATGCATTCAGTTTTGGTAAAGTTTACACTATACCCTTGATCACATAATTGACTTATGCTGATCAGGTTAACAGTTAAACCTTTAACCAGCAACACATCATCTAGTCTTGGTACATCTGGACAGTCCAAGGTCCCAACTCCCTTGATTTCTCCTTTAGCTCCATCTCCAAAGGTTACATATCTGGATGAATATGACTTTAAGTCTACTAGCAGATTCTTCAATCCAGTCATGTGTCTTGAACATCCACTGTCAAAGTACCAGTCTTCTTTAGCTGATACTCTTAGTGATGTATGAGCTATATATGCAACACCTTTCTTTGACCATTTGAGTTGAGATTTCTTTTGATACCTATGCCTTGTGTATTGTTCATCAGTAGAGCTCCAAGGTTGTTTGTTGATCTTGTTCTTGGGCATGTAGCTTTGATCAGCATGAAGACTAGATTTTGGTCTCCATACCTTCTTGATGACCTCTGTCTTCTGCTTAGGAGGTTGCTGATCTCTTTGATGTCTATGGAGCCCTTTCTTGGTGACTTCTATCTTCTGCTTAGGAGGTTGCTGATACATCTGATTTGGATATCCATGCAACTTGTAGCAATGAGGTTTGATATGTCCAAATCTTCCACAATGATGACATCTCCATCTTTGATACTTCTTCTTCATTATGTTCTTTTCAGAATGTTGAGACATCTATTAGAACATTATGTTTGACTTTGTGTTCTTATGATGTTGAGGCATTTGTTGGGACATTTTGTTTGACTGTATGGACTTTGGAGTAGTTTTGCTAGAGCTAGCTTCATCCTTATGAACTCTGTTAAATCCCAGTCCACTTTTATCCCCTGAATGCTTATTGTTGTTGAGAATAACATCCAGTGTACTTGAGCTACTGTTCAACATTCTAACAGATTTGGACATGTGTTCCAACTTGGAGTTGAGAAGACTTACTTCACTTTTCAAGGTGTCAATGATCTCTAGATCACTTGCTTTTTCATCCTTTAGTGCCTCATTCTGCTTCTTTAGCTTTATAATCTCACTGCATATTTCAGTGCTTCTTTTGAATAATTCTTTGTATGCTTGCTCAAGTTCTTCAAAAGTAAGCACCCCATCACTGGATTCACTTTCAGATTCACATAATCCAACTAGAGCAGTGATATGCTTAGCTGATTCTTCTTCTGAATCACCCCCTGAGTCTTCATCAGACCAGGTTACAGAGAGTCCTTTCTTTTGCCTTTTTAAGTAGGTAGGACATTCATTCCTGATGTGTCCATATCCTTCACATCCATGGCATTTAATTCCTTTTTCTTGACTGGTCTTTTCATCATAATTTGACCTTCTATTAGCATCATAAGGTCTTTTGTTCTCAGAAGAGTTTGTGTATCTTCCACTGGGTCTGGACTTGTTTTCCATATTTCTGAGAATCTTTTTGAATTGTCTTCCAAGCATAGCAATGTTTTCTGATAAGTTTTCATCAGTTTCTGATTCATCATTTTGTTCTTCTTTATCAGTATTTGACACCAAGGCTATGCTTTTGTTCTTCTTTACATTTGTGTCATTCATTCCCATCTCAAATGTTTGATGGGAACCAATGAGCTCTTCAACTTTCATTGTGCATATGTCTTGAGCTTCTTCTATTGCTGTGACTTTCATGTCAAATCTTTTTGGCAAAGATCTGAGAATCTTTCTTACAAGTTTTTCATCAGTCATCTTTTCTCCCAAGGCTCCAGAAGTATTGGCTATTTCTAAGATGTTCATGTAAAATTCATGAATTGTCTCATCTTCCTTCATTCTCAAGTTGTCAAACTTGGTGGTGAGAAGTTGAAGTCTTGACATCTTTACCTTTGATGTTCCTTCATCAGTTGTTTTGAGAGTGTCCCAAACATCTTTGGCCAGCTCACAGTGATGCACAAGTCTAAAGATGTTCCTATCAATGCCATTGAATAAAGCATTTAAGGCCTTGGAGTTACCTAGTGCTGAATCTTCTTCCTCCTTACTCCATTCTTCTTCAGGTTTCAACACTTTTGCTCCATCTTTGGTGTCTTGGGCAGGATGTTCCCATCCAATGTTGACTGCTCTCCAGGCCCTGTTGTCAAGTGATCTTAAGAATGCAATCATTCTTGGCTTCCAGTAGTCATAATTAGATCCATCCAGTATAGGTGGTCTATTTACTGATCCTATATCTCTGTCCATGTTTCCAGAATTTGTATTCCCTAGATCTCACCTAGTATAAATAGGCAGGGTGCCTGCTCTGATGCCAATTGAAATTCTGTGATCAGGTATGAGATGTCCTATGAGATGTTCCAACACTTGACAGATTTAACAAAAACTTAAAGTGCAAGAAAATTAAACAACACAGTAGTTTGTTAACCCAGTTCAGTGTATAACCACACTTACATCTGGAGGCTACCAAGCCAGGAGGAAATCCACTATAAATAATATTAATTCTAGACTTAAACCACCCAGTTTAATCTTTCACTTAATATCTACCCAATGCAATTTCTACCTAAGACACAACTTAGATATGAGTACCAACTCACTCCCCCTCAATCACACAGTGATATTGTTTACAAGTTTAATAAAATTGAAGTCATCCTTCAAACAAAACAGCTTGATCTTACTTCACAGTTTCAATCAAGACACAAATACACTTTTTCTTAAAAGCTCATAAAGTGGTACAATAAAACAACCTGCTATTAAACTCAAAACACCCTATTTTGTCTTCTGAAATTCGTACTCAATTCTGAGATATTTTGTTGCTTAAATAGGTGTTTGTATTTTGGGCTTTCTGTAGGTTAATCCAGTCCTAAAAGCGCATGCAGCTTCCACCTTGAATTAGGGTTTGTTACTTCCTAGATTCTAGGAGATTTAGTTCTTCTGATTATGCTGAAGTCTCATAACAACACTCCCTACAGATGCGCCTTGTTCTGTTTTTGTCCATCCATAATTAATTCCAGATAACTTTCCTTAAATTACTCAGATCAGTTAGTCATTAATTAATTCTGGTAGCAGGTTTGAGATGTCACAACATTTGTTGGGACATCATGAAAAACTGAACTTAAATCATTTACACAATGTCCCAACATCTGGTGTAACATCCTGAATTAAGTTCTTATACTCTGTTTGATAATGTCCCAACATTTGATAGGACATTCTGAACTGAATTCAACATTTCTTGTTGGTCAAAAATTCTGCCAATTCTAAACATCTACACTTACTATTAGTTAGTAAGTAGTCTTATCTTTGGATTTGAAGGGACAGGCGTAGGATCATCGTATGGTCATAGAAGGCAACATGTAAGGGTATCTTAGTAATTCGAAGGGACGATCATCATTTTCGTAGGGTCATCGAGGGACTAGATCATTTGTACGTAGGCAACTCGAAGGGACTATGATCTTTTATTTGAAGGGACTTGAGGATTTTATTCGTAGGAACCTTTACTAAGATACCCCCACGTTCGAGGGACTTGACCATTTTGTAAGGCAACAAAGAGGAGAAACCCTAAGGGTGCTGATGGCAATCGTATAACGATCAATTTACATGTGTGAATGAAGTGTGTTAGTTTCAGACATTTATATTAAAGATTAGTTGGCTAAGTCCAATTATTTTTGCATACAAGTCTTTTCACACCCTACGTTTACTAACCACACAGTTAATATTCAACGAAAATTAAAAAGAAGAAAATAAAACCCTAGACTATTACATCATGGGGAGGGGATACATTTTGAAATTGGGGGTTGCAGAAAATAAAAGTGCGGAAAGTAAACCCTAGTTAACTATTACAAACCGGGAGCAATTACATAATTAAAAAAACGTGAGAAGTTAAACCTACGTTATTACATTAATTATACAATTTTCTAAGAATAATAAGAAAATTAATAAAGAAATTGATTAATTAAAATTTTATTTAAGAAAATAAATTTAAGTTAAAAATATTAATTTATCTAGGGTTATGTTAAAAAATTAGGATTAGAAAACAAAGATTAAAAATTATAATCGATTAAACCCTAATTACTAAATTAATTACAAATTTAATGGATAAAAATAATCTAGAAACTAAATTTTTTATGAAAATAAATTTATTAAGAAAACAATTAATTTAATTGAAATTTTTTATGAATTTGTTTAAGAATTAAAATGGTTAAAATAGTTAATTGGTTAATTAATTAAGATTAGAAAAGAAAAAAAAATAAAACAAAATAAAACAATAAAAGAAAAAGAAGGAAAAGTGATAAAAATATAAGGGTGGAGACCTGGATCAAACCCATGACCTCCCCCTTCCAACGCATGTGCATCTCCACTGGGCCATTGTGCCTGCAACGTGATTAAACAGAAAATGTAAAATATATATTAAAACGAAATTCAAAAAATCAGAAAGGAGCCAAAACTCCTTCTTCTTCGCTGGTCCGTCTAGTTATCCTACACCTATGGTTTTTCCGTAGCAAGAACTATTTGTGACGATTCTTCCGTCACTAGAACACCCATGTTTTTGAAAAACATCACATACGCAAAATAAATCAATTCCAATTATACAGATCAATTGCAAATAGTCTTGTGAGTTCAATGGACTCATTAATTTGTCCTAAAATCACTTCTAAATGAAGTTCCCAAATTCGAGCTTATGAACCCTAACAATGGTGTATGGCCATACCTGCATCGAAAACCAAATTAAACCAACCAAAAACATTCTAAACATCTTGACAACAAACAATATAACATCAAATTCGAGTTAGTATGCGTATAGGATTGAAATTGAAAATCAAGAAATAAACAAGCAAAACGAAATCGGTTTGTGTATTTTATGGTGTTTTGGATGATGATGATGATTGGTATATGTTCAGAATGTCTCAAGGAAGCTATTGAAACTTTCAAAACCTCTTGAAAGTGGCTAAAGAGTGTAAACCAAATTTGAAAAGTTTCTTGATTTTTTGAAGTTTGGTAAGGGTTGCATGGTTCAGAATTTCGTCCCCTTGGTATTTGGTCTTTTTGTATGTTTATAGGAGAATGAAATTATGACAAAACTTTGGGTTTTTTAATGGATTTTGAGGTTTCTTGGAAGTGAAGAAAAAGATCTTCTATTTTGGTCAAAATTTGATATTAAATCATACTCTTTTGGTTTTACACGAAATTGGATCCTTAAATCACTCTTTTAGTCCTAAGATCAAATATTTGATTTTTCAATATTTATCTTAATTAAAATTGAATTTAAAAGAATTAAATACAATGTAATATAAAATAAATATAAAAAAATCAGATATTATAATCTATGGGTCGTGCATGATCTTATAATTGAGTATGGGTTAGAAAAATATGGGCCCATTTGGAAGAAACTTGAGTTTTGGTCATTTTTGCTTCATAAACCTCCTCAAAATTTCCCAACTTCAATAATGCATAACTCTCTCAATTTTTATTCCATGTATTCGTTATAGGACTTTTTAGAAAGCTTAGAGTGTCTTCTAACTAATAATTTTGGTCCCATGTCCTTTTGGTCTTCCATGTTCAAGTTATGAGCTTTTGAAAAAGTTGACTTTTTGTTGACTTTTAAAAGAACCTGTAATGTCTTGGCTCATACCTTTCAAATGAAGCATTTTTGGCATTGGCTTGTGAGACACAAAGTTGTAGGGAATTGAATTTCCTTCAAAATGAGTGTTGGATGCAAAAAATTTGATGAAGTATGTGAAAGTTATGGTTGGTCAAAGTACAATTGACTTTTCCTACACAAACCCTAATTTAGTAACTCTTGATTCTTGATGATTATGAGGTTTCCTTGATGAATCATGATCAACCCTTGATAAAATCATGAATATTACTTCATAATCTTGATGTTTACCAAAACAAATCTTGAAGTTTGACTTTGTGTTGACCACAATTGACATTTTGACCAAGTTAACTGATTTTGAATCATCTGAGCATCTGACTCACCAAACTTGTAGGGAAAGCCTTGAAACTTGAAATGAGGATTATTTCAAGTATATAGGATACCATGAAGTACACTTTAGGCTTTAGAAGTCCAATTTGCTTTTAGAAACTCAAAACCCTAATTTAAGATCCATTGCTTAGGAGGAGGCTTTGTCTGATGAAACCTGGAATCCTTTTGAGAAATTCAGAATCTTGTGACCATTCGGAGACCTCTTGAGGTATATTGTTATGAAGATATGAGGGAAAATTTTGGGGTACAACAGCTTCCCTTTTTCAATTTTCTGAAACCTGAGGAGTTAGATTGGCATGTATGCCATTCGTGACCTGAAGGTGGAAGAGGATTGAACACTTAAGCCCAAAATTTTGCACTCGCAGGTGCGCAAAGTAACTGTGTTGGTTGAATGTATTTATTGAATGGGATTGAAGATGCCATTTGGAGTAACTGGATATGGGCTTATAGATGCCATCCAAAGTGTCTATTGATATGGGTATTAGAATATGTCTATGTTTGACTATATCTGAATGGTATCACTAAACTAAGTATCAGAACTAGGTCTTCGCCTCGACCGTCTCTGTAACATATACTGAACTAAGTATCAGAACTAGATCTTTGTTTTGATCGTCTCTATACTGTCTCTGGAGAATACCCTGAACTAAATATAAGAACTAGATCTCCGTTTCGATCGTCTCTTTACTGTCTCTGGGAAGATGTCTTGAACTAAGCATCGACACTAGATCTTCGTTTCGATCGTCTCTAAACTGCTTCTACAAAGTATCTTGAACTATGTATTAGAACTAAATCTTCGTTTCGGTCGTCTTTAAACCGTCTCTAGGAGTTGATAATGTTTATCAGACCGTGAACTATCCTAAAAAGGAAATGTTAGTTTTATGCAAGATTATTTGATGTATGCATGCATGACATGACATCCTAAATGTAAATGGGAATGCCGTATGTATTATGGATGCATATGCCATGACAAGATGTAAGTGATGTATGAATTATGCAGTCGAAGCACATTAGTAGCTTTGTATATCAATTGCTAGCTGGGGAAAATAAATCCCGATTCGTTGCTGAGGAATATGAAGACATCGTTCCCGTCTTGTTTCGGAATATTGTACTTAGGATCTTCCATATTCCGTTCGTCGCACTTCTTATTGAAGGATTAAATTCCTAAATACCCTGATTAGGGATAAAAGAGACGAACATTCCCCTGAGAGAATTATCCGACCAAGTGTCAATTCTTCGAAGGATATCAGACTTTGAGAGAAATCTTCCTGGGACTTCGTAGAGTTGGAAGTACAAGAGGCTACTTGGAGTACTTCGCTAAAATAAATCCGTAAAGATTACTCTGTGGGGATGAACCTGCGGAGATCCGTTGAATACGAACTTTGTTGGGGATTCCTACCTCTGAGAGTCCTTAGTAAATGCTATTATTGTTATTTTATATTATCTTATATGCATTTTTGGTAAACATCAATCATATGCAAAAGCATATATACATTCAAAACATAATCAACATACGTTTTCGCTTAAGTAAAAAGGGAAAAATAAACCTGAATTCGAAAATAGAATTGTATTAATCTTGAAAATGGCCTATAAACAGGCAAGTTTGAACAGAGAGACATAAATCCTAGTAAGAGTAATTCTTCGTAGAAAATTTAAAAGAGTACAAAAACAAGGAAAAACAACCATGTGTAAGTGATCCCATCAAGTTTCAACTCCGCTATTGTCATTATCTTCAAGTATCTCATCTTTTGCTTTCGGAAGAGAAATGACTGGACTAATCTGCACCTGTTTGAACTTGATATTGGTAGCACAAATAGTTGAGGTTACATGGGTGATCCAACGAGAAATAGTTGTACGCTTTAATCCCTAACTTTTTCCTAGACTGCCCTTTCAGGTTTTCAGTCCACCAGGATACCCTTTTTTGCCCAAGCCTCCTTTTCAGGTTTTCGACTTGCCGGGTGTATAATTATATATATATATATATATATATATATATATATATATATATATATATATATATCCCTAATTTTTGACCGAACCCTTTTGGTTCGCCGGGATGCCCTTATTTTTTCCTAGGCCAGTCAACCTAGCGGGTCTCTTTTTATGCGTAATATTTTTTGACTATGTCTTCGTTCACAAGTTGTGGGAAGTTTTCACCATCAATAGTAGTAAGCATCATAACACCTCCAAAAAATACCCTTTTGACTACAAATGGCCCTTCATATGTGGGAGTCCATTTGCCCCTAGGATCACCCTGTGGTAATATGATACACTTGATTACTAAATCTTAAGCCTGGTATACTTGATGCTTGACTTTCTTATTAAAGGCTTTGATCATACACTTCTGATACATTTGGCCATGACAAACGGATGCAAGCCTCTTTTCATCAATCAAGTTTATCTGGTCAAGTCGAGTCTAAACCCATTCATCTTCATCTAAGTCTGTATCTCTCATAATTATTAAGGAAGGGATCTGGATTTCAATAGGTAACACTGCTTCCATACCATAAACAAGAGAGAATGGGGTTTCCTCGGTTGAGGTATGTACTATGGTACGATAACCATGAAGAGCAAATGGTAACATCTCATTCCAATCTTTGTACGTAAATGTCTTCTTCTGCAAGATCTTCTTGTTGGAGGCTTCCACTGCGCCATTCATCTTTGGTCGATATGGAGAAGAATTGTGATGCTTAATCTTGAACTGCGTACAAAGTTCAGTAATCATAGTATTGTTCAGATTAGTACCATTTTCTGTGATAATCCTTTCAGGGATGCCATACCGGCATATATGATTATGCTTGATGAACCGAGCCACAACATTTTTAGTAACAGAAGCAAACGAGGTTGCCTCTACCTACTTCGTAAAGTAATCAATGGCAACAAGAATGAAACGATGTCCATTGGAAGTAGTAGGTTTGATCTCACCAATTATATCAATTCCCCACATTGCAAAAGGCCAAGGTGCAATAAGAACATTCAACGGAACTGGAGGAACATTTACTTTATCAACATATATCTGGCACTTATGACAAGTTTTGGAGTGCTGATAGCAATCAGCTTCCATGGTAAACCAATAGTAACCTGCTCTCAAACTTTTCTTATTCATCATATGCCCACTAGAGTGAGTACCAAATATCCCATCACGCATGTCTTCCATAACCTCTCTTGCTTCCTTCTTTTCCATACAACGAAGAAAAGTAGAATTGTGATTGTGCTTGTACAAAATTCTATTACTCAGGAAAAACTTGGCAGAAAATCTCCTTAGAAATTTCTTGTCATTGATAGATGCCCCTTCAGGATACTCCTGAGGTTCGAGATATCTTTTTACTTCGTGGAACCAAGGTTTCTCTTCCAGTCCCTCAGTATCAACCTCATAATAGTGTGTTGGCTCATCCAATCGATCAATAGTAATTCTAGGAGCTTCATTGTCCCAACTGACTTCGAACATAGATGACATAGTAGCTAATGCATTTGTCAACTGATTCTCTTCTCGTGGAATATGTTCAAAAGTAACCTCTTCAAAGTATGAGATCAAAGTCAACACATGTTCTCGGTAAGGATTGAGGTTTGGGTGCTTTGTGTCCCATTCTCCTTTAATCTGACTAACTATTAAAGCTGAATCCCCATATACATTCAAGAATTGCATCTTTATCTCAATGGCAGCCTTGATACCCATGATACACGCTTCATATTCATCCATATTGTTGGTACAATCAAAACAGAGTCTTGCAGTAAATGGCGTATAACAACCCTCAAGAGAGATAATTACAACACCAATTCCATTACCAAGTGAATTATAAGCTCCATCAAAAACCATAGTCCATCGGGATCCCTTTTCAGGTCCTTCACATGGTCTGGGTTCTTTATGATTAGTAACAAGCATAATATCTTCATCCAGAAACTCAAAGTTCATAGAATGATAGTCATCCACTACTTGATGAGTCAAATGATCAGCTACCACACTTCTTTTAATTGCCTTCTGAGTAGTGTACTGAATGTCATATTTTGTCAAAATCATTTGTCATCTCGCTATTCGTCAGGAGAGACAAGGTTTCTCAAATATGTACTTGATAGGATCCATCTTTGAAATCAATAAAGTGGTATGAGTCAACATATACTATCTTAGTCAGCGAGCAACCCATGCCAAAGCGCAACAAGTTTTCACGAGCAGTGAATATCTTGTTTCATAGTCGGTATACTTTTTGCTAAGGTTGCATATTTCCTGCTCGTTTCGACCAGACTCGTCATGTTGCCCCAACATACACCCCATCGAATTGTCTAGCACTGTTAAGTACATAATTAATGGTCTTCCCGCAACTGGTGGCATCAATATTGGAGGTTCTTAGAGATATTTCTTGATCTCATCAAAAGCCATCTGACATTCATCATTCCATTCCATTACTTTATTTTTCTTCAGCAATTTGAAGATTGGCTCACAAGTAGCGGTTAATTGGAAAATAAATCTTGCAATGTAGTTCAGGCGTCCCAAGAAACCTCTGACTTCTTTCTCAGTAAGGGGAGTGGGCATATCATGTATAGCTTTTACCTTTTCAGGGTTAACTTCAATACCTTTACCACTGACAACGAAACCCTACAATTTACCAGATCTAACTCCGAAGGTACATTTGTTTGGATTCAATCTCAGCCTGTATTTCTTCAACCTCTCGAACAACTTGTGCAGATGATCAATATGTTCTACTTCAGACTGAGATATGGATATCATGTCATCAACATATACCTCTATCTCATGATGAATCATATCATGGAATAAAGCTACCATTTCACGCTATTGTTTCCCCGACACTCTTCAAACAAAATGGTATTACCTTATAACAAAAAGTGCCCCACTGTGTGACAAACGTAGTCTTCTCCATATCTTCAAGTGCCATCTTAATCAGATTATAACCAGAGAAACCATCCATGAAAGAGAATATTTTATGCTGAGCTATGTTGTCTACCAGAACATCAATATATGGAAGTGGAAAATCATCTTTGGGGCTGGGTTTGTTCAAATCCCTGTAGTTCACACACATGCATACTTTACCATCTTTCTTAGGCACCGATACCACATTTGCAACCCATTGAGGATAAGAAGTAACAACTAGAAACCCTGCCTCAAATTGTTTCATCACTTCAGCTTTAATCTTTTCTGACATTTCAGGTCGCATACAATGAACTTTCCGCTTTATCGGGCGACAACCTTCCTTCATTGGTAGACGATGAACCACAATATTAGTATCACGTCCTGGCATATCCTCATAAGACCAACAAAAGATCTCCACGTAGTCATGTAGCGTCTGAATTAACCTGCTCTTAACACTGTCTTCCAATTCAGCACCTATCTTGACCTCTTTCCTGTCTTTCTCAGTTCCTAGATTCACAACTTCGATTGGTTCTTTATGCGGCTGTATAACTTTCTCTTCTTTCTGTAGAAACCTAGCAAGCTCTACAGGCACTTCACAATCTTCCTCATTTCCATCCTCGGCTTGGTAGATTGGATTCTCAAAGTTATAATTGGCAATAGCAGAATTGTTATCAATGGGATCCAGAGTGGATGAGGATATGCAGTTTAGGGACGTGGGTGTGTGTAAGAACACATAACTTTGTGATAAAATAAAAGAAAGATAAAGAGTGTAATATTTACGAAAGCAAAAATGTCCATTGATTTTATTGAATGAAAATATGCAAATGAAATGAAATCCCTAACAAGCATACCATTGTGCCCCCGACATGGCACAAGGCTTAAAAAGTTTTAACTGTTCGAATTACAAAACCAAAATAAGAAAAACAAAAAACAGCATTTACTCCTGACTAAAGGAGATAGAAATAACATCTTCAGCCTTCCAATTGTTGAGCCTACTGCCAATGGTAGGAAAGATCCAACTGTCTATGTTGCAATCTTCATCAGAGTCTTCCATAACATTGACTTGATCTCTCTGAACTCCCTTGTTGGTGATACGAATAACACGAGCACGACGAACAACCTTTTGAGCCTCTCCAGTAAAACCCAAACCAAACTTGTCAGACTTGTAAGGAATGTCAGGAAGCTAACCCCAAATAGTACAACCACCTTCTTCAACCACATCTTTAGTATCTTTCAGGGAGGCCATTGCAGGAGTCGCTCTAGGAACAACAAGAGCTGGCTTAAGCACAAGAATAGTCTAAGGAACCACTTCAAATGTCTGACAATGAGTCTCAACAAATTCACTGTCCATTTCAACATACTTGAAAGTACTCACATGACTGACCATGTACTCTTCTTCACCATAGATAGTGACAATCTTGCTCTTCACCAGATATTTTAGCTTCTGGTGTAAGGTAGAGGTCACAACATCTGCCCAGTGTATCTAAGGGCTCCCAAGCAAGCAGGAATAGGCAAGACGAATATCCATCACATAGAAAGTAGAATCAAAGACTTGAGAACCCACTTTGATTGGAAGATCAATTTCTCTGTGCACCATTCTTCTTTAACTATCAAAGGCTCTCACCACTACATTACTAGGTCTTAGCACAACATCTTTAAAGTTGAGTTTGTCAAGAACAACCTTTGGTAACACATTCAACTAGGAACCATTATCCACCAACACATGAGACAGCATAATGCCCCTACACTCAATAGAGACGTGCAGAGCTTTGTTGTGGTTTCTTTTAGCAGGAGTTAAATCAGCATCAGAAAAGCCTAAGCTATTGTCGGTTGTCAAGTTTGCAACACAATTTTCAAATTGGTCCACAGAGATTTCGTGTGGTACGTGCACAGATTTCAGGAATTTCACCAAACCCTTAGCATGGGCCTTAGAGCATAATAATAGAGATAGCACAAAGATCTTGGAGGGAGTATGCCCCAACTGTTCAACTATATTATAATCACTATTGTGGATGATATTCAGAACTTCTTCCATCTGCTTAGATGGATCTTCAATTGTTGGTGTCTCAACCTGAATAGGCTCAATCACTGGTGCTTTTCCTCGGTCTTCAACACTTGGCCCAGAGTTGGAGATACAAACTGGAGTAGCATCAGTCTTTGAAGTGTCTTCTGGAGAGAAAATTCTTCCACTTCGAGTAACCTTACTAGTCTCAACAATATTGTCAATATCAGGATTAGTATCTTCAGCGGGTATATCAGTTAAAGGCTCTTGCTTGACACCATGGATATAAACATCAGCGCCATAATTCTAAGGGATAGCCTTGTAAGAAGAATATGGAATTGGACCAGGAGTAGTAATAATCAGGGGAGCCATTTTTGGCTCAATAGTAATCTTCACAGGACCTTTAGAAATGATCCTCACAGGATTTTTAGTAACCACAAACATGTCTTCAAGCTTCAGACTTTGGGACAAACCTTCAAATAAGCTCTCCATAGAAGGGCTTTTCTCAAAAAGTATAGTATGATTGTCCATCAAACGCTGAATACCTTCTTTCAGCTTCTAACAACCATTGGATTGAGAGGCACAATAATAACAATCTTCATGCTAACCTGGAAATAAACCGACTTGTAACAACTTCTTCTTAAAAATTGACAGTGGAGTAGTCAAATCAATCACAGTAGAAACATAAGAACCATCTTCAACAACATTAATAGTCTTCTCATGCTTGGGCATAAGCGCGGTAATCACATTAGGAGTCTTATGAGGATCAAATTCAATTTCTCCAGCATCAATCATATCCTGAATCTTATTCTTCAATGCCCAAAAATTATTAGTATCTTGTCCAGGGCAGTTGGAGTGATATGCACACCTTGCATTGGGATTAAAACGAGGAAAGGAAGTATTGGGATTCTGAGGAGGGTCCCTCAAAGTAATCAACTCCCCTTTTAACACGTGTCGCAGAGCCTGAGCCAATGACATATTGATATTGGTGAATTGTCTCCTAGGTGTACCCTTCTTAGGTTGATTATTCTGTTGTTGATTCTATTGTTGATTCGGTTGTGTAGGTGCAAGATTAGAGATTAGAACTGCTCCCACAGATTGGTTATGGTTGTTCTTACGACCCTATTAGTCGTACACAACATTAGATTCTTTCTTTTCATTAGAAGACTTCTTGGTGGTACTTGAAGAGGCAGATATTTGTATCTTAACACTTCATATTCCACTTTCCACATGTTCTCCAGTCATTATCAGCTCAGTGAAATCAGATGATGAACTTCTAATTAGATGACTGTAGAAAGGACCAGTCAGCATACTCATGAACATGTCAACCAATTCCATGTCAGTCAAAGGAGGTTGAACTCTGCTTGTAAGATCTCTCCACTTCTAGGCATGCTCCTTGAAACTTTCTTTAGAGCCCATGGACATGCTTTGGAGTTACATGCGAGTCGGCGCTAAATCATAGTTATATTGATATTTCTTGTAGAAGGCCTCAACAAGATCATTCCAAGTACGAATATTGGTACTCTCAAGTTGATAGTACCATTCAAATTGAGCTCCAGATAAACTCTCTTGAAATAAATGAATCCACAACTTTCTATCAGCAATATGTGGATGGATCCTTTGAATGTAGGACCTTAGATGCAGCTTCAGACACGAAACACCATCATATACCATAAAAGTAGGAACTCTGAAACCAATAGGGATGACAACTCCAGAAATCATACTCAAATCTTCAAAATCTAACCTAGATGTCTTCTGCAATTCCATGGCATTCACACGGTCTTCCAGTAACTTATATTTATCATCACCAATTGAATCATAGTACTAATTCTCCTCATGATCAGAATACCCAACAATACCACGTTGACTATCTTCTTCTTTCGCAGAATCTTTATCTCCAGAATTTTCAACCTCATCATCTATCTTGATTTGAAATTTGAACCTCCTATCCAGGTTGATGAAACCAACTGGTTTTCTGGTCTTCTTCTTTTTGGCCAGGAGTGCCTTCATCTCTTCTTTCCCCTTAGACAAGTTCAGAATCATATCTTGAAACTGGGCATTCTGAGTTTGAAGATCTTTGACAAATTGTTTGAGAGCCATTTCTGCTGAAATAAACAGCAAGAAGATAAGAAACTTGTTGTGGAAACCTATTATGCAATGATATGGTATGTAGATGCATATGCAATGTTTTTAAGGACCTAGTAGGATTTAAATTTGTTAAAGAAAAACAAGAAACAAAACATTTATTAGTAAGTTCAAAATATAACTGCCCCTTGGGGTTACAATGAAGGAAAACAAAAAAGTTACAAAGAAAATAAGCATTTGAGACTCAAGTCTCCCATGGATGCTTCCTCTTTGGGTTGAGATATGTATTGAGGTTCCTCTCTTCGTGAAGTTGCCTTGTTAGCTCCAACACTTTCTCTTTGCTAGCATATACTTGAGCCTCAAAGGTATCCATTTCCTCCTTCAGTTGGATCCAAGATTTATGTAGCTCTTCCAGATCAGTATGCATCTCTGAATGAAGAATGGTGTAGGGAACATCTTCAACAATAGGCTCAACGATCATCGGTAGAACAACAAGATATGGCATCATAAGAGTCTGAGCACGAGACCGCACCCATATGAGGTAAGGCTCCATAGGGATAAAGTATTTTGAATCCAAAGTGTTGATATCAATCTTATTCAACATGCTTCAAGCTCGTATAAACCTTTAACAGTAACCTTGAAGATCGTTGTTGTAACACGGTGGGAGAACTGACTTGGTCGTTTTTGTTTCCAAAAACTATGTTGCGGATAGCAAGAGTCGCCACTGGCTTTTATTTTATCCAATAAGGAAAAGCAATAAAAGAACAGGAAAGATCTTTTTTAAAAAGATTTGAGTTCGGGGGGTAGGTTATATAAAGGGAAGGTGTTAACACCCTTTAAATCCATGGTTATCCATGTGCTCTTAATTTCTTAGCTCACTTTAAGTTGTTTGAAAAAGGTGTAGTGTGTGATTAGAAAATTTTCATAAGCCTTTGTAATGATCCTCGTATGGATGTATACAAAGTCTTGAGTTTGAAAAATATTTTAAAAGTGGGATGTGAAAAGAATTTTTGAAAGTGTAAGCAAGTAATTAAGCGCTACCTACCCTAAGTTGGTCTTTCATGTTTCTTTATTTCCTTTCAAGGGTAAGACTGTCCTTACTATTAAGGAGTAAGTAGTCATTACCTTGGATTTATTAAGGGACGGGCGAAGGGACATCGTAGGTGTGTCTTTAGCAATTCGTATGAACTATCATCATTTTTCCGTAGGGTCATTGAGGGACGAGATCATTTATTCCGTAGGAAACTTCGAAGGGACTGTGATCTTTTTAACTTTTGAAGGGACTTGATGATCTATCTATAGGGACATTTGCTTAAGACACCCCCACATTCGAGAAACTTGACCATTTATTAAGGCAACCAAGAGGGGAAACCCTAGGAAGTGCAGATGGTGATCGTAGAACGATCAACTTACGTGTGTGAATCTTGCTCTCGAATATTTATCTTGATAATTAGTTTTCTAAGTCCATATTGATTTTCATTCAATTCTTGCACGCCCTATATTACTAACCACGCAGTTTGAATATTTACAGAAATTTAAAGGCAGAAATTAAAAATTCATACACTATTACATGGCTTCGGGGCATTTATATAATAATAATTGCAGAAATTAAAACCTAAATTATTACATCGAGGAAACAGTTACATAATAAGGCGAAAAAATAAATAAATTGTAAAAGACAACCTATATAATTCCCTAAATAATATATAAAGTAATTAAAAAAAATGAAATTGTGATTTTATGAAAAATAAATTAGACTAAAGGTTTTCAAAAATTTTAAGGTTTAATAAAAAAAAGTTTAAGGTTTAGGAAAAATCAGGGTTAGGGTTTAGGGAAAAATTGGGGTTTAAGATAAAGATCCGAGCTAAATTAATTAATCAATTTTTATAAAATTATTAATCTAAACCTAAAAAAGAAATTATTAAAACTAAAATTAATAAAATAATTTTTATAAAAAAATATATAAAAAAAATTATAATTAAAGGTTGATTAAAGGTTTTTTATTTAAAAAAGGGTTAAGAAGGTTAATCATGGTTAGAAAGATAAATAATTATTTAAATAGGAATTAAAGAAAAAAATTGAGAAATTAAAGAAATTTGAGAAAAAACCAGATTTTTCCCCAAAATGTTGTGGGTAGGAGTTGAACTCACGCCCCTTGACTCCAACACCTCCAGCCTTACCAATAGGCCACACATGCGTGCTGAGAATAAACCTGAAAAAAACAAAATTATATAATAAAACTAATAAAAAGAATAAGGTGTAAAAAACGTTTGAGGCTGGGTTCGAACCCACGCCCTCAAAGCGCATATATGTTTCCTTTTCCACTGAGCCAAAAGCGCCTTCATGTCATTTATCTGAAACAAAAACATAATAAGAAAATAAATATTTCAAATTATGATTCCACGCCAAGCTTCATCACATACCCCCAGCCGTCCAGTTAGGCTATAGTGACACTTTTTTCGTCACTAAAGCTTGTAGTGACGAATTTTATTCACCACTACAGGTCCTGCGCATACAATCATACAAAACACACAATATAAATTCATTTTAATGGTTCAAATCAATCAAAGCATGTCCTCTAAGTCCAATTATGGCATCAATTCCAGGTGAAATTGCTTGTAGCTAGGGTTCCCAATTTTGAACCTTCGAAACCCTAATAATGGCATTACACGAATTCGGCCATGAACCTTCAAACAAACAACCCAGAAACCATCTATGCAATCATTCAAACAATAAAACATAATCAAAATTCATTAGTAATGCAAGAATAATCATAATAAAAAAATCAAAAATTCAAGAATAATGAGGATTCGGTTATGGCATTTTGTCATGAGTTTGATGGTGATGATGATTGGGATGGCTTTTGGGAACCTCAAGGAATGATTTACCACCTTTAAATTGTTTGGAAGATGCCTAAATCCTTCAAACCGAATTTCACTTTTCTTTGACTTTTTTGAAGTTTGAATGTGCTCTTCTTGGTCCAATTTTTCGTCCCCTTATATTGTCTCCCTCTTATGTCTTTATAGTGAAGCAATTTAGGTCAAGAGAATGGGCCTTGGTGAAGTATTTATGGATTGCTTGTGAATGAAGAAACTAATTATCCATAATTTAAAAAAAAAATCAAATATTATCATGTTATATTGGTCTTGTACGAAATTGGCAATGATCAATCACTTTAAACAACCAATATTTGATCCAAAAATAAATTTTAGATTTGTTATAATTTATTTTAATTAAAAATGATTTTAAATGATTAAAATCAAATATAATATAAAATAAATAATAAAAATAAGAAAATATTGCTATTGGGTCGTGAATGGACGTATCTTTGAGTTTGGATTGAAATATCATAGGCCCATTTGGAAAGAATTGGAGTTATGGCCCTTTTTACTTCATACACCTCTTGAAAATTACCACACTTCAACAATGCATAACTTCCTCAATTTTAATTCCATGAAGGTGTTCTAGGACTTTTTAGAAAGATTAGAGTGTTCTCTAATCAACCCTGGTGGTCCCATGTCAATATATTTTTCCATTTTCAAATTATGAGCTTTGGGAAAAGTTGACTTTTTGTTGACTTTCAAAAGGACTTATAATGCCTTGGCTCATATCTTTCAAATGAAGCATTTTTGGACTTGGCTTGTGAGACACAAAGTTGTAGAGAATTTAATTTCTTTCAAAATGACCTTTGGATGGGAAATTTTTGATGAAGTATGTGAAAGTTATTGCTGGTCAAAGTTTAGTTGACTTTTCCCTCATAAAACCCTAATTTAGCAACTTCTGATTCTTGATGATTCTGAGGTTTCCTTGATGAATCATGATCAAACCTTGATCAAATGATGAATTTCACCTCATAATCTTGATGTTGATCAAAAATCTTGAAGTTTGACTTTAAGTTGATCATAATTGACTTATTGACCAAATTAACTGATTTCTTAAGTATCTGAGCATCTGACTAACTAAACTTGTGTGGAAGGCCTTGAAACTTGACATGAGGATTCTTTGAGGTATGTGGGATGTCATGAAGTCCACTTGAGGCTTTGGAAGTGTGTTATTAGTGGCTAAGTCCAATTATTTTTGCATACAAGTCTTTTCACACCCTAAGTTTACTAACCACACAGTTAATATTTAACGTGAATTAAAAAGCAGAAAATAAAACCCTAGACTATTACATCATGGGGAGGGGGATACATTTTGAAATTGGGGGTTGCAGAAAATAAAAGTGCGGAAAGTAAACCCTAGTTAACTATTACAAACCAGGAGCAATTACATAATTAAAAAATGCGAGAAGATAAACCTACGTTTTTACATTAATTATACAATTTTCTAAGAATAATAAGAAAATTAATAAAGAAATTGATTAATTAAAACTTAATTTAAGAAAATAAATTTAGGTTAAAAATATTAATTTATCTAGGGTTATGTTAAAAAATTAGGATTAGAAAACAAAGATTAAAAATTATAATCGATTAAACCCTAATTACTAAATTAATTACAAATTTAATGGATAAAAATAATCTAGAAACTAAATTTATTTATAAAAAAAATTAAGTTAATGGAAATTTTTTATGAATTTGTTTAAGAATTAAAATGGTTAAAATAGTTAATTGCTTAATTAATTAAGATTAGAAAAAAAAAATGAAACAAAATAAAATAATAAAAGAAAAAGAAGGAAACATGATAAAAATATAAGGGTGGAGGCTTGGATCGAACCCAAGACCTCCCCCTCCCAACGCGCGTGCATCTCCACTGGGCCATTGTGCATGCAACGTAATTAAACGGAAAACGTAAAATATATATTAAAACAAAATTCAAAAAATCAGAAAGGCGCCAAAACTCCTTCTTCTTCGTTGGTCCGTCTAGTTATCCTATACCTACGGTTTGTCCCTAGCAAGAACTATTAGCGACGATTCTTCCGTCACTAGAACACCTGCATTTTTGAAAAATATCACATACACAAAATAATTCAATTCCAAGTATACAGATCAATTGCAAATAGTCTTGTGAGTTCAATGGACTCAATAATTTGTCCTAAAATCGCCTCTAAATGAAGTTCCCAAATTCGAGCTTATGAATCGTAATAATGGTGTATGGCTATACCTGCATCGGAAACCAAATTAAACTAACCAGAAACATTCTAAACATCATGATAAACAACAATATAACATCAAATTCGAGTTAGTATGCGTATAGGATCGAAATCGAAAATCAAGAAATAAACAAGAAAAACGAAATCGGTTTGTGTATTATATGGTGTTTTGGATGATGATGATGATTGGTATATGTTCATAATGTCTCAAGGAAGCTATTGAAACTTTCAAAACCTCTTGAAAGTGGCAGGAGAGTGTAAATTTAATTTGAAATTTTTTCTTGATTTGTTGAAGTTTGGTAAAGGTTGTATGGTTCAGAAATTTGTCCCTTGGTATTTGGTCTTTAAGTATGTTTATAGGAGATTGAAATTAGGTCAAAACTTTGGGCTTTTTGATGGATTTTGAGGTTGCTAGGAAGTGAAGAAATAGACCTTCTATTTTGGTCAAAATTTGATATTAAATCATACTCTTTTGGTTTTGCACAAAATTGGATGCTTATAATGATCATAAACATCAAATATTTGATCCTAAAATAGTCCTAAGATCAAATATTTGATTTTTCAATATTTATCTTAATTAAAATTGAATTTAAATGAATTAAATCCAATATAATATAAAGTAAATTTAAAAAATCAGATATTATGATCTATGGGTCATGCATGACCTTATAATTGAGTTTGGGTTAGAAAAATATGGGCCCATTTGGAAGAAACTTGAGTTTTGGTCATTTTTGCTTCATACACCTCCTCAAAATTGCATAACTTCAACAATGCATAACTCTCTCAATTTTTATCCAATGTATGTGTTCTAGGACTTTTTAGAAAGCTTAAAGTGTCCTCTAACTACTCCTTTTGGTCTCATGTCCATTTGATATTTCATGTTTAAATTATGAGCTTTGAAAAAGTTGACTTTTTGTTGACTTTTAAAAGGACCTATAATGTCTTGGCTCATACCTTTCAAATGAAGCAGTTTTGGCATTAGCTTGTGAGACACAAAGTTGTAAAGAATTGAACTTCCTTCAAAATGATCTTTGTATGGGAAATATTTGATGAAGTATGTGAAAGTTATGGCTGGTCAAAGTACAATTGACTTTTCCTACACAAACCCTAATTTAGTAACTCCTGATTCCTGATGATTCTAAGGTTTCCTTGATGAATCATGATCAAACCTGATCAAATGATGAATATTACTTCATAATCTTGATGTTTACCAAAATAATCTTGAAGTTTGACTTTGTGTTGACCACAATTGACTTTTTGACTAAGTTAATTGATTTTGAATCATCTGAGCATCTGACTGATCAAACTTGTAGGAAAGCCTTGAAACTTGACACGAGGATCGTTTGAAGTATATGGGATACCATGAAGTACACTCGAGGCTTTAGAAGTCCAATTTTCTTTGAGAAACTCAAATCCCTAATTTAAGATCCATTGCTTAGGAGGAGGCTTTGTCTGATGAAACTTGGAATCCTTTTGAGCAATTGAGAATCTTGTGACCATTAGGAGACCTCTTGAGGTATATTATTTTGAAGATGTAAGGGAAAGTTTCGGGGTACAACAGTCATACGAACAATTCGCCTTAACTGGGTTCCTATGAGAGAACCTGGCTATCCTATGCGAGTTCCCAGTGGGCCCTCGGATGCGAGTAGGTTTGCCAACAAATGTGGTATGTCACTGTCATCACTGGAGAGGGTTGTTTCCACTAAGGTCCTCGATGATCGGTCACCATATGCATATAACTATCGAGGTCGTAACCTGAATGGAGGAAATCCCCACACATAATAGTTCCAAGACGGTCGCAGTCTGGGTGTGGATCACATCACCACTCATCATGGTAAAATACCATGAAAGTACATTGTCTGTCCACGCTAGTCCTAGGGTGCACTCAAGTCAGGTATTTGGCTTATCTCACAGTAACCCCAACCCACAGAAAAAACCAAACCAGCACAGACAATATATATGATGCATGGAAAATGAATACTGAAAGCGGTAAATAAATGTTGCAAATGTAAAGCTGTAAAGCTAAACTAAAGCATACAACAACAAACAGATAAACACCCAAAGAAATAAAAACAGACAAGCGATAGGATTGACTCTCAAAGGGGAAACCAAATACTCTGGGTTCTATCCCCAGTAGAGTCGCCAGCTTTCACTCTCGGGATTTTCATCCAAGTACAAACGCGAAAGTGGCACAAAAAAGGTAGAGTCGCCAGCCAGGCATTTTTATCCCGAATGAATAAGAAAGGTAATGCTGCACAAACTGAAGAGAAAAGGAAAGGACAAAGTCCTGCGAACCAAAGATACTGGGTCCATGAGTCGGTTACAAACTGGGAAGGTATGTACATTTCAGGTTTTTTGACACAAATGTGGGTATGCTAAAGAAGATGGTAGATTTGATCACGCCCAACCATGTGGAAGAATCCAGGAAAGCATATGCGATTATTATTGATGTGGTGGTAGAGTTGAATCCTTCAGAGAGGAGTGTCATTCATATTTTGCTTCATTTTTATGATCCTCAGCTCAAATGCTTTACTTTCCATGATTTCCAGCTAGGTCCTTTGTTGGAAGAGTACGCTTTGATGCTGAAATATGGGTCCTCATTGAATGTGCTACCTAAAAAGCCTTGATGAAATTGGATGTAGATGGGATGATATTGCATCCAAGTGATCTGGTAGTAAAAGCTTTCGAAGGATCTAAGAGACCATCCTTCGGAAAAGTAGAGCTTCCAGTGAAGATCGGGTCCCATATCTTTAAGAGCATATTTTATGTCATAGACATACAGCCAACGTACAACTGTCTTCTTGGTCGCCCATGGATCCATGATGCTGGTGCAAGTGACCTCCACATTGCATCAAACATTGAAGTATGTTGTAGACGGGCAGGTGGTTACCATCTGTGGAGAGGAGGACATATTTGTAAGCAGCTTGTCTACCTTCATTATTACGATCCTCAGCTCAAATGCTTTACTTTCCATGAGACGTTGTGTCAAGATTTTGAAGTTGTTAACATCAACAAGGCTTCTCCTAATTTTATGGTCAAAAGTGTTGATAAAGTGGGTACTTCCATAGCTTCTTATAGGCAAGCTTTGGAAGTCGTGTAAGCAGGCAATGCCCAAGGTTGGGGCAAAGTTGTTGAGGTGGACCGTAAAGAAGATAAGTTCGAAATAGGGTACACGTCAGGCCAATCTGTGGGGTCTCAGAGTAGGGGTTTGATAAGCTTCTCGAGCGGGGGAGGGGGTTATTGATCCAAATCAGATGATTGCAGCTGCCGGAGAAGACGCTGATAGCGATTATGGTATGGATAGCAGGGTAAGGCCATATGTCTCGGGTAAAGAATTGAAGAATTGGTTTGCGGAGGACATCATTCAAGTGACTTCGTATCTAGAGTAATTTTCTTTGTTTTTACCATTTCATACGCATGTCAAATCCTGCACTCTTCCCAAGGTGCATGGATCCATTGTAGGGTCTCCCTTGCATTTTGTGCAATTTTAGGTTATCATTAATAATGGACTTGTTTTTCATTCAAAATTGTGTTCACTTTCTTCCAGTTTAAACGTTTTCAGAAAAAAAACAATAAAATGGAAATATTTTATCTTGTTTTGTTTTTCTTTCTTTTCATAAAGCAGATTCTTGTGAACCAATATTCAAATTGCTAAGAAAAGAGCAAGTGGTCAGAATGAATGATGATTGTCAAAAGGCTTTTGAAAAGATCAAATAATATCTACAGGAACCTCATATCCTGATGCCTCTGGTTTCGGGGAGGCCACTCATTATGTACTTGATTGTGCTTGAAGGATCAATGGGATGTTTTCTTGGCCAACATGACGAGTCTGGTCAAAAATAGTATGCAATATACTACCTTAGCAAAAATTTACCTACTGTGAATCAAGATACTCACTGCTCAAGAAAACTTGTTGCGCTTTGGCATAGGCTGCTCGACGACTGAGACTGTATATGTTGACCCTCACTACCCAGTTAATTTCCAAAATGGATCCTGTCAAATACATTTTTGAAAGACCAACGTTAACTGGATGGGTTGCACGTTGGCAGATGGTGCTGACTGAGTATGATATTTAATATACTTTGCAAAACGCTATCAAATGAAGTGTGCTCTTAGACTATCTTGCATAGCAACCTCTTGAGGATGACTATCAACCCATGAGATTTGACTTTCCTGATGAGGACATCATGTACCTCAAAGCTAAAGACTGCGAGGAACCACTTCCGGAGGAGGGGCCAGACCCTGAATCCAAATGGAGATTGATGTTTGATGGGGGTGTCAATATCAACAGGCACGAAGTTGGTTCTGTTCTAATTACTCCTGAAGGTGTTCATTTTCCCTTCGCCGCCAGAATAACTTTTGGTTGCACCAACAATGAAGCGGAGTACGAGGATTGCATTATGGGAATAGAGGAGGCTATTAATCTCAGGATTAAGACCTCGATATATTTGGAGATTCAACTCTCATGATTAATCAGATTACCGGCAAGTGGTATACGCGTTAAGGTCACTTAATTCTATACCGGGATTACGCCAGAAGGTTGTTGATTTTCTTCACAACAATAAAACTTCAATACATACCACGTGATGAAAATTAATTTGCCGATGCACTGGCTACGCTCTCTTTGACCATCAAAGTGATGTGATGGAACTATGTCCCCAAGATTGATATCTCTAGGCTTGACATACCTATATATGTGTTCTCTGTTGACACAGTGTCTGATGATAAACCGTGGTATCCTGACATTAAGCACTTTCTGGAAAGTAAGGAATACCCAGTTGGGGCATCTTCCAACGAAAAAAATACTTTGAGGCGACTTGCTGCAAGTTTCTTCTTAAATGTTGATGGTGTTCTGTACAAGAGAAACTTTGGCATGGTCATGCTCAGATGCATGGATAAACACGAAGCAGATATGTTAATGCAGGAAGTCCACGAGGGATCATTCAGTACCCATGTCGGAGGGCATGCAATGACAAAGAAATTATTGATATCGGGGTATTACTAGTTAACAATGGATGCAGACTGTTGTTCATACGCCTGAAAATGCCACAAGTGCCAGATTTATGCAGACAAAGTGCATGTACCTCCAAGCCTGCTCAATGTCATGTCATCTTCTTGGCTCTTTTCTATGTAGGGAATTGACATGATCAGGAAGATCAAACCAACTGCTTCAAATGACCATCGTTTCATATTGCTCACACTCGATTACTTCACCAAATGGGTGGAAGCAGCATGTTATGCCAATGTCACTAGACAGGTGGTGGCCAAATTTCTGAAGAAGGTCATTATCTGTAGATATAGAGTTCCCGAGAGAATCATTACTGACAATGGTTCTAATCTGAACAACAAAATGGTGGTTGAACTATGCCAGGACTTCAAAATGCAGCATCACAATTCTTCTCCTTACCGACCAAAGATGAATGGAGCGGTAGAGGCGGCAAATAAGAATATCAAGAAGATTGTGCAGAAAATGGTCGTCACATATAAAGATTGGCATGACATGTTTCCGTTTTCTTTGCATGGGTACCGAACATCGGTCACGGTGTCTACTAGGGAAACTCCTTTCTCCCTGGTGTGCGGTATGGAGGCAGTCCTGCCTATGGAAGTCGAGATTACTTCTTTGCGAGTAATGATGGACGTCAAGCTTGTCGAGGCCGAATGGGTGTGTGCCCGATATAATCAGTTGTGCTTAATTGAGGAATAAAGATTGATAGCTGTATGCCATGGTCAGCTTTATTAGAGGAGAATTAAGCATGCATTCAATCAAAGGGTGCGCACTATGGAGTATCAAGTTGGTGAGCTTGTAGTCACAAGAATTATTTCTCCGGGTTCAGATCACAGGAGAAAATGGACTCCAAATTATGAAGGCCCATTCATAATGAGGAAATTTTTCTCTGGTGGAGCACTGATGCACACTACTATGGATGGTGAAGATTTCTTGTCCCCTGTTAACTCAGATGCAGTTAAAAAATACTTTGCATAAAATGACCCGCTAGACAAAAAACAGAATAAAGATTTTAGGTAAAAAAAAAGGGCATCCCAGCGAGCCAAAAATAGAATAAAAGGCTCGGGCAAAAGTTAGGGATATAAATAAAAAAAGGTACAACCAGTGAGAAATGCATTACAACTCTTATCTCCAAGCAGATTCTTCCCCCAGCGAGAGATGCATTACAACTCTTATCTCTTGCAGAAGGGTGATTTCCATCTCCCCAGTAGAGTTCAAAGATAAACCTTCCCCAGATGAGTAAGAGTATGATGGTAGGTCCCCAACAGAACTCCAAGATCTGTTGAACAGTTCTCATCCCCGAGCGGAGTTGTCATAATGAAGTTTTCCCAGCAGGCAGCTGAAAGCTTTATTTCCCCACAGAGTTAGAATTTTTCAGAATTCTCTCCTCAATAAGAGTTTGACTAAGCATCTCCCCATCCAAGTCTGAACATGGTCATTCCCTACAGAGTTCAGGATTAGGATTCATCCCATAGTTGAAATATTCCTCAGAGAGGTCTATTTTTGGCCAATCTGATAGGTAATAAAAACAATGTTCACATTCCCTAGCCAGATTCAAGTATTGTCAGAGTATCTTGATGTCGTTCCTTAGCAGAATGTTAGTCATAACGTTCTCTTTCCCCCAGCGGAGTTACAAATGGTATTCTCTTACTGCATGAGCAGTTTCCTGGAAGATTTCCTTTTCTCAACAGTTCAAGGCCCATATCCTCGTGGCATGATAGTAGTCATATGGTTCTTTATAAAAGACATTTCTTCGATTCATGGATCCTATGATCTTATACTCCCATCTTCCTGGTTATGGATACTAGGATACCATATACTGATTACCTCTTGCATGGTTTGTAAATCCTATGATATTACAAGACCTTTTTCAAGGCCTGTTGTACCCCAAAATTTTCCCTCACATATTCAAGACGATATACCTCAAGAGGACTCCTAATAGTCACAAGATTCTCAATTGCTCAAAAGGATTCAAGGTTTCATCAGACAAAGCCTCCTCCTAAGCAATGGATCTTAAATTATGGTTTTGAGTTTCCCAAGGTAAATGGGACTCATAAAGCCTCAAGTTAACTTCATGGTGTCCCATATACTTCAAAGGATCCTCATGTCAAGTTTCAAGGCTTACCCTACAAGTTTGGTTAGTCAGATGCTCAGATGATCAAAAATCAGTTAACTTGGCAAAAAGTCAATTGTGGTAAAAAAAACAGTCAAACTTCAAGATTTTTTGTCAACATCAAGATTATAAGGTGAAATTCATCATTTGATCAAGGGTTGATCATGATTCATTAAGGAAACCTCAAATTCATCAAGAACCAGAAGTTACTAAATTAGGGTTTTTTGTAGGAAAAGTCAACTCTACTTTGACCATCCATAACTTTCACATGCTTCATAAAAAATTTCCCATACAAATCTCATTTTGAAGATAATTCAATTCCCTACAACTTTGTGTCGCACAAGCCAAGGCCATAAATGCTTCATTTGAGAGATATGAGCCAAGACATAACAGGTCCTTAAAAAGTCAACAAAAAGTCAACTTTTTCAAAAGCTCATAACTAGAACATGGAAGATCAAATGGACATGGGAACAAAAGGAGTAGTTAGAGGACACTCTAATATTTCTAAAAAGTCCAGGGACATATACATGGGATAAAAATTGAGAGAATTATGCATTGTTGAAGTTGGGTAAATTTAAGGAGGTGTATAAAGCAAGTATTGACCAAAACTCAAGTTTTTTTCCAAATGGGCCCATATTTTTCTAACCCAAACATGATCATAAGATAATTCACGACCCATAAGTCATGATATCTGATTTTTTATATTTATTTTATATTATATTGGATTTAATTTATTTAAAATCAATTTTAATTAAAATAAATATTGAAAAATCAAATATTTGATCTTAGGATTATTTTGAGATTAGATTTTTTAATATTTATGATCATAATTTGGATCCCAAACTTGTTCAAACCAAAGGACAAGGTCATAACACCAAATTTTCACTAAAATAGAAACTTCCTTTCTTCATTCCAAAGCAACCAAAAATTCAACACCCAAGCCCAATATTTTTAACCTAATTTGCTCCTCTATAAACATACAACAATGTCATATGCACAAGGGACGAACATTTGAGCCAAAGAACCCTTATCAAACTTCTAAAATTCAAAGAAAAAAATCAAATTTGGTTTCGTATTCACAACCACTTTGAAGAAGATTCAAAGGTTGTGTTACATTCCTGGGGACTTGTTGAACGTATATCCATCATCATCATCATCATCATCAAAAGCATGACTATTTTCCCTAACCGAATTCGTTTTTAACTTTTTTTATTTTTTTATTTTTGATTTCAATTATATATGCATCATAACTCAAATTTGATTATTTATTCTTGTTTGTGTTGATGTTTAGATGCTTTCTGGATTGGTTAATTTGGTTTTAGGTGCAGGAATGAAGATCCAACATTACTAGGGTCTACAACCTCAATTTTGGGAACCTCGATTAGAGACGATTTCAAGTGAAATTGATGGTTCCAATGGACTCATGGAATGATTTACAATTGATTGATGCCTTTAAATTGGATTAATCATGCTTATTTGACATTTTTGAAAAACGCAGGTGCTACATTGACAGACAAAGCCATCACTATAGGTTGTTGCTACGATACAAAAACCGTAGGTATAAGCTATGGACGGATGAGGAAGAAGAAGGTTATTGGCGCGTTCTGATTTTTCTCTTCATCCCCTTTGAGTTCTCATGTCATCTTCAATCCTAGGAGTGAGTTAGAACTTTCTTTTTGCTCTTCTTTTTCATTCAATCCTTAAACCTTAATAACAAAAAATACTAAATAAAGGAAGTAAGTGATTAGGCTCAAGCCTTGAACCTTAATAATGAGTTTGGAGATCTCATCCATACTTAAGTTTGCTTCATTTTCATTCAATCTCGGGGTGATGTATGAAGTACATATCAATTGTAAGAGACTTTAGTAAAATCTCTTACACAAAGCACTCAAATAAAAGCTTCTAAAAATCTCCCAAATCAACAACAACACGTCTTCTCTCTTCTCATCTCATGCTCCTTTGCAGATGCTTTAACTTGTCACTTCAGTTCAATACCAAGACAATAACACACTTTATTCAGCGAGCATGCAACCCCTGAGTTAGAACCTTGGCAACGTCATTATAAAAAACATAAACAAACAAATTTCATCCCTAGTTGGGGGAACTAGTCTCTCTGATTCTCATTCCCAATGAGATACATAATTCTTTCTTTTCCCTATATTTTACGCACTCTCTGGTGAAAGTATTAAGGGTAAAAGTGGAAGATCATAAGTTGGGTCTTAGAGGTTATGTTGGAAATAAGGAAAAGGGGAACCATAATCGTGTTGGAGAAACGGAGATGTGATCATGAAAGGTGAGAAGAGGAGAAGAAGAGGAAAATGGCTTATTCGTGAAAAGAATTCATGCAGAAGAAGAAGATTCTCGACAAAACCTAAGGTAAGGGTGGGATTCTTCCATCTTAAGGGTTTTATAATGGGAATTGAGTAGGTTGAAGATTAGGGATTGAAATTGTGGTTAATGGTCGAAGAATTTAATTGAATTAAGAGTTGTTTGTTGTTGTTGGTTGATTATTGCATGAATTAGACAATAGAATTGGTAATTGCTAAGAATTCTGGTTGGTTTTGGTGTTTTGGGATACTGATTTTGTAGTAGGTTTTGAGAGCAGAAAGTGGCTGGGTGATTTACAAATTCGCAGAGCCCGCTTAGTGAGCTAGATCTCGCTTAGCGAGCAGATTCAGGGAGTTTTTCGCTTAGCGAGCAGTGATCCTTGCTTAGCAAGATCTGTAGCATGAAAAATAAATTTTTAAATTCCAGAAAATTCCTTAAAATTACTTAATTAAGTTAGTAATTTTTAGGAATCATTGTGGTGTAGTTAAAGGTAGTGAACGGGGGGCTATACACTTAATTGTAGGGATAATTAGTGTAGTTGAATTTAAACATAATTTATATGTTCGTCGATGTTGGTGTTGTTGCCGTGAGGAGTATTGTTGTGTTGATATGTTTCATATGCTTATGAATGATATATGAGTATATGATATGTTGTGATATATGTTATGTTGCGTTGTTGTGATACGAGTTGAATTATATGATTATATTTTATGAAATGCATGATAATCGTGATGATGATAATTAGTAGTATATTAATCGATGTTACGATATGTGGTTGTTGTTGTTGATGATGTATGATGTAGTTATTGTGATTATGCATGTATGTCATTTATGTTGCATGACATGTTGCATAGTTGTATAACATACTAAGGTGGGGTATGTCGTTGTTATGATGTTGGTGTGGTCATGAAATAGGGGCCGAGGGTGTGATCATGAAATAGGGATCATACTGGACCATGAAAGAGGGGTCGAGAGTTCCGACGGGGACTGGATCTTGAAATAGAGTTTGAATATGGTACCGCATGCATAGAGTCAACTTGAGTCTCATTGCATGAATGTTGTGGTTGTTGTATATGATGTTGTGGTATATGTGTCGTTGTTGTACGTGATGTTGTTGGGTGGTCGTTGTTGAGAAGTGGTGTTATTGTTTTATGATACTTGCTTAATTCTTATTATATTATCTTTATGATGTAAGTATCTCACCCTTTCTGTTTGAATGTTACCCTTATGTTGGTAACATGTAGGTGAGCAAGATAAGTCGAGTGGTGGTCAATGTAGTCAGTGTGCTTCACGTTTTTAGGGTGTCGGCTCTAATGCGTGCTTTGGGTGTCGGGACGATGTTAGTGTTATTTTTTATTTGTTATTTCTTTTTGAAAAATACTTCCTTGTATTTGAAGTAGTTGAATGTTTATTTAAAAATAATTCCGCTGCATGTTGAGCATTTATTTTTGAAAACGTATTATTGATTCGAGCTTATTGTGCAACATATTTAGAATGGTTGGGAGGAATGATGTTGCACTTGCCACTGTTATGCATGCGATGGCACAGGCTGTGCAAAATCCGAGGAATGCTGGGGATCGTGAAAGTGACAAGTTTAGGAATAATGATCCGTCAACATTCAAGGGGGAGTATGATCCTGATGGAGCACAGGATTGGATCAAGGAGATTGAGAGGTTCTTTAAAGTTATAGAATGTTCTTAGGGAAGCAAGGTGTGATTGGGTGCACACAGACTGGTATCTGAGGCTGATGATTTGTGGGTTTGTACTCGTCAACGATTGGATGCATCTGGTGAGGTAATCACCTGGCCTGTATTCAAGAGAGAATTTATGAGGAAGTATTTTATTGAAGATGTTCGGGGGAAGAAGGAGATAGAGTTTTTGGAGCTGAAGTAGGGCAACATGTCTGTGGTTGAGTATGCTGCAAAGTTCACTGATTTGGTGAAGTTCTATCTGCATTATAGTGAAGCAACTGCTGAGTTCTCGAAGTGTGTTAAAATCGAGAATGGTTTGAGGCCTGAGATCAAGCAGGTGATTAGCTATCAGAGAATCTGTAGGTTTTCGGATCTGGTGGATTGTTGTAGAATCTTTGAAGAAGACAGTAAGGCTCGATCTGAGCACTTCAAAGGTTTAACTGAGAGAAGGAGTAAGAATCAAGTGAATCGTGGAAAACCTTATGCAGATCATGCTGATAAGGGTAAGCAGAAGCAGAATGAGGGGAAGAGGACGAGTGGGGGAGGTGATCCTACTTCACTTAAGTTCTATAGGTGTGGTGAAATGGGTTATCGTGTAAGTGAGTGCACGAGTGACGTGTGTTGGATTTATTAATTCAGCGTCACCCTTAGGGATTCGATGGGCTTAACATCCCAACCCATGGCGCTTAATAGGCGCAGCCCCTTGAGGGCTCTATACTATGAGGAAATAAAGTTGTACCTTCACTAACAGCAATTGATTTTAGTTCAATGGTAAGTGCTTGATCCTACAAGTGGTATTAGAGCAAGGTCATGGGTTCGAATCCCCCCGGCTGACACTGGGGGGGAGATTGTTGGATTTATTAATTCAGCGTCACCCTTAGGGATTCGATGGTCTTAACATCCCAACCCATGGCGCTTAATAGGCGCAGCCCCTTGAGGGCTCTATACTATAAGGAAATAAAGTTGCGCCTTCACTAACAACAATTGCTTTTAGTGCAGTGATAAGCGCTTGATCCTACAACGTGAAGAAATGTTTCAAGTGTGGTCATCCTGGACACATGATTGCTGAGTGCAAGGAAAATCTGGTTACTTGCTACAAATATGGGGAGCAAGGTCATATTAGTACGCATTATCAGAAGCCCAAGAAAGTTGCAACTGGAGAAAAGGTGTTTGCTTTGACAGGAACACTGACTTCCAGCAAGGACCGCTTGATCAGAGGTATTTGTCATATTAATAATATTCCTTTGATTGCTACGATTGACACTGGTGCAACACATTGTTTTATTTCTCTGGATTGTGTGAGGAAATTAGGACTAGTTGTGTCTCCGATGCAAGGAGAGATGGTTATCAAGACTTTTGTTGATGGTTCGTTAACTACTTCTCTTGTATGTCTGAATTGTCTGTTATCGATCTATGGTAAGGACTTTGGCGTATATTTGGTTTGTTTGCCGTTGAGAGGTATGGATGTAATTTTAGGTATGAATTGGTTGGAGTACAACCATGTTTATATTAATTGCTTCAGTAAGTTGGTTCAATTTCTTACTCCTGGTGAAGAGGAAGAATAAGATGGTTATTTGTCTGCTCGAGAGTTGAAAGAGCTTATGGGTGATGAAGCGCAAGTTTTGGCGCTGTTTGCTTCGTTACCATGGAGAATGGTATGGCAATTAGTGAATTTCAAGTGGTGAGATATTTTCCGGAAGTGTTTCTAGATGATGTTGTGGATGTGCTGCCAGAGAGGGAAGTGGACTTTAATATCGTTCTTGTGCCATGAACAAGACCTATTTCAATGGCACCGTATCGTATGTATGCTTTCAAGATATCTGAGTTGAAGAAACAGTTGGAGGATTTGTTAGAAAAGAAATTTGTGAGACTTAGTGTATCACCGTGGGGAGCACCGATATTGTTGGTGAAGAAGAAGGATGGTAGCATGAGGTTGTGTATTGATTACAGACAACTGAATAAGGTGACGATTAAGAATAAGCATCCACTTCCAAGGATAGATGATCTGATGGATCAGTTGGTTGGTGCTCGTGTGTTTAGTAAAATCAATTTGCGACCGGGTTATCACCAGATAAGAGTGAAGGATGAGGATATTCAGAATACTTCTTTTAGGACTCGATATGGACACTATGAATATATGGTGATTCTATTTGGAGTTACTAATGCACCTGGCGTATTCATGGAGTATATGAATCGGATTTTCCATGAGTATTTGGATTAATTTGTTGTTTTGTTTATAAATGACATCCTAATTTATTCTAAGTCAGAAGAAGAGCATGTTGAACATTTGTGAATTGTGTTACAAGTGTTGAAAGACAAGAAGCTTTATGCAAAGTTGTCGAGGTGTAAATTCTGATTGAAAGAGGTGAGTTTTCTGGGTCATGTGATTTCAGAACAAGGGATTTTCGTGGATCCATCCAAAGTAGATGTAGTTCTGCAATGGGAAACTCCGAAGTCAGTGACAAAGATTAGAAGTTTCTTGGGATTGTCCGGTTATTATCGGAGGTTTAATGAGAGGTTTTCGAAGTTAGCACTTCCATTAACCCAATTGACTTGTAAGAACAAGGCGTTTGTGTGGGATTCTCAGTTTGAGAAGAGTTTTATTGAACTGAAGAAGAAGTTGACTACCGCACCCGTTTTGATTTTTTCGAAAGCAGATGAACTGTTTGTGGTTTATTGCGATGCTTCTTTGATGGGTTTAGGTGGAGTACTAATGCAAGATGTTCAGGTTGTGGCGTATGATTTGTGTCAGTTAAGAGTTCATGAGAGGAATTATCCTACTCACAATTTTGAGTTAGGAGTTGTAGTTTTTGTCTTGAATATTTGGAGACATTACTTATATGGTTCGAGGTTTGAAGTTTATAGTGATCATAAGAGTTTGAAATACTAGTTTGATCAGAACGAGCTGAATATGAGACAGAGGCGTTGGTTGGAATTTCTGAAGGATTATGATTTTAGTTTGAATTATCACCCAGGTAAGGCTAATGTGGTAGCTGATGCTTTGAGTCAGAAGACATTGCATATGTCGGCTATGATGGATAAAGAGTTGGAGTTGATTGAGAAATTCATAGATATAGGTTTGGTTTGTGAACAGACACCTCATAGCGCGATGTTGGGAATGCTGAAGGTTAATAATTGTCGCTCTCAATATTTTCATCCTAGTACAAATGTGAAAGTGGCGTGGAAAAGTCAGAGTCGCCAGCCAGGCATTTTTATCCTGAAGGAACAGGAATGGTAATGCTACACAAACCTGAGGAAGAAGGAAAGGACGAGGTCCTGCAAACCAAAGATCTGGGTTTGGGAGTCGGTTACGACCTGGGAAGGTGTAATACCCCGTATTTAATTAAACACCCTGGATAATATTAATTAGGATAAATTAGTATTATCTGACTCAGAGATATTTTCTGGATATTCTCAAATTGGACCCATTAGTATACTAACTATCGTATATTGGTATAATACACATTGTTTGGTTTTTAAGAGAAAGAGAAACAAGCTATACATTATAAAAGGAAAAGAAAAGGAAAGAAAGTTGGTAAGAGAAAGAAAAGAGAATGAAGGAAAAAGAAGAGAAAGAAAGGGATAGGAGAAGAGAAGAAGAGGAAGAAAAACCCCAAGAGAGGAAATGCTTGGATCATCACCATTTCTCCACCAAATCTTCATCTTCACCAACCTCCTCTTCATTGGCAAGTTGGGTTCTTAGTTAGAAACCTTTTCTTTGATTTTTGATTGAATTTGTGAGTTTTAGGGTTTTGTAGAAAATCTAAGAATTGATAGATTAAACGGTTAAAAACTCGATTAAATCGAGGTATAATGTCTAATATATGTTCATATACATGTTTGGTGATCGATTCTTCTGTGTTGGTGATTGGGTCGAGTTTGGCATGGAAATGTAGTTTCCCATAAGCCTGGAAAATTATGGATTCGCAGAGCTCGCTCAGCGAGCGGGAGCTTGCTCAACGAGAAATGCAGGAAGTTCATCGCTCTACGAGCTGGCCCTTGCTCAACGAGACCTAGGAGTTCTGTTTTGTGTTTTCCAATCGTAACTTGTGATCCGAGTATCCGTTTTTAGTGCTCCACATATTGATTCGAAGCTGAGAATATCTACTAATTGATGATGCTAAGAGATAATACATTTACCCGACTTTTATCCGACTTTTCCGATTAACCGTAATTATGTTAGTTAGGGAATTTTTGATCGTATGCCTAATCACGAGGATTGATTGAGAGTGGATACATGAGATCATTGTGAGAATTGTTTAATGGAGATAACTAGACTAAAATATTAGGATTATATGTTTACGAACTATAATTTAAAAGTATCAAGAATGGAGAAAGAGTGAGGAAAATCTTGCCATAAACAAATAGTGTGGCCTAGTAGTGCAACTAGGATTGTTAGGTGGTATAACTTGTGAGATGCCTAGTTTTACCTAGGATGTTGTGAACCGTTAGCGTGCTATACACTAGGCCTCCGTAATAGTCTTCTGTAAGTCTTGAGGTGGGGGATGTTGAGTCCCACGGGAAGCATCCGTAAAGATTTGAGGTGTGTATATTACGAGACCCTCTATATTAGTCTTGTGTAAGTCTTGAGGTGGGTAGATCTTGGTCCCACGGGAAGCATCCGTAAAGGCTAGAGGTGTGTTTATACGGTGTCCTCCGTAAAGTCTTGTATAAGTCTCATTATGGTTACTTTGTGTTTCGCAAGAGCCTCCGTAAAGATTGAGGTACCGGTTTTAGATGCGAGTACTTTTGGTTGAGAAGTGTAGGTCACGAATCCTCCGTAAGGTCTCGAGTAAGCCTTGAGGTGGGTTACTTTTAGTCCCACGTGAAGTATCCGTAAAGACTCGAGGCAAATTGCTACACTGATTAGACGATGATCTTGAGTAAGTCTTGAGGTGGGTTTCCTTTTGTCCCACGTGAAGCATCCGTAAAGATTGAGGTTAGTGTTATATCGAATCCTCCGTAATAGTCTTGTGTAAGTCTTGAGGTGGGTGACGTTGAGTCCCATGAGAAGCATCCGTAAAGGCTTGAGGTAGATGTTTCACTCGTTTAGTAGTGTGAGCGTTGTACGAACCGTTGTTCCATCTCGCACCGGATCCTTTTGAGAAGTGACCAAGGGCTTGAGTTAGGTTTGATAGAACCTTGTAGAGCCGAGAGAACTCTAAGATAGAGAATCCATTGAGATATTGTTATCTCACCCCACTATTGTTGTTGCTTTCAGGTTCCTTTTGCAGGTTTGATTTACAAGTGGAGCTATGCTCGAGATGTTTCAAGTGAAGCATATATTTAGTCTTCCACTGTGTATTTCTGTATCTTTGTACAATAATGGATATTGTATTGTTCTTAGCTTTTATCCTTTTTTTAGTATGATTTCCATGTCTTGTGCCATAGTTTGTATAGTCTTTGTATTGGACAAGAATGTGAATTATACTAGTAGGTATTTTATGATGGTGTCAGTACCAAAATTAACACTGTATGATATTATTCTAGATATATATATATATATATATATATATATATATATATTATATGGGTGTTACAGAAGGTATTAATACCCCCATACCATTTGTCGTACCTGACGGGATCCACGCTTGTTTTTCTGTTTCTAAGGGTGAGGAATAAGATGCTGCTGAACAAAAGAACTACTAACTAGAACATGAAATGTGAGTGGGAACTGGAAAAAAAACAAGAAAGAAAATGAAGGAATGGGGAAAATTTAGGGAAAATAAAGAATGTGCTCGAACGGGCCCTACCCCGTTGCCTACGTACCTCATCAGGAAAATGAGGATCAAAGTCGACGTAGTGCTCCTAACTAAGGCGAAAACTATTTATGTGTTTTTAGAGATGAACCGTGTATGTCTATGCTCAAGTTTTGCAGGCTCGTCTGGTACGAGTGCGTTACCGTCTTGCGAATGAGACAAGTCGACACAAGTTCGTGTTGAGAGTGAATGAGGTGAGAAAAGAATTCCCGCGGGAAAAGACGATTCTTCTTTGTTGTTTTGTCTTTTAGAGAATTGTTTTCAGAGATTGTTGTTTGTGAACCTTCTCATACTAAGACTTGTTCATCCTGGTAGATGACTTACACCTCTCCCTGAAACAGGACGCTTATAAGCAACCCACGACAAATTATCGTGGCATATGAGAAAGATCAACCTGTATTAGGTGATTTTTTTACTTTTCTTTGAGATGAGAAAGAATGCAAAATGAACCAAAGGCAAAAGTCTAAAGGGAAGACCAAAATCCTAGTGTTGTCATGTATGGATGAGCCTAGGTTAGTGCGGTTTTTATTCCTAATGCGAAAAGGAAAAGAAAAGGGGAAGTAGAATACAACTTACTTCCTAAGCAAGTTAAGTCGATCCTAAAGGGATTAGCACGAAGTTGTGTAAACCAAGCAAAGGAATGCTAAAACACACACTTTGAAAGCATAAAGAATGTAAAAGAGATTAAGGTTCAGGGACTTACCTCCACCTCCCTACAAAACAAGGGTTATCATGATAAACGTGAATAAGAAATGAGGTAAACAATTACCAAAAAATTCCTAAGGGATCTAGGACCTAAACTAGACTCAATCCTAAGTTTAAAGGACCTAAAAATAATGCAAAAAGAAAAAATACAGCAGCCTATTACAACTCCTAAATGCACAAACAGCAATGAAATGTAATGCACGATACAAGCAGCTTTTTACAGCTAACAAACAACATGCAAAAATCGGTGTAAAAAGTGTGAAAATGCAACAATCAGCATACATTTTACAACTACTGCATGGAAATACAACTATGGAATGCAAGACATATTTGATTTATTTTAACTTTATGCACAAAATGAATGACAAAAATGCACAAACATCATATAACATAATCAAATGCAACATCAACATGAAAGATGAACATGGATTAATGAACATGATTATTTATAATGACTTCCTTGTTAAAGAATGCACAAAAACAAATATACAACAAGTATGCATTTTCAAGAATTGGCACATTAGGACATAAGCATGGATTAGAGAGTGTGTCAACAAAGATCAACAAAATGAACCTGTAACTTGATGCAAAATCAGAATTGGCATTGTAATCAAAGATGCAAGCAAAATGCAAGAACATGCATACATGTGATCATGTATTTTCCAAGTGAATTCAACATGCAACTATGCAATGCGATTATACGTTCAATTTAACGAAACATGCATGGATCATGAAAGCGAAGCAAAAATAGAACCTAAACAATTATAGGTATGCTATCAAAAGAGTTTGAACATGGCAATAAACATTCACAAGTCATTTTATGCACAATTAACAAGTAAACTTAAAAATATGCAAAAGTAACGAATACGCATGTCAAAACGACTCGAAACGATGGAATTATGCCCCCAAAATGATCTTGAAAATTCCCTAAAACCATGATCTATCACTACATGAACAATCAAGAAATAATGCAATGCAAACATGCAATGAAAACAAAAGATTTTTCAAAGTCAGCACATCGTTAACCGGTTAACGCTATAAGTTAACCGGTTAACGCCCTTAAATTTTCAAATCCATGGCAAATTACAACGTGTTAACCGATTAACCATATGCGTTAACCGGTTAACACTAAACAAAATGCAAAAATTCAGCTATGCAGAAGCACTGTTGGTCTTAAATCTACTTCTAAAAACCCCTAAAACATACATGAACATGCTAACACAAATTTGCTGCTTAACTAAGGTATTCTAACACCTATTAGCACCTAGAATAAGCTACAAATCTAGCTTCTAACAATCAAAACTAGCAAAACGCAATCAAATCGTAAATGGTCAAAATGCAATAAAATGATAAGCAATCGAAGAATGCCATACGGCGAGATGAAGAGAATAAATTAAATGCAAAGCGGTTTCGAATTACCAACCTACAAAGCGAAGGATTGCTTTGGTGATTGTTGTGGTGTAGATCGAAATGCAAGTGAAGAAGAAAACCGAAGATCCGCGAACGCGCAAAATAAATGTGGTTGATCATGCTTCTTGATGAACACTTGCACAATCACTTCCAATAAGCCATAATCAATCCAAAAACAGAAGCACTTCTTACTAAGCTATGGATTTGATGTTTTATGAAGGTCTAGCTTCAAGTTCTTCAAGTTTCAATGAAAAAACTAGAAGCACTTCTATGGAGAAGCTTTGGTGAGAAGGTGAAAATGGAGAAAAGTTGAGAGAGAGATGAAGAAAACTGAGTTGAAGTTGGAAAAATGAAGTGGAACCCTTTACTTTGGACTGATTAGGGCTTATATAGAGGGTAGGCTTGGCATGAGGCTTGGGTATGGAGCTTTCTTGGGCATTAGGTTAGGTTTGGACTTAGGTTTGTAGTTAGTTAAAGTTGGTTAGGGTTTAGGGAATATTCCTTGGAAGAGTGTGGAAGGGTCTAAAATGTGGTAGAAAAATCCAAGTGAAATGAATTGGAAAATGAAATGTGAAACAAAGTGGAGAAAAGGAAGAGAAAAAGTGGAGGGAAATGTGAGAAGCAACCAATTTTTGAAGGTTTTTGTTCAAAATTTTCCCCCGTTAACCGGTTAACCATATGCGTTAACTGGTTAACGACATAAAAATTTGGTTTTTTCCTTTATTTGATGGATTAGCTTGGAAATGGACCTTGGATTATTTTTGTTGCATTATTTCTTCGTTTTAGCTCCGATGCTTGACAAGCCTTGGCCAATCACATGCCTCATGCGTATGCAAATGATGATGATTTATTTTTATTATTTATTTTTTATTATTTTGAATGCAATGCGATGCTTGGACGATCATGCAAAATGTCGAAGCATAAACCACTTAGGGTTGGCAATAAATCAAGAGGGCAAATTTTAGGGTATTACAATAATGATTTCCTTGATCGTGTTTGAGAGAGTTAGAGGTCGGATGTGAAACTGGTGGACTTGATGGTTAATGATGAACGAGTTGGAAATAATGAGTTTCAGGTTAATGAACAAGGAGTACTTAGATTTCGAGATCGTATCTGTATTCCTGATGATACTGATTTGAAGATAATGATCCTTTATAAAGGGAATAAGAGTGGTTTGAATATTCATCCAGGAGCAACGAAAATGTATCAGGATTTGAGGAAGATATTTTGGTGGCCTGGTATGAAAGGAGATGTGACTCAGTTTGTGTATGCGTGTTTGACTTGTCAGAAGTCCAAAGTGGAACATCAGAAACCTGCTGGTTTGATGCAACCATTGGATATACCCGAGTGGAAATGGGATATTATATCGATGGATTTTGTTACAGGATTACATACAACTCTAAGAGGGCATGATGCCATTTGGGTGATTGTTGATAGGTAGACAAAGTCAACACATTTTATTCTGATTGGCATTACTTATTCCTTGCAGAGATTGGAAGATATTTATGTGGGTATAATCATGAAGTTGCATGGGATACCTTTGAATATTGTGTCAGATAGAGATCTGAGGTTTACTTCGAGGTCTTGGGAGAGTTTGCAAGAGGCATTGGGTTTGAAGTTGAAGTTGAGTTCAGCTTATCATCCTCATACTGATGGAAAGACAGAGAGGATGATACAATATTTGGAGGATTTGTTGAGGGCTTGTGTGCATGAACAAGGAGGTACTTGGGATAGTCACTTGTCGTTGATTGAGTTTACGTATAACAATAGTTATCATTCTAGTATCAGAATGGCACCGTTTGAAGATTTGTATGGCCGAAGATGTAGAACACCTTTGTGTTGGCATGAGTCAGGTGAGAGTATTATACTTGGACCTGATATTGTACAATAGACTACTGAGATGGTGAAGTTAATTCGAGATAAGATGAAAAGTTCACAGAGTAGGCAGAAGAGTTACCATGATAAAAGAAGAAAAGATTTTGAGTTTCAAGAAGGAGACCATGTGTTTTTTAGGGTTACCCCGGTGACCGGTGTGGGAGAGCTTTGAAGTTGAGGAAGCTTACTCCTAAGTTTATTGGGCCGTATCAAATTTCAGCGAGAGTTGGACCTGTTGCTTATGGGGTGGTGTTGCCACCAAAATTGTCAAATTTGCATGATGTGTTTAATGTGTCACAACTTCGGAAGTATGTTCCGAATTCGTCACATGTGATACCGATGTATGAAGTTGAGGTAAGAGATAATCTTACAGTTGAAGCATTACCGGAACGAACCGATGATCGAGAGGTAAAGCAGTTGAGAGGCAAAGAGATTGTATTTTGAGCGAGTGGTTTGGAGATGAGCTATCTGTGGGCATATGACTTGGGAATTGGAAAGCGGGGTGCGGGATTAATATCTGAATCTTTTTACTTGAGGTATGTTTTCGAGGACGAAAACCTTTTAAGTGGGGGAGAGTTGTAACGCCCCTAATTTTTATTTAAGTATTTATTCGAATTATTGTGTGTTGGTATGCATAGAATAATATATATTATCAAATATAATTGTAATTTAAAATTATATTATGGAGGATAATTGTATTATTATGTGATAAATAAAATAATGAAATAAAATAAGAGATAAGGACAAGGTGGTCAATTGGTGAAAGTATTAAGGGTAAAAATGAAGATCATAAGTTGGGTCTTAGGGGTTATGTGGAAATAAGGAAAAAGGGAAACCATAATCGTGTTGGAGAAACGGAGAAGCGATCGTGAAAGGTGGGAAGAGGAGAAGAAGGGGAAAATGGCTTATTGGTGAAGAGAATTTGCGAAGAAGAAGAAGATTCTCGACAAAACCTAAGGTAAAGGTGTGATTCTTCCATCTTAAGGGTTTTATAATGGGAATTTGGTAGGTTGAAGATTACGGGTTGAAATTGTGATGAATGGTCGAAGAATTTCATTGAATTAAGAGTTGTTTGTTGTTGTTGGATGATTATTGCATTAATTAGACTATAGAATTGGTAATTGCTAAGAATTCTGGTTGTTTTTGGGGTTTTTGGAGACTGATTTCATAGCAAGTTTTGAGCGCAGAGAGCGGCTGGGCGATTTGCGAAATCGCAGAGCTCGCTTAGCGAGCTGGATCTCGCTTAGTGAGTAGAGTCAATGAGTTCTTCGCTTAGCGAGCAGTGATCCTAGCTTAGCGAGACCTGTAGCATGAAAAATAAAATTTTAAATTCTATAAAATTCCTTAAAATTACTTAATTAAGTTATTAATGCTTAGGAATCGTTGTGGTCTAGTTAAAGGTAGTGAAAGGGGAGTTATACACTTAATTGTAGGGATAATTAGGGTAGTTGAATTTAAACATAATTTATATGTTTGTCGATGTTGGTGTTGTTGCCGTGAGGAATAATGTTGTATTGATATGTTTCATATGCTTACTAATGATATATGAGTATATGATATATTGTGATATATGTTGTGTTGCATTGTTGTGATACGAGTTGAATTATAAGATTATGTGTTATGAAATGCATGATAATCGTGATGATGATAATTAGTAGTATATTGATTGATGTTGCGATATGTGGTTGTTGTTATTGATGTTGTATGATGTAATTATTGTGAATATGCATGTATGTCATTGATGTTGCATGACATGTTTCATAGTTGTGTAACATACCAAGGTGGGGTATGTCATTATTGTGATGTTGGTGCGGTCATGATATAGGGATTGTACGTCGTCATGAAATAGGGGTTGAGGGTGTGATCATGAAATAGGGATCATACTGAATCATGAAAGAGGGGTCGAGAGTTCCAAAGGGGACTGGATATTGAAATAGATTTTGAATATGGTACCGCATGTATAGAGTCAAGTTGAGTCTCATTGCATGAATGTTGTGGTTTTTGTATATGATGTTGTGGTATATGTGTCGTTGTTGTACGTGATGTTGTTGTGTGGTAGTTATTGAGAAGTGGGTTATTGTTTTATGATACTTGCTTAATTCTTATTATATTATCTTTATAATGTAATTATCTCACCCCTTCTATTTGAATGTTACCCTTATGTTGGTAACATGCAGGTGAGCAGGATAATTCGAGTGGTGGTCAGTGAAGTTGGTGTGCTTCATGTCTTTAGGGTGTCAGCTTTGATGCGTGCTTTGGGTGTCGGGACGATGTTACTATTATTTTTTATTTCTTTTTGAAAGAAATTTTCTTGTATTTGAAGTTGTTGAATGTTGATTTAAAAATAATTTTGCTGCATGTTGAACATTTATTTTTGAAAACATGTTATTGAGCCGACTAAGTTTTTGAAGTTGATTGTGACACTTGAATAAATAAAAGTTGAAAATTTTACTCTGATTTTTATTTAAAAAATTCGTGGCATATACTGGTTGTAATTGTGACACTATGATTTTTGAAGTTGATTGTGACACTCGAATAAATAAAAGTTGATTGTGACACTCCTAGCGCTTGTGTGTTTACAGTTCATTAGGTGTTTTACATTTATACTTCTAGCTGCTTTATTTATGTTTCATTTATGCGTTCACTGCATTTACATTTATTTACTAGCATATACTGGTTGTAATTGTTTTATTTGGTGAGATGGGAGTTCTGAGAGATGAGCCCACAACCCAGGCTCGAGTATACACTTAGGATTATTGTGGTTTCATGTTGCTCCACATGCTACTTCAGTATGATGTTGTGATGTGAAACCATAATTCAGAGGAGGCTCTTTCGAGAAAATTTTACTTTGTGGGTCTCCCACTTCGGTAGAACTATCTCACTGAGCTGTAGATTCTGGAGACCATTCATTGAGGACCTTAGTGGAAACACCCATCTCTAGTGGTGACAGTGGCATACCATATTTGTTGGAAAACACCACTCGCACCTGAGGGCCCACTGGGAACTTTCATAGGTTGACCTTGTTCTTTCATGAGATCCCAGTTAAAGCACTCCTTGTATGGTGATAGTATTGTACCCTTCATGATGAATGTATTATTGCCTCTCGACCTCAGTGCTTGAAGCTATGGACTTGTGCGAGATTCTATCTGTGTGATCATTGGAGACCTCCTCATTTAGTAATAATGCCAAACCGAAAACAGTGACCATATTATTGCTCCTCGACCTGAGAGTAAGAGAAGATAGTCGTTAGCACCACATGTGAGATTGGGAGGGGTTTACAGGTTTGCAGGTAACATTGACCTGAACATACCCGGTTCCATTTGGTTTTCTCATGAGTCAAATTTCTAATCATGATATTTATCAGCCAATTCTGTTTCAGTAAACCAGATACCAGTACAACAATGATATGCCAACAATGATCACATTCCCATGCATTCATAGCATCATTTTCATAATTTCATCCTAACCAACATGTTTATTCATTTGCAGGGGTCGCATCTATTCATCCTGGCTCCATAGCTAGAGTTCCATATTGAAAATATGAAGCCTGTCCGGAAAAGCAATGTTTCTTATCACTTCTTTGATCCAGAGATTGACATGTTACAGGGTATGATAGCTTTGATCACCCTGAATCGCATAGGTGAATTTAAAAAAGAGTACGGCGGTGTTATGAAGATGGTTCACAGGAATCATTCCATTAGCACTAGAACCAAAACTCTCAAACCAGCCATTATAAAAGCCTCTAAAGCATTCCATTAGCACTAGAAGGACCAAAGGTGACTTTTTGCACAAGGGAGGAGCTCTTAAAGTCCATATTTGAAAATCACCAGCTCAGGTAAGCTCAAGAACTAAATCTTTCAGACCTTTGATTTCTTGTTATAGAATGAAACTACATGTTATGGGGATCACTCTGATGTTTTTAGAATCGAAAATAGTTGAGACATAAGCATTTCATGAGCTTCTGAAATTTTGTCCAGAAATATGTTTTAATTCGATTATCTCTAATTGTGTGATATAAATGTTGTTTATTGATTGATTTGAGTTGCATTTAGTGCGGGGATCATTTCTGGGTGGTTTAGAGGTCTTGATTTTGCCTATGGAAGAAGTTGAGTGTTGGGATGACCGGAGAAGACGACCGGAGCACTGTTTTGGTCGCCTGAAGGTCATTAGGGTTTAATTAGGGTTTATTTGCAAGATGCATTATGGGCCCTTAGATCTTGTTTTAATTAGCGAGTGAATGGTTCAGATTAATCCATTTAACCCTAATTCATAATTAATTAAATTAATTAAGTTAATTAGCCAGATTCAATCCTAACCACCCATTAGCGCGCGCAGTCTCCCCTAGTTTGAATCTGGACCTTAGATCTTGCATACTTCTCATTTTATTTAATTTTATTTCTTTTTATTTCATTTCTTTTACATATTTATTAAAAATAGCAAAAACATTTATAAAAATCTCATTTTCTGCATTTTCACTTCAAATATTTTTCTAAACTCAAAAACATTTTTTATTTTAATTTTTGCGTTAAAAAAGTATTTTTTAAATCATTTAAATGTTTTATTTAATTAATTAATTGATTTTAATTAATTAAAAATACATTTAGGTTTCTAACAATCACCAAAAAATTCATGAAGCATTCTTAGGCATTTAGAACAATTTACAAACTCACCATACAAATTTAATTTTAGGTTTGATCATGTTTTCATAATTTACTTTGAATTAGGGTTCATAAAATTCCATTTTTCTAACCCTAACTTTAAAAAATCTTTTCTGAACAACCATGATGAGTTTGAACTTGGTTCTTGTTTCATTCTTTCACACTTTGCATCTAATATCTAGGTTATGTAACTCATAATTTTGCATTGCATTTTCAAATTGATTTTCATTTTTCCTTTAGAATCACCCAAAAACCCTAGTAAACTTAGAAAATTCATAACTTTCACTAGGTTTAGCTTCTGACCTTCTCCTTTGGGGAGTGTTCTTGTATGTGTTTAAGGTTTGTTTGAGTTCAATTTTAAATTTTTATCATGATGTATGCTTCTGTTTTGGTCATTTGCATCTCATACATTCATAAAACCCTAATTTTCTATGTTCATTTGCATTCATCTTTGCATATCATCATCATATGAACTTGCCATGACATTTCAAGCATTTGTATGACATCTTAGACATCTTAAGACATGCTTGAACATTGCTTGATCATTTCTTCATTCATTTGGTATGCTTTGCATTCATTACATTTCATGAACATCCATGTGTTTTCATGCTTCTAACATGCTTCCTTTGCATCTCATCCTTTGTATGATCATTCATATGCATCATGTATGTCTTTGCATCATCTTATAACACATTTGCATCATGTTTACACTTCTGGTTTTGGTCTTTGCATCATTACTTATTGCATTTCATCTCATTTCTTTCCTTATGCATCTCATACTAACCTTTTAGGGGCTTATGGTAAGTTGTTTAGGATGTGGATTTGCCTCCACATCCTACCTTCTTCTTATCTCTTCATATGCATTCTTTACTTGTCTTTGAAGTGAATCTAATTCACTTTTTCTCTCTTGCTCCTATCACTTTCTCTTAGGTTACTTATCTTCTTCGGGAAGTAAGTAACTTATTCTCTTTCTCCTTCTCTTTTCATCTACCTCTTCTTCCATGGTGGCTTCCTAAAGATTTTTCTTAAAGCCTCACAAACCATAGGAACATCCAAGCATGATAATTTTAGGGTTGTATATAGTCTCCCCTAGTTTTTTACCTTTGAGTCTCCTTGAGTCTCTCTTATCATCTCATAATTAGAGGCTAAACACTTAAAGCTTTAGGACTTTGAATTAGGGTTATGCCTGCATCCTTATCTTAGGATGGAATGTATAACTTTAATCCTTAGTGTTAAACCTTTAATTTGTTTACACCTCTGAATCAAAAAACCTAATAACTATTAAGACTTTAGCTTGTAACTTGGGCCTTACATTAGGGTTCCATCTCTTCCTTATGGTTAAAAGGGTCAAACCCTAGTGTTCAATGGACAAGTCCTCCTCAAGATAAGTCTTACAAACATAAAATCCACCTCTTAATCTCATATTTAATTAAAATCCACTTAATAAAGGCTTTTTATATAATTAATTTAATCCCTAACCATGGATTAAGTTGATGAGTCTTTCTCAGCTTAAGTGTTCTCATCTATCATCCTTCTCTTAGGATGGTGTAATGAGTTCACTAATCCCTGATTAGAGATTAAACTTATTACTTAACACTAAAAAAATCCAAAAACATCTTAATAATCATAAGTAGGTTAATGATCTTAATCCTATATCATCATGGTAATTAAACTTATTGCTTTTTATACAACTTTATTTACTGCATTTACTTTATCGCTTTCATTTACCGCTTTATGCATTTTCATATTATTATCATAACATTTGTGATGGATTTGTTGGTTTGCCTTGGTAGGAGGGGTATTCCAATGAGAAAGGTCCAACACAAAGGCCTGAGTGACAGACATAGGATTAGAGTGGCTTCATATTATTTCCCATTCCATTCCGGTCTGGTGCGGGAATATGAAACACGGTTCAAACATGGGTTTCTTCTTGAGAACTCTGTGTTACATATATCCTGTAGTGCTAGGGCTATCTGGGAAGCCTACTAAGTACGGATAACCTTTTTAGATGACCTTCAGCATCTGAGGTGAATTAGAGGATGATCCTTTATGATTAGGGTAAACAATGTACCTCCGGGTTAGAAATGTTTACACTTCTCATAATAGATCCGAACCTGAGGATCCACGTTCTAGAACAATACATGTGAGTGGGTGGGGTTATTTACAGGTTTAAAGGAACCCTTGGCCTCATCATATCCTGGTTACTGGAATTGTTTTAAGCTCACACTATTTTGGACTGATCTTGTGAAACCCTGGACAAGTGACTCTTTATTTGAGTCCCTCACCTGGTTACTGGTTCTCAGACCTTCATCCGGAACTCTGAACACTCATGGACCCTATCAAAAGAAACTGACAATCTAGCACCTGATCACAAACCCTTGCATATCACTCAGCATACATCATATTGTATCATTTAACATTTGTCTATTTGTTTTACAGGGTATCCACTTCCTATTGGTTTGGTTTTGATTGTTCTTCTGCTTGGATATCTTCTCCAACACTTCTTCAGCTGTCTTCTTTAGCTATCTTCTTCAGCTATCTTCATCAGTTATCTTCTTCAACACCCATTGTCAGTATGGATTCAACCAGGAAGAGCAACATCATATACCATTTCTTTGAGTACCCTCTGGCAGGCATCAGGCAGATACATGCACTCATCACTCCTGATCATGTTCCCTTATTCAGAGAGCATTATGGTGGGATCCTGGACATGATCATGGACTTGGATGCATCATAGAGAAGCATGATCCACACTTGCCTTCAGTTTTATGACCCTCCTCTCTGTTGCTTCACTTTCCCAGACTTTCAGATAGGCCCTCTTTTGGAAGAGTATTCTATGTTGTTGGGTGTCCCCATCAGAAGAGGGATTCCCTTCAACCCTGAGATGACTGCTCCTAAGAATGAAGACATAGCTAAGGCTCTACATTTGGAAGTCATTATCATTGATGAGCATATGACCACCAAGGCTGGAATCCCAGGCCTTCATTTGGACTTCTTAATCACTCAGGCTACCAGTCATACTGCAACAGGGAAATGGGAAAATGTTTGTGCCCTCATGGCTCTTAGCATATATGGTATCATCTTGTTTGCGGACGAGCCTAAGTTTGTAAGCAAGCATACTATCCACATCTTCATGCTTAAGAACCCAGTACCTACCTTGCTAGGGGATTTCTACTACTCAGTGCATCAGTGAAATGAGAAACAGAGAGGAAGAATGGTCAGATGTTGTGCACCCCTTTTCTACAGTTGGTTGATGAGGCATATGCCAAAGACGGAAACTTTCTTGAATCCACATCAAACAAGAAATTAGGCTAATAGGATGATTGCCCGTACTTCAGAAGACATCAGGTGGTGTACTCAGAACACCAAGGGCAGAGACATAATTATAAGTTGTGGACAATATCCTAACATACCTCTTATTGGAGTAAAGGGTTGCATCAACTACAATCATTTGCTTTTCAAAAGACAGTTGGGATATGCCCTGGTACATCCACCTCGAGAGCAGGACTTAGCAGAGTCTCTTTAATGTGTTGTTCAGAACAATCATGCCACCGTCCGACTAGCAGCCTGGGCTTGGGACAACATACAGATAAAAGGGACTGCTATTCTTGGCAAGTGTAACAACATAGATTCAGCTCAGTACATTGAATGGTCTCGCATCAGAGGACAGATCACTCGCATTCCATTTACCCTGGAGGATGTACCAGGGCCATCAGCAGTCGAGTCTATAGCCACAGTGAGTCTAGAGGAATTTGAGAAGCTGAAAGAAAGGAATGCCCAACTTGCTGAAGCTTTGAAAAAGACCCTTTGGGAAAGGAACGATGGTCGTCTAGACATTGAGAGGTTAGAGAAGCTACGCCTCGAACATGTGACCAAGATTGAGAAATCAAAGGACTTCATCAGGAAATCCCGAGCGGGAGAGTTGGTATTGAAGAATGCTTGCAAAGAAGCCAAGATTCAGAAGGCCAGATTTGAACACTACCTAGAAGAGATTCAGGCTAGGTGGATCAGGATCACTGAAGCTCGTCTACAAGAAGATTAGAAGACACAGGATAAGATAGAGTAGTTGGAAGCCAATGAGAAGAAGAGCCAAGAAGCCCTGTTAGCAGCACAGAAGGAAATCTCCAAGTTGAAACTCCGAGCAGGGTTGAAGAGATCAAAAGAACAAGACAAGTATCAGAAGTTGGAAAATGCCATTGCAACCTGGAACCTTCTTATTAGGACCATCACAGAGCATCCAGTTGGACCAGTAACTGATGCTCTCCTGAAGGAAGTCAAGGAGGATGACTTTGGGCTGGATGTTTGATTTCTTTTTACTTGTATTTTATTTTGGGTGTAATTTAATTCTCCATGGTGATCTTGTTGTATTTCTTGACTATATATTTTTTGCATTTGTAATGTATGGTTTATGTGTTACCTGGATCTTCTTTTGAGCTTCATTTCTCTTCAAACATCTTCATCATTCCCAGAGGTCTGGAAGGTCAAAACCAAAGAACCAAACCAGATACCCTCTGAAGACAAATAGACATATTGCATTGCATGCTAACCTCATTCTCTGTTTTTGCAGGTGTTTTCGTTGTTGTTTTCTCACTTTGCTGTGTGTTTCAGGAAACATTTCTCGTAGGAGAGTCTTTCCCATCAATCGCATCCACCGGTATCCTACTAGAAACAACCTTCCGAGCTTACAGATGGATCAACTTCAGCAAGAATTGACAGATGTGAGGACTCAGATGACTGATGTGAGGACAGAAGTAAGGACCCAGATGAATCAGTTCATGGCTATGATGACTGGGCTAGCACAGACCTAAGAGAGATTGAGGGAGTTAGTCGAGCGGAAAACTCCAGAGGATAACCATGTTGGTACTGGAGGAACAAGTAACAACGCGCACGATCATCCGCAAACAAACCCACCAGAGTTTAGGCCCCATATCAACCCTGAAGTCAATGTAATTGGAAATACCCAGAGAAACACTGGAGATTGTGTTCTGCAGGAAGATCCTCGGGACGAGCAGTTTACGGTGTTAGGTGTTGGAGCTGATGAAGTTTATCATCGTCGTCTGGACGAGATATCTGAGAAGTTGAGATCTCTGGAATCCCAAAACTATTTTGGATTTGATGTAATGGATATGGGTTTAGTGGAAGGATTTAGGATCCCCCACAAGTTTAAACCTCCATGCTTTGAGAAGTATAACGATACCTCATATTCTCGTACTCACCTTCAATCTTTTCTAGGGAGATTAAAAGCTTATACAATGTATTATTTTCTGGGGAGATTAATGTTGTTGAGGAAGAACAGCCATCTATTCTTCTTGATGACATTGCAAATATTCAAACACCATTGGCCGAATTTAAAGCTCGACTCTTGAAGTGCCAAGTGTTCCCGGGTTGTGAGGCCCATTGTGAAGCTTGCAAGATTTCTGCCAACGGTTGTGCGAACTTGAAGATTAGTATCTGTTGCACCCCAAAATTTTCCCTCCCCAAGACAAGACATTGTGTACTAAGAGGTTCACAAGGTTCACAAGGTTCACAAGAAATCTCATGAGGTTCACAAGGTTCACAACTAGTCATAAAGTTTGACAATTCCCTCAGACAATGCATCCTCCTAAGCAAGGCATCCTAAACTAGGGTTTTGACTTTCATCAGGCTAAATGGACTTCCAAGACTTCAAGTGAGCTTCATAGCATCCTATATGGGTGCAAGAATCCCCATGTCAAGTTTCAAGACTTTTCCCAAAGGTTTGCTCAGTCAAATGATCAGATAGGCTAAAATCAGTCAAAAAGTCAAACTGAGATCAACTGGGGTCAAACCAAAGTCAAACTTCATGATTTTTTGCCAACATAAATTATATGAAGTAAAATTCATCATTTGATCAAGGATTGATCATGATTCATCAAGGAGATTTCAGATCATCAAGAATCAGGAGTTTCTAAATTAGGGTTTTCATAGGAAAAGTCAACTGAACTTTGACAAGCCATAACTTTCACATGCTTCATCAAAAAATTTCCCATCCAAAGCTCATTTTGAAGGAAATTGAATTCTCTACAACTTTGTGTCTCACAAGCCAAGCCCAAAAATACTTCATTTGGAAGGTATGAGCTAAGACATTATAGGTCCTTTTAAACGTCAACAAAAAGTCAACATCTTCCAAAGAGCATAACTTGAGAATGGTAAATGCTATGGACATAAGACCAAAGAGGTTGGTTAGAGGACTCTCTAAGATTTCTAAAATGCCCAAGAACACCTTCATAGCATTAAAATTGAAGGATTTGTGCCCTTGCAAAGTTGGGAAAGTTTTGGGAAGTTTATGAAGCAAATGAGGCCTTAAAACCATTTTTTGCTAAATAAGCCTACCAAATTGCCATCCAATCTTCATAATATCATCAAGCATGACCCAGCCCATGCCTTTTCTGATTTTTTATATTTTATTTAGTATTTATTTGAATTTTATTCATTAAAATACAAATTAAATCAAAATAAAATATGAAAATCAAATATTTGGATGAAATTATGATTCTAGAAAGTCATAAACATCAATTATAGATGATTGATCTGATCCAAATTCGTGCTTGCTTGATTTGGAAAGGTTAGATGTGATCTTTTTCAATATTTGAAAGAAGGAAACTTCATGATCAAGCAATCAATACAAAGCCCATAAATCCATAACTTTTTGACCTAATTTTCATCTCTACATATACCTGAATACATCCCAATCACAAGAGGACGATTTTCCAGCCTCCAAGCATGTCCTTCAAGCTTCAAAATATCAAGAAAAAGTCACATACGGTTTTGGACTTAGAGGGACTTTCAAGACAAAATAAAGGTTGCTACACGTTCCTTGGGCATCACTGATGCATTCCCAATCATCACCATCATTCAAAACCTCATAAATCATGAAAACCGAATTCATGTTCTTCATCTTTTTTTCAATTTTCGATTTCATTCATTTAGCTATTATAAATTGTTTTTGTGTTGTTAATCTTGTTTGTTGTGATGTTTAGATGATTTATGGACAAGAATATTGAAGAATCGTGACCTAAACCGAAAACCACCATTGTTAGGGTTAGAGCTCTCAAATTGGGAATTCACGATTTGCTTAATATAAACGAATTCTAAAAACATGGGTATGACGTATGAACATCATATAATTGATTTGGGTTGCTAATTTGTATTGATATTGTGGGTTGCTTGATGTTTCAAAAACGTAGGTTTTCTGGTTCATGAACACGCAGGTGAATTCGCAGGAAAAGTTGTATGAAAATTCGCAGGAAATTTGGTGAAGAAGATGAAGTCCTTGGCGCGAAAATCTGAATTCAAAATTTAGATTGTTTTTATAATATGTATTTGTTATTCTATTATCAATTAACGTGTTTGGTTCAGCTGGTTTGTGTGTTTGTTTGTAAACGAATGGTCCTGGGTTCGAACCTCCCCTAGGCCATTTTGTTTTGTTTTATTTTTTGGTGTTTTTGCAGGTTAATAATAAAACAATTGTTGCCCAAACCCTAACATCAGCGCGCGCCTGGCCTGGTGGTCACGCTGCTGGATTAGTGCTTGCAAAGCCTAGGGCCTGAGTTCGATCCCTGCCCCAGGTAAGTTTTTTTTATTCATTTTCTTATTATTTCTTTATTTGTTTTATAATTAATCCAAATTATATTTTTTATAAGAAAATTATTTTTAAATAATAATATGTAAATATATACAACTTCATATTTTCTAAAAAATTTCTAATTTATTTTCTAAAATTTAATTTGGTTTATATTTAGTTTAAAATTTGTTTATATTATTATTGTATATATTTTTTTTTATAAATAATTTAATTAAGTTTAGATTAAATAATCAAAACCCTAATCCTGATATTCTTAATTGTAAAACTAACCCTAATTTCAAATCCTAATTTCTAACCCTAACTTTTTATTTAACTTTAAATATTAAATTTAATTGGTTTTTTCTAATATATAATTAAATAATAAATCTTGTTTTTTTGTAAATAATTATTATATTGTTTATTATTATTATTCTAATTACCTTACTATCTTCTTAAAAAAATGCTTCACGATTATTTGTTTAATTTAAAAATATTCTCTTAAATTATATATATTTGTGTATATTTGTGCTAACCTCTTCTTCTTATAATTATTTTATCACTAACCATTTTAATTATGATTTCTCTATTATATATATTTATTATTCATATTATAATGTAATTGCGAAAGCCTTGTAATAGTCGTAGGTTTATTATTGTTTTTTATTTTATTGTTTATAAATATTTTTGCCATGGTTAGTAATTATAGGGATTGATAACATGTTTGTGATTTAAGAATTAATTTAGAATTACTTACTTAATAAGATAAATATATGAATATGAACACTCACACACGTAAGTCGATCTTTGATCGTCCTCTTGCACTTTCTAAGGTTATCCCTCATGTTGCCTAATTATAAGGTCAAGTAAGGTGTCTTAAAGCAAAGTCCCTTCATTAAATATCATCAAGTCCCTTTAAGATTATAAGATCAAGTCCCTTCGATGTTGCCTACGGTAAATGATCTTGTCCCTTCGAATAAAAGATGATAAGTCCCTACGAATTGCTAAAGACACCTTACAGTTGCCTATACTCAGATGTCCCTTCACATGTCCCTTATCACATCCAAGGTAATGACTACATATTCCTTAATAATAGGGATAGTCTTACCATTGAAATAACATAAGAGAACACGAAAGACTTAATCTAGGGTAGGTATCTCATAGTTACTTGCTCACACTTTTCAAAATTACTTTTACACCTCACAATTTCTAAACTAGGCTTTGTATACACCCATACGAGGGTCATTACAAAGTACTTAAAGAAATTTTTCTAATCACACACTACACTCTTGCAAACAAACAAAGTGAGCTAAGTAACTAAGAGCCCATGGATAACCATGGATATAAAGGGTGCTAACACCTTCCCTTTATATAACCTACCCCCCGAACTCAAAATCTTTTTAAGGTCTTTCCTGTTCTTTTATGCCCTTTCCTTTTAGATAAAATAAAAGTCGGTGGCGACTCTTGCTCTCCGCAACATTTAACTAAAGTCAGTTCTCCTACCGTGTTACAGAAATGGCGACTCTGATGGGGAGTTACTAAGTAAAAGAGGGGTACCCTTAGGAATTAAATCACTTTAAACTTGTTTGCTTTGTTTGCTTTACTTTACTTGTTGGGTGCTCTTATGCGTGAAAGATCCTAACCCGGATCTAGTGTACCTTAGGTAAATGGCAAGAGACCAAGGAAATTGTACGGCGTATATCGATATGGTTGATCTGGTGGCCATAGTTAGTTAGACTTCTTGGTTGGTGCTTATGTTCCTTAAGTAAAGTTGAGGATAATATGAGGCTACCATATGTTGTCTCTACACTAACTAACTTTTAGAACCCTAGTCATCCCATCTTGGCCTTTAGAAAGTAGTGAGATAGCCAGCCTTGGTGAAGACTGAAGTTGGTTGATACTCGATACTACGCTCATTGAGATCCTAAACTTGGAGGGTTTTGGTTGGCAAGTAAGTTGCCTACTGAACAACCACCCTTGTGAAGGATAAATGATATTGAGATCCCTTAGAACCTAGTTACTTTATAGGACAGGATGAACCATCTAAACTTCAGGGGAGGGTACTTACCTTTAAACCTCATGCAAGCCTTCAAACCTAGGGCTATTGTGTGACTTGTTTGTGTGTGCCACATGTTTGTGATTGAGCATAACATCATAGCATCATCATGCATCATAAGCATAGCATTTTCACTAACCATTTCAAGGACCAAAGGATTTATCTTTGTTCTTTGTTGCAGGTCATGGCTTCTGCTCGTAGGAATACTATCCGGATCAATTTTGTAGGAATACCTCCTAAGCTTAAGGAATTGGTCTCTCAAGTTTCTAAAAACTCCCAGTTCATCAAGAGGCATGGTCACCTACTAGATCTAGTCACTTCAGGGTTCAATGAAGACATGATGAGTGTTCTGTTTCAGTTCTTTGATCCTAAACATCATTGCTTCACATTCCCCGACTATCAGTTGGTTCCTACAATGGAAGAATTCTCCAAACTACTGGGTATACCTATCCTTGATCAGAGACCTTTCACAGGCTTGGAAAAAGAGCCTAAAACTGAAGTCATTGTTGCAGCCCTACATTTGAAGAAATCAGACATTGTCCTGGAAATGAGAAGTGGAGTTAAGGGTATCATTGCCAAGGTATTGATGGAGAAAGCTCAAGTGTTCCTGAAGGCTATGAGTTATGATGCTTTTGAGGAGATCTTAGCCTTGTTGATTTATGGCTTAGTGTTGTTCCCCAATCCAGACCAGTTCATAGACGTACACGCCATCAACATATTTCTGACTCATAATCCAGTGCATACATTACTTGGAGACATCTTACATTCTCTTCATACCTGTACTACAAAGGCACGAGGAACTCTGATGTGCTGCATACCTTTGCTATCTAGGTGGTTTATTTCTCACCTTCCTCGATCAGTGATAAAGAATGAACAAGGGTTCAGATGGTCCAAAAGAATCATGTCACTTTCTCATTCAGATATTCAATTGCGCTCTAGATCTATGGAGAATGTTACTATCATTAACCATTGTGGAAAGTTCCCTAATGTGCCACTTCTTGGCATAAGAGGGGGCATTACTTACAATCCTTCTTTAGCTCTACGTCAGTTTGGTTATGCTCGGAGTGATAGCCCTCATGACATGCTTATTCAGGGTATTGTGTTCGACTACGACAACGATCTTCAAGGTTACCGTCAAAGGTTCATACGAGCATGGGGTAAAGTGAACAAGGTTGACAACAAGACTCTGGAACCCAAGCACACTATTCCTATGGAACCTTATCTTAGATGGGTGCGATCACGTGCTCAGACTCTTATGATGCCATATCCTGCTATCTTGCCAGTTACTATGGAGCTTGTTGCTGAAGGAGATACTTCTTATATCATTCTTCATCCAGACATACCCACTGACATGGAAGAGTTACAAAGGTCCTGGATCCAGTTGAAGGAGCAAAGAGATACTTTTGAGACTCATTACAAAGCAAGTCAAGAAAGAATCCTGGAGCTAACAAAACAACTTCACGAGGAGCGGAATCTCAACTCATACCTCAACACAAAGAGGAAACGTCCATGGGAAACTTAAAACCCCATTTTTTGTATTCATTTCATTTTTATTGTAAGCCCAAGGGGCAAACAAGTTTATTACTAATAAAAGTTTACCTTTTTTATTGTTTAAACAAATTTAAATCCTGCGGTACTTGAAAACATTGCATACGCATTTACATACCATATCACTGCATCACAGATTTCTTATATACAGGTATCTTATCTTCTCGCTGTTTATTTCAGCAGAAGTGGCTCTTGAACAGACTGTCAAAGATCTCCGGGCTCAGAATGCACAATTCCAAGAGTTGATTCTGAACTTGTCCAAGGGACAAGATGAGTTGAAGACACTGCTGGCTAAGAAGAATAAGAAGACTAGAAGATCAGGAGGCCTTATTAGTCTGGGAAGAAGGTTTAGAGGTCCTGTCAAGACAAAGGAACAGATTGATGATTCTGAGTCTGAAAATTCTAAGAAAGAGGGAGGTAGTCTTCATGATATTGTGGGAGATTCTGATTCTGAAGCAAATTATTATCATGATCCTAATGAAGATAAGTACAAGATGCTGGCAGACAGGATGAATGCCATGGAGTTACAATAATCTTCTGGGCTTGATTTTGAAGATCTGAGCTTAATATCTGGAGTGGTTATACCTATTGGTTTCAAGGTTCCTGCTTTTATGGTGTATGATGGTGTCTCATGTCCCAAGCTGCATCTAAGGTCCTATGTCCGGAGGATTCAACCACATACTATTGATAAGAAATTGTGGATCCATTTCTTCCAACAGAGCTTGTCTGGAGCTCAATTGGAATGGTACTATCAATTGGAAAGTGTCAATATTCGTGATTGGAATGATCTTGCTGAGGCCTTCTATAGGCAATACCAATATAATACTGATCTAGCACCAACTTGCATGCAACTCCAAAGCATGTCTATGGGTGCTAAGGAGAATTTCAAGGACTATGCCCAAAAATGGAGAGACATGGCTGGCAGAGTTCAACCTCCTCTGACTGACAGGGAGCTAGTGGATATGTTTATGAGTACGTTGAATGGTCCTTTCTATAGTCACCTCATTGGAAGCTCATCATCTGGTTTCATTGAGCTGATAATGACTGGAGAGAGTGTGGAGAGTGGTATAAGAAGTGGTAAGATACAGGTGGGTGCCTCTTCATCAAGCACTGCAAAGAAGCCCCCTAGTGGGAAGAAGGAGTCTAATGTTGTGTATGGTCAACCTAGTCGTAACAGAAGTCACCAATCTGTGGGAGCAGTTCACATTTCCAATCCTACTCCTGCAACACCAGAGCTACCACAAAACAATCAACAGAAGCCTAGAAAACAATTCACCAAGATTAACATGTCACTGGCCCAAGCCTTGCAACACATGTTGAAAGGGGAACTCATTACTTTGAAAGACCCTCCTCAGAATCCTAATACTTCTTCTCCTCGATACAATCCTAATGCACAATGTGCCTATCATTCTAATTGTCCGGGACATGACACCAACAACTGCTGGATATTGAAAAACAAGATTCAAGATATGATTGAAGCTGGAGAGATTGAATTTGACCCTCCTGGGACTCCAAATGTGATTACTACTCCCATGCCCAATCATGAGAAGACTGTTAATGCTATTGATGAAGTTTCATATGTTTCCTCAGTTGCAGATGTGACTACTCCCTTATCTATTATCAAGAAGAAGTTGGTGCAAGCTGGATTCTTTCCAGGTTGCAATGAAGACTGTTTTTATTGTGCTTACAAACCTGATAGCTGCTGGAAGTTGAAAGATAGTATTCAACGCCTCATGGACAATTACACTATATTGTTTGAGAGGACACCTTATGTGGAAATTATGTGTGAACATCTAACTCGAGGTACGAAGGTTGAAGATGTGGACATGATTGATAAAGTGCCAGTGAAGATTACCTCCAAAGGCCCTGTCAAGATCACTTCCAAGGGTCCTATCAAGATTACTGCTAAAGGCCTGGTGAAGATTGTTGCTGAAGTTAGAGTGCCTCCCATGATTATTACGACTCCTGGTCCTATTCCTTATACTTCTGATAAAGCTATACCCTGGAATTACGGTTCTGATGTTTATATCCATGGCGTTAAGCAGGAACCTTTGACTGACATACCTGTTACTGATGATAACCGTGATGTTGATAACATTGCTGGATCTAGTAAGATCACCAGAAGTGGAAGAATTTTCTCTCCTCCGGATACCTCAAAAAGTGCAGTTACTCCAACTACTACCTCCACTTCCGAACCAAGTACTGATGCTCAGGGAAAAGGTCCTGTGGTAGAACCTATACAAGCTGAGACACCGACTGCTGAAAATCTCTCTAAACAGATGGAAGAAGTGCTGAAGATCATTCGCAATAGTGATTATGATATTGTTGACCAATTGGGGCATACTCCCTCCAAAATTTCCATGTTGTCTTTGTTGCTGTGTTCTGAGGCTCATGCTAAAGCCTTGATCAAGTTCTTGAAGACTGCCCATGTGCCAAATGAGATTTCTGTAGATCAATTTGAAAACTGTGTTGCACATCTGACTTATGATAATGGGTTAGGCTTTTCTGATGCTGACTTAAATCCTACCAAGAGAAACCATAACAGAGCTTTGCATATCTCCATTGAATGTAGGGGAACTACCTTGTCTCATGTGTTGATAGACAATGGCTCTTCATTGAATGTACTTCTCAAAGAGGTTCTGAACAAGCTCAGTCCTGAAGATGTTGTGTTAAGACCAAGTAATATAGTGGTGAGGGCCTTTGATGGTTCAAGAAGAGTGGTGCATGGAGAAATAGATCTCCCAATCAAAGTAGGCTCTCAAATCTTCAATTCTACCTTCTATGTAATGGATATTCGTCCTTCGTACTCCTGTTTGCTTGGGCTCCCCTAGATCCATAGGGCAGGTGCTATGACCTCCACTCTACATCAGAAGTTGAGATATCTAGTGAAGGGAAAGATCGTCACTGTTTACGGAGAGGAAGAATATATGGTCAGTCATGAGAATACATTTAAGTATGTTGAAGTGGAAGGTGAATATGTTGAGACTCCTTGCCAAACATTTGAAGTAGTTCCTTGGGTCGTTCCTGCTACTGAAGCTCCTTCTATTGTTAAAAGAGTTCTTGTGGTTACCAGAGTACCTCCTACAATGGCTTCCCTCAAAGATGCTAGAGCTGTGGTTGAATAAGGTGGTTGTACTATTTGGGGTCAGCTTCCTGACATTCCTTACAAGTCTGACAAGTTTGGTTTGGGTTTCACTGCAAAGTCCCAGAAGGCTATTCGTCGTGCTCGTGCTGTTCGTATCACCAACCAAGGGATCATGAAAGATCAAATCAATTTTGTGGGTGACTATAATGAAGACTACAATCTGGATAATTGGATCTTTCCTAATGTGGGTGATGGGCTCAACAATTGGAAGACTGAAGATGTTATTCCTATCTCCTTTAGTCAGGAGTAAATACTATTACTGTGTTGTTATTTTTAAGTTTGTAATTTTGAACAATTAAACTTTTAAGACTTGTGCCTTACCCGGGGCACAATGGTATGCTTGTTTCGGGATGTCATTTCATTTGCATACTTCATTCAATAAAAATCAATGGACGTTTCGTTTTCGTAAATATTGCGCTCTTTGTCTTTTATTTTTATTTTTCTTTTATCAGCTAGTGTTCTTACACACACCCACATCACTAAAATGCAGATCCTCATCCACTCTGGATCCTGTTGATAACAGTTCTACTATTGCCAATTATAATTTCAAAAATCCGATCTATCAAGTTGAATATGGAAAGGAGGAAGATTGTGAAGTACCTGTAGAGCTTGCTAGGTTATTACAACAAGAAGAGAAAGCTATACAGCCACATGAAGAGCCAATCGAAGTTGTGAATCTGGGAACTGAAGAAAACAGGAAAGAGGTCAAGATAAGGGTTGAATTAGAAGATGGTGTCAAGAGCAGACTAATTCAAATGTTACGGGATTATGTGGAGATCTTTGCTTGGTCCTATGAAGATATGCCAGGGTTGGATACAAACATTGTGGTTCACCGTTTACCAGTAAAAGAAGATTGTCGTCCAAAGAAGCAGAAGGTTCGTCACATGCGTCCCGAAATGTCAGAAAAGATTAAAGCAGAGGTGATGAAACAGTTTGATGCAGGGTTCTTAGCTGTGACTTCTTATCCTCAATGGGTTGCAAATGTGGTACCAGTACCTAAGAAAGATGGTAAGGTACGTATGTGTGTAGATTATAGGGATTTAAACAAGGCCAGCCCTAAAGATGATTTTCCACTTCCTCATATTGATGTTCTGGTAGACAACACTGCTCAGCACAAGGTATTCTCTTTCATGGATGGTTTCTCTGGTTACAATCAAATCAAGATGGCACCTGAAGATATGGAGAAGACTACATTTGTTACACAGTGGGGCACTTTTTGTTATAAAGTGATTCCATTTGGTTTGAAGAATGTCGGGGCAACATATCAGCGTGCTATGGTGGCTTTGTTTCACGATATGATTCATCATGAGATAGAGGTATATGTGGATGATATGATAGCCAGGTCCCAGAATGAAGAACAACACCTTGATCATCTGCATAAGCTATTTGAAAGGTTGAAGAAGTACAAGTTGAGATTGAACCCAAACAAATGTACTTTTGGAGTTAGATCTGGTAAACTCCTGGGTTTCATTGTCAGTGGAAAAGGTATTGAAGTAGACCCTGCAAAAGTGAAAGCTATACAAGAGATGCCAGCTCCCCGTACTGAGAAGGAGGTTAGAGGTTTCTTGGGACGATTGAATTACATTGCAATATTTATTTCCCATTTAACTGCTACCTGTGAGCCAATCTTCAAGTTGTTGAAGAAAGATCAGGTAATGGAGTGGAATGATGAGTGCCAGACAGCCTTTGATGAAATCAAGAGATATTTTCTAGAACCTCCAATTTTGATGGCACCGGTTGATGGAAGACCCTTGATTATGTATTTAACAGTATTAGACAACTCAATGGGGTGTGTATTGGGGCAACATGACGAGTCTGGTCGAAAAGAGCAGGCAATCTACTACCTTAGCAAAAAGTTTACCGACTGTGAAATAAGATACTCACTGCTCGAGAAAACTTGTTGCGCTTTGGCATGGGCTGCTCGCCGACTAAGACAGTATATGTTGACTCATACTACTTTATTGATTTTGAAGATGGATCCAATCAAGTACATATTCGAGAAACCTGCTCTCTCCGGACGAATAGCAAGATGGCAAATGATCTTAATAGAATATGACATACAGTACACTACTCAGAAGGCCATTAAGGGTAGTGTGGTAGCTGATCATTTGGCTCATCAAGCAGTGGATGATTATCAGTCAATGAGTTTTGAATTCCCTGATGAAGACATTATGATTATTACCAAAGAACCTGGACAATATGACGGACCTGAACAAGGATCCCGATGGACTATGGTTTTTGATGGAGCTTCTAATGCACTTGGTAATGGTGTTGGTGTTGTGATCATTTCCCCTGAAGGCCGTCATACCCAATTACTGCAAGACTTTGTTTCTATTGTACCAATAACATGGTTGAGTATGAGGCATGTATCCTGGGTATCAAAGATGCCATTGATATGAAGATTCAATTCTTGGACGTATATGGAGATTCAGCCCTGGTAGTGAGTCAGATTAAGGGAGATTGGGATACCAAACATGAAAATCTCATTCCTTACAGAGAGCATGTGTTGTCTTTGATCCCACATTTTGAAGAGATTAACTTTGGACATATTCCACAAGGAGAAAATCAGTTGGCAGATGCATTAGCTACCATGGCATCTATGTTTGAGATTAGCTGGGATGATGAAGCTCCCAAGATTACTATTGATAGATTTGAGAAGCCTGCATACTGCAATGAGATTGATACTGAAGGAGGAGAGGAAAATCCTTGGTTCTATGAAGTGAAAAGATATCTTGAAACTCAGGAGTTCCCTGAAGGAGCATCTGTCAAAGATAAGAAGTTTCTGAGGAGGTTTTCTGCTAAGTTTTTCTTGAGTAATGGAATTTTGTACAAGCACAACCATGATTCAACTTTGCTTTGTTGTATGGATAAGAAGGAAGCAACAGAAATTATGGAAGACATGCATGATGGGATCTTTGGCACTCATTCTAGTGGTCATACCATGGCAAAGAAGATACTGAGAGCAGGTTACTATTGGTCTACCATGGAAGCTAACTGCTATCAACATTCCAGAACATGTCACAAGTGTCAAATCTATGCTGATAAAGTACATATACCTCCAGCTCCATTGAATGTGTTGACTGCTCCTTGGCCTTTTGCCATGTGGGGAATTGATATGATTGGTGAGATCAAACCTACTGCTTCTAATGGGCATCATTTCATCCTGGTTGCTATTGATTACTTTACTAAGTGGGTGGAGGCAGTTTTATTTGCATCTGTTACTAAGACTGTGGTGGCTCGATTCATTAAGAATAATCTCATATGTAGGTATGGCATCCCCGAAAGGATTATCACAGATAATGGATCTAATCTGAATAATACCATGATTACTGATCTTTGCACGCAGTTCAAGATTAAGCATCACAACTCTTCTCCGTATCGTCCGAAGATGAATGGGGCAGTAGAAGCTGCTAATAAGAACATTAAGAAGATTCTACAGAAGATGATTGTTACTTATAAAGATTGGCACGAGATGTTACCGTTTTCTCTTCATGGTTATCGTACTACAATACGTACTTCAACAGGGGAAACCTCATTCTCCTTAGTCTATGGTATGGAAGCAGTTCTGCCCATTGAAGTTCAGATCCCCTCCTTAAGAATCATGAAGGATGCAGGCTTGGATGAAGATGAGTGGATTCAGACTCGACTTGACCAGATAAATTTGATTGATGAGAAAAGGTTGGCCGCTGTTTGTCATGGCCAGATGTACCAGAAACGGATGATCAAAGCTTTTAATAAGAAGGTTAAGCAAAAAGTATATCAGGTTGGTGACTTGGTAATCAAACGTATCATATTACCACAGGGTGATCCTAGGGGAAAGTGGACTCCTACATACGAAGGGCCATTTGTGGTCAAAATAGTATTCTCAGGAGGTGCCATGATGCTTACTACTATGGATGGTGAAGACTTCCCACAACCCGTAAATGCAGACATAGTTAAAAAATACTACGCATAAAAAAGAGACCCGCTAGGTTGACTGGCCTAGGCAAAAATAAGGGCATCCCGGCGAACCAAAAGGGTTCGAGCAAAAATTAGGGATATATATATTAAAAAAAATGTACACCCGGAAAGTCGAAAACCTGAAAAGGCGGCTTGGGCAAAAAAGGATATCCCGGTGGATTGAAAACCTGAAAAGGCAATCCAGGCAAAAGTTAGGGATTAAAGCGTATGACTATGTCTCGTTTGGATCACTCATATAGCCCCAACTAGTTGTGCTACTTAATTCAAGCTCGAACAATAAAGATCAATCCAATCGTTTCCGTCTCAACGACAGAAGATGAGATACTTGAAGATAATGGCAATAGTAGAATTGAAACTCAATAGGATTATTTCTCACATAGCTGATTTTCTTTGTTTTGTAAAAGAATTTTACGACGAATTCCTTTTACTAGGATTTCTGTCTCTTTGTACAAATTTTCCTGTGTATAGACCATATTGTAATATAAATAAAATCTCATCTTTGAATCCAGATTTACTTTTACCCTATTTACATAAACGAAAACGTCCATTGGTTATGTTTGAATGTATGTATGCTTTTGAATATGATTAATGTTTACCAAAAATGCATAAAATGCAGTGATAGTATTTACCAAGGACGAACGAGGGTAGGAATTCAACGAAGCTTTGCTGGTTCATCCCCACAGAACAACTACAAATCCCCAGTAGAGCAAATCTATCTTTATAGATACTTCAAGTTACGTCTCCCCTTGAATTTATGTCCATCTCTTTTATCCTCAGTAAGGATACTCAGGAACTTATTCCTTCAATAGAAGTACGACAAACAAAGACGAGAGGTTATAAATACTATACTATCAAACGAAACGGGAACGAGGTCCTCATATTCTTTAGTAACGAATCGGGATTTATTTTCCCTAGCCAGCAATTGTTATACAAATATATCCAGACGCTTCAGGCTGCATGATTCATACATACATCATTTACATCATACCATAACATATCCATAAATGCATAATACATTTACTTAGATGCACCATGTCATACATGCACACATATTGCATAAACTAACCTTTTCCTTGCAGGATGGTTATATACAGATAAAATACTATCAACAATTCACAACAGGTCAAAGACGATCTATACGAAGGTATAGTGCTGATACTTAATTCAGGGATGATCTCCAAAAAGATTCATTGCTGATACTCATTACTCAAGTTGTCCTTGGATAGTAGGCAAACGGTCTATACGAAGATCTATTCCCTAATCCAGAATATTTTCAAGGGATGTAATCGTCACGAAGATTTAATCCTAATATTCTTTTATCCTTGGATAGTAGGCAAACGGTCTATACGAAGATCTATTCCCTAATCCAGGATATTTTCAAGGGATGTAATCGTCACGAAGATTTAATCCTGATATTCTTTTATCCTTGGATAGTAGGAAAACGGTCTATACGAAGATCTATTCCCTAATCCAGGATATTTTCAAGGGATGTAATCGTCACGAAGATTTAATCCTGATACTCTTTAGTCCTTGGATAATAGGCAAACGGTCTATACAAAGATCCATTCCCTAGTCCAGGATATTTTCAGGAGATTTAATCCTGATACTCTTTTATCCTTGGATAATAGGCAAACGGTCTATACGAAGATCTATTCCCTAGTCCAGGATATTTTCAAAAGATTTAATCTATTTGTTCTTGGATAGTAGGCAAACGGTCTATACAAAGATCTATTCCCTAGTCCAGGATATTTTCAGAAGATTTAATCTATTTGTTCTTGGATAGTAGGCAAACGGTCTATACGAAGATCTATTCCATAGTCCAAGATATTTTCAGAAGATTTAATCTATTTGTTCTTGGATAGTAGGCAAACGGTCTATACGAAGATCTATTCCCTAGTCCAGGATATTTTCAGAAGATTTAATATATTTGTTCTTGGATAGTAGGCAAACGGTCTATATGAAGATCCATTCCCTAGTCCATGATATTTTCAGAAGATTTAATCTATTTGTTCTTGGATAGTAGGCAAACGGTCTATACGAAGATCTATTCCCTAGTCCAAGATATTTTCAGAAGATTTAATCTATTTGTTCTTGAATAGTAGGCAAACGGTCTATACGAAGATCTATTCCCTAATCCAGGATATTTTCAGAAGAGATAATCCTCACCATGTTGCATAAACAATTCAGAGACGGCCTATACGAAGACCTAGTACTGATATCCAGTATCAACATCAAGATATTATCACCTCCTGATATTATGGATGGCATCTATAAGCCCATCTCTAGTTCTTCCAAGTGGCATCTTCAAGCCAACTTAAGCATATACAACTAATCATCAGTGTTACTTTACGCACCGATGAGTGTAAATTTTTGGGCTTTTGTGTTCAATCCCCTTCAACCTTCCTGGTCACGAATGGCACATATACCAATCTAACCCCTCAGGTTTCAGAAAATTGAACAGGGGCAGCTGTTGCACCCCAAAATTTGCCCTCCCCAAGACAAGACATTGTGTACTAAGGGGTTCACAAGGTTCACAAGACATCTCATGAGGTTCACAAGGTTCACAAGGTTCACAACTAGTCATAAAGTTTGACAATTCCCTCAGACAATGCATCCTCCTAAGCAAGGCATCCTAAATTAGGGTTTTGACTTTCATCAGGATAAATGGACTTCTAAGACTTCAAGTGAGCTTCATGTCATCCTATATGGGTGCAAGAATCCCCATGTCAAGTTTCAAGACTTTTCCCAAAGGTTTGCTCAGTCAAATGATCAGATAGGCTAAAATCAGTCAAAGTAGTCAAAAAGTCAAATTGAGGTCAACTGGGGTCAAACCAAAGTCAAACTTCATGATTTTTTTGCCAAAATCAAGTATATGAAGTAAAATTCATCATTTGATCAAGGTTTGATCATGATTCATCAAGGAGATTTCAGATCATCAAGAATCAGGAGTTTCTAAATTAGGGTTTACACAGGAAAAGTCAACTGAACTTTGACCAGCCATAACTTTCACATGCTTCATCAAAAAATTTCCCATCCAAATCTCATTTTGAAGGAAATTGAATTCTCTACAACTTTGTGTCTCACAAGCCAAGCCCAAAAATGCTTCATTTGGAAGGTATGAGCTAAGACATTATAGGTCCTTTTAAAAGTCAACAAAAGTCAACATCTTCCAAAGAGCATAACTTGAGAATGGTAAAAGATATGGACATGAGACCAAAGAGGTTGGTAAGAGGACTATCTAAGCTTTATAAAATGTCCAAGAACACCTTCATATCATTAAAATTGAAGGATTTGTGCCCTTGCAAAGTTAGGAAGATTTTGGGAAGTTTATGAAGCAAATGAGGCCTTAAAACCAATGTTTGCTAAATGAGCCTACCAAATTGCCATCCAATCTTCATAATATCATCAAGCACGACCCAGACCATGCTTTTTCTGAGTTTTTATATTTTATTAGTATTTATTTGAATTTTATTCATTAAAATACAAATTAAATCAAAATCAAATATGAAAATCAAATATTTGGATGAGATTATGATTCTAGAAAGTCATAAACATCAATTATAGATGATTGATCTGATCCAAATTCGTGCTTGCTTGATTTGGCAAGGTTAGATGTGATCTTTTTCAATATATGAAAGAAGGAAACTTCATGATCAAGCAATCAATACAAAGCCCATAAATCCATAACTTTTTGACCTAATTTTCATCTCTACATATACCTGAATACATCCCAATCACAAGAGGACGATTTTTCCAGCCTCCAAGCATATCCTTCAAGCTTCAAAATATCAAGAAAAAGTCACATACGGTTTTGGACTTAGAGGGACTTTCAAGACAAAATAAAGGTTGCTACACGTTCCTTGGGCATCACTGATGCATTCCCAATCATCACCATCATTCAAAACCTCATAAATCATGAAAACCGAATTCATGTTCTTCATCTTTTTTTCAATTTTCGATTTCATTCATTTAGCTATTATAAATTGTTTTTGCGTTGTTAATCTTGTTTGTTGTGATGTTTAGATGATTTATGGACAAAAATATTGAAGAATCGTGACCTAAACCGAAAACCACCATTGTTAGGGTTAGAGCTCTCAAATTGGGAATTCACGATTTGCTTAATATAAACGAATTCTAAAAACATGGTTATGACGTATGAACATCATATAATTGATCTGGGTTGCTAATTTGTATTGATATTGTGGTTTGCTTGATGTTTCAAAAACGTAGGTTTTCTGGTTCATGAACACGCAGGTGAATTCGCAGGAAAAGTTGTATGAAAATTCGCAGGAAATTTGGTGAAAAAGATGAAGTCCTTGGCGCGAAAATCTGAATTCAAAATTTAGATTGTTTTTATAATATGTATTTGTTATTCTATTATCAATTAACGTGTTTGGTTCAGCTGGTTTGTGTGTTTGTTTGTAAACGAATGGTCCTGGGTTCGAACCTCCCCCAGGCCATTTTGTTTTGTTTTATTTTTTGGTGTTTTTGCAGGTTAATAATAAAACAATTGTTGCCCAAACCCTAACACCAGCGCGCGCCTGGCCTGGTGGTCACGCTGCTGGATTAGTGCTTGCAAAGCCTAGGGCATGGGTTCGATCCCTGCCCCGGGTAAGTTTTTTTTATTCAGTTTCTTATTATTTCTTTATTTGTTTTATAATTAATCCAAATTATATTTTTTATAAGAAAATTATTTTTAAATAATAATATGTAAATATATACAACTTCATATTTTCTAAAAAATTTCTAATTTATTTTCTAAAATTTAATTTGGTTTATATTTAGTTTAAAATTTGTTTATATTATTATTGTATATATTTTTTTTATAAATAATTTAATTAAGTTTAGATTAAATAATCAAAACCCTAATCCTGATTTTCTTAATTGTAAAACTAACCCTAATTTCAAATCCTAATTTCTAACCCTAACTTTTTATTTAACTTTAAATATTAAATTTAATTGGTTTTTTCTAATATATAATTAAATAATAAATCTTGTTTTTTTTGTAAATAATTATTATATTGTTTATTATTATTATTCTAATTACTTTACTATCTTCTTCTTAAAAAAATTCCTCACGATTATTTGTTTAATTTAAAAATGTTCTCTTAAATTATATATATTTGTGTATATTTGTGCTAACCTCTTCTTCTTATAATTATTTTATCACTAACCATTTTAATTATGATTTCTCTATTATATATATTTATTATTCATATTATAATGTAATTGCGAAAGCCTTGTAATAGTCGTAGGTTTATTATTGTTTTTTATTTTATCGTTTATAAATATTTTTGCCATGGTTAGTTATTATAGGGATTGATAACATGTTTGTGATTTAAGAATTAATTTAGAATGACTTACTTAATAAGATAAATATATGAATATGAACACTCACACACGTAAGTCGATCTTTGATCGCCCTCTTGCACTTTCTAAGGTTATCCATCATGTTGCCTAATTATAAGGTCAAGTAAGGTGTCTTAAAGCAAAGTCCCTTCGTTAAATATCATCAAGTCCCTTTCAGATTATAAGATCAAGTCCCTTCGATGTTGCCTACGGTAAATGATCTTGTCCCTTCGAATAAAAGATGATAAGTCCCTACGAATTGCTAAAGACACCTTACAGTTGCCTATACTCAGATGTCCCTTCACATGTCCCTTATCACATCCAAGGTAATGACTACCTATTCCTTAATAATAGGGATAGTCTTACCTTTGAAAGAACATACGAGAACACGAAAGACTTAATCTAGGGTAGGTATCTCATAGTTACATGCTCACACTTTTCAAAATTACTTTTACACCTCACAATTTCTAAACTAGGCTTTGTATACACCCATACGAGGGTCATTACAAAGTACTTAAAGAAATTTTTCTAATCACACACTACACTCTTGCAAACAAACAAAGTGAGCTAAGTAACTAAGAGCCCATGGATAACCATGGATATAAAGGGTGCTAACACCTTCCCTTTATATAACCTACCCCCCGAACTCAAAATCTTTTTAAGGTCTTTCCTGTTCTTTTATGTCCTTTCCTTTTGGATAAAATAAAAGTCGGTGGCGACTCTTGCTATCCGCAACATTTAACTAAAGTCAGTTCTCCCACCGTGTTACAATATCAACAGTCTTATCAAAGAAGGCATCCTACAAATCACATCAATGGTTCCAACTCCTACAACTTCAACAGTTCCCGCTCCTACAACACCAGCAAACACCATTCCAAAGGATTCTTCTACAACGTTAGCGAACATTATCTCAACAGAGTCTTCTACAACAACAGCAACCATCAATGTAGACATCTCAACGATCACCATTTATTATGATCCAGTAACAGTCCATGTTCCAGATTCTTTCGACAATAACTTTCAGCAACATCAACATCAACAACTCCCTGCACCTATGTCATCTCCAATCAGATCTCCTATCACGATCTATTATGATCCTCAAACTGTTACAACTCCTTCTTCCACAACAATCAGTCTGGTAACCATCACGGTACCTGGACCAGTTCCATATGACAGCAGCAGTGTCGTGCCTTCGCACTATGGCTCAGATCTTTATTGCAACAGAAAGAAAGTCACTCTTGATTCTTCAACTTCTACACCACAGATTGATAATGTCAGGGGAGGCGGAGGATTCACTCGAAGCGAACGTCTCTTCGCGTCACAATTTCCCATAGTTAATGCTGAAGCAGAAGCTGCTGCTAAAGCTAAAGGCAAGAATGTGGTGCCAAAAGAACCAATGGCCAAGGAAACTCAGAAGACATCCTTTGATCAGGATGTGGATGAGTTCATGATAATTATCAAGAAGAGTGACTACAAAGTTGTGGATCAGCTCCACCAGACACCCTCCAAAATCTCTATACTATCATTTCTCATGTGTTCCGAGGCTCACCGGAATGCATTACACAAGGTCTTGCACGCTGTAAACACCCCAAATTTGCCCTCACTCATTTCACCATGGCTTGTGATCTTTTCATTTGCATAAATTCAATCATAGCATCTCATACCACATTTTTTATTCATTGCATTGGTTCTAACTCATCTACATCTAGGGTTTGTGATCTGAGCAATCCAAGAGCTACTTGAGCCACTCCAAAGGTCTCCAATCACCTCAAGAGGGTCCATGTATGTTCAAGCATCATTCTATATCCCCACAAGGTCAAGAAAGTCAAAGAATCACAAGAACTGAGAAAGGCATGGAAGCAGAGCCAGGTTTAACTACACAGATGACCTAGAATTAGGGTTTTGGTTTCAGAGGCCATGACTCCAAATTTTTTGGTCATTCTTGTTTCTATTGGTCTCTATATGTTATGAGGACCATGCATATCATTTTTCATGAAGAAATTCAATGGGGAAGGCATCTGATCAAGAGATGACTTCTTGAGCAAGTCAGTGCAAAATCAGGGCATCTGAGGCCCCCAATGACCCAACCAAAGGGGTTTCTCCATCATTTCGAATGTGCATGATCTTTATTTGATCATAGAAGATGTTATAAGTTCACAAAATTGAAGAATTTCAAGCCATTTGCAAAGTTGCCTTTTTGGGAAAGTGACTTATAATGTAAATTTGCCATTTTGGGAAAGTTTTTCAACCTCCTCTTTTTGATTCAAAAATGCTTCAAATGAGAAAACTTTGGTCATGAAAGTTGTAGATTGGATCATTCCCTTTTCAAAAAGTACAAGAACTCATTCTAATTCATTTTGGATCAAAAGTTATGGCCTTGCAAAGTTGGACAAAATCACTAAATTTTCACTTTTGTGCCAAAGAGGGAAATTTGCAAATTCTTGTACCAAGGCAAAATGTGACTTCAAAGTGACTTCTAATAATCATACAAACACAATGCAATGCCTAAAAATCAGAATTGCCCAAGAAATTTCTCACTTTCATACCTTGAATTCCAAGAATCATAAGTTACTTTTCATGAAAATCACAAAGAGGGAAATCTTGCAAGAAGGGCTCCTTTGGTTTTGTTTGATCTCTAATCAATATAAAAGTGTCATAACAACATTATGTGATGCATTTTGCTGCATATTCCCCGAGATATGTCACATGTTCATGGCCAAAAGTCACAAAATGCAACAAGTTGCAAAAAGGCAAAACCTATGGCATCTCACCCTTCATCCATTTCAGATCACATCAATTCATCCCATGGCCATCCTTGAAGGCAGCTGAACCCAAAGCAACCCTAAGATAGCCTCTGCCACAACCCATGCCTCAAGTACACCTAACATTGACCTTTTGGCCAATTGCCCCATGCCATTCCCACAGTGCAAGTCACTTCCTCAGACCTCTTCCAATAGTTTAGGGATGTGCTATGGATCATAAAGCAAGCCACACACAAGCCAGAAACCTCACACAATCCAGCTTGCACAAAATCTGTCCAAAACTTCTCCTCTTCGAAACTCTTCACACAGCCTTCAAACTTCCATTTTTCTTTCATCAACAAGTCACAAATCATCCTCAGAGCCAAAATCCACCACTGAAACAGCTTGAAACATCACACACAAAGACCTCTATTTCTGCTACACCAGAACAAAACAGCCACAACCAGCCATTCTCAAAGCTCTCCAAGCTTCATTTCATCATCATGGTGTTCAAAGGAGAGGGTTTGCACAAAGTTTGAGTCCAGAAAGCTCAGAATTAGAGGGTCTTCATCTCAGGTAACATGAAGAACTTTTTTCCCAGAAGCTAGCTTTTAAGTTCTTTTATGATGCTATATGCTCTCCTGATCATGAATATGTGTTTACTTTTGAAAATGGCTGCGAAACCATCATGTATGATGTCTCTGAACATTTGCTCGTGTTTCACATTTTGTTTCGATTCATGCTTGTGAGGAAAAATAAATGAATTTTAGATGAGGGTTTAAGTTTAGATTGATGAGAGGATCATTTTGGTGGAAGAAATTTGAAGTTTGGTAACTTGTAGAAGAAACTAGGGTTTGTGCTTGCCGGAGAAGATGACCAGAACCACTGTTCCGGTCATCTGTAAGAGGATCATTTTGGTGGAAGAAATTTGAAGTTTGATCCCATTTTCAATTTTTTATCATGTCATTTGCTTTTGGTTTTGAATTTTGCATTGCATATTGTATGTAAACCCTAATTCTTGTCTTCATTTGCATCCATCTCTCATATGCTTGCATTCATGAACTTGCCATGATATTTTGTGCATCCCCATGACATATAAGACACCTTAGGACATATTAGAATCATGTTTGATCATTGAATCATTCATTTGACATGTCATACCTTCATTGCATTTCATAAGCTTTCATGAACTTTCATGGTTCAAGGCATGCTCCATATGCATCCATTCTCTTGTATGCTCACATATATGCATCTTGTATGACTTTGCAGCATCTCTTGACATCATTTGCATCATGTGTATGTTTCTGACTTTGGCCTTTGCCCATCCATATGCATTGTTTCATCTCATTTCTTCCCTTATGCATCTTGTACTAACTTTTCAGGTTAATGGTAAGTTTGTTTGGGAGGTGGATTTGCCTTCACCTCCTACCTCTTCTCACCTCATCATTTTGCACCATTGCTGCATTTTATCTTGTGTATTAGAGTGAGCTTGCTCATTCATGCTCCCTCCCCTCTTCTTCCTTCAAACAACTTATCTTCTTAAGTGAAGTAAGTTGAAGTGCTTCTCTTACTTCTTTCTCCTTTCATCTGCTTCTTTCCTTGGTGGCTCTTTGAAGATTCTTTCTCTCTTAAGCCTCACAAACCCTAGGATCTCCAAGTATGATAACATCTAGGGTTTGATTAGTCCCCCATTTAGCTTTTACCTTTGTGTCATCTTTGAGTCTTCTTTTCTCATCTCATAATCAAGGACTAAACCCTAAAGGTTTTAAGGCTTTGTGATTAAGCTTATGCCTGCATCCTTCTATTAGGATGGAGTGTATAACTTTAATCCTAAGTGTTAAACCCTTAATGTGTTTAAATCCTCTAATTAATTCACTTAATAATCACTAAGACATCAAGCTTGTAACTTGGGCCTTGCATTAGGGTTCTAATTCTTTCTTAATTGGTTAAGAAGGACTAACCCTAGTGTTAATGGACAAGTCCCCCTCAAGTTGTCTTACAAACCATAAAAATCACTTCTTAATCTTGCCATTAACTAAAATCCACTTTAATAAAGGCTTTTTTTTGTCATGAGGTTAATCCCTAATCATGGATTAAGTTAAGGATCCTTCCTCAGCTTAAATGTTCTCATCTATTATCCTTCTATTAGGATGGTGTAATGAGTCCATTAAATCCCTGATTATGGCTTAAACTCATTACTTAACACTAAACAAAAACAACAAAAACATCTAAATAAATTCAAGTAGGTTAATGATCTTAATCCTACATCATGGTGATTAAGGGTGAGGTGTTTACTTCACACTTAAGGTATTCTCATTACCCCTAATCAGAGGGAAGATGTGATGAGTTTACTAACCCTTTGGTTTAGGCTTAAGCTCATTTTCTAATGACAAATTCCAAAAGCAATAAAAGACTGAAAACATCAAAAACAAACAATAATCGTCTCCTTCGTGATTCTTTTCTCACCTCATTCACTCACAAACGAGAACTCGCTTCTTCCGTCTAATGCAAGACAGTTTGCACCTGAGCCAGACAGGTCATACACTTGAGCATAGACAAGTAAGCAGTTCACAAGTCAATTTATCTTTCAGTCTCTTTGAGTCGAACTACGGCGTTCTGACTTCCTCATTGCACGAGAGGATACGTAGGCATAACTTAACAGTTATCGAACAAAAGTATCTGTATATTCCCCCTCTTCTAGCATCATTCTTTAAGCCTCATAGTCCTGAGCACTTCATTCTTATTCTTACACTGACACCTCACATTTCTTTTACACTAACACTTGCATTATTTCCAACTTTGATACACAGATTGCACTGACACTACCCCTTTAAAACACAAATATTTTAAGCGTGGATCCCGTCGAGTACGACGAAAAATCTGGGTGCTAATACCTTCCCAGGTTGTAACCAATCCCCTTTCTCAGTTTCTCTGGTTCACGACCGTCTTATCCATATCTTTTCTTAGGTTTATGCAGCATTACCTTTCCTTCGGGATAAAAATGCCTAGCTGGCAACTCTATTTCATTCTTTTCCTCCTTTCGCCGACCGTTCGCGTCTGTACCCCCTCTTGGCCATGTGGCATATGGTGGGAGCAACAGCTTGGCGACTCTGCTGGGGACCCTCATATTGCAACCAGGGCTTCTGGTTTTTTTGTGGCTTCCTCCTAGCGCTTGTTTGATTTGTGTTTACTGGGGTGTTATGTGCTATGTGTGTTCATTCATTTTGCTTTATTTATTGCTTTATGTACAACTTTATTTATTGCTTTCCTTTACAGTTTTTCATATTTCATACTGTCATTATCATTGCTGGATCTGGTTTCTGTTTTGGTGGGTGGGGTTCCATTGAGAGTTTGAGGTCCTATACCTGGGACCTGAGTGACACCTAGGCTAGAGTGGTTCATATTATTTCCCATTCCATTTCGGTCTGGTGCGGGAATATGAAACACGGTTCAGATGTGGGTTTCTTCTTGAGAACTCTGTGCTACAGATTTCCTGTAGTGCTAGGGCTATCTGGGAAGCCTGCTAAGTCTGGATGACCTTTATTATGACCTTCAGAAACTGAGGTGAATTAGAGGAGGATCTTTTATGGTTATTGTAGACACTGTACCTCCGGGTTAGAAGTGTTTACACTTCTCATAACTGATCGAAGTCTGAAAATCCTTGTTCTAGAACATCACCTGTGAGGGGGTTGGGCTGTTTACAAGTTTGCAGGTACCCTTGGCCACATCATACCCTGTAACTGGTTTTGTTTAAGAGTACTCCACTTTGGACAGTTCTTGTGATTAACCCTGGACATGTGGCTCTTTATTTGAGTCCCCTACCTTGGTTACTGGATTTCTAAACCTCCATCTGGACCTTCTTTGAACATACATGGGCTTTATATCAAGACAGATAATCAGATCCAGCTTGATCATAAACCCTTGCATATCATTTGCATACTCATCATTTGCATCATTTAACATTTGTTTATTTGTTTTTCAAGGTATCCACATTATATCTGGCTTGGTTTTGACCCCTTCTCCTGCATAGACCTCTGCTTCATCAGTTATCTGCTTCATCATCACCCGCATCAGCCTGTCAGTGGCTCATCTCCAGTATTATCCTTAATCTTCATCAGCACCTATTCCTCCTCTTCAGCATTTATGACTACTCCCAGGAAGAGCAACATTTCCTACCACTTCTTTGAGCCTGTTTTGACTGGTATCAGGCAGGTCCAGTCACTTATCACCCCTGACCACATCCCTTTGTTTAGAGAGCATTATGGAGGTATCCTGGATATGGTTGTGGACCTTGACCCTTCTCAGAGGAGCATGATCCACACATGTCTGCAGTTTTATGACCCTCCTTTGAGATGCTTCACATTCCCAGACTTTCAACTAGGACCTCTGTTGGAGGAGTTTTCATCATTGATTGGAGTACCTGTCAGGGGTGGAGTCCCCTTCAACCCAGAGATGCCAACTCCCAGTAATGGAGAAGTAGCAAAATCACTGTACCTGGAGCCTACTTTGATTGAGCAAAATATGACAACAAAAGCTGGGATCCTTGGTTTGCACTTAGACTTCTTAATTTCTCAGGCCATCCTGAAGGCCTCTTTGGGAGAATGGAGGGCAGTCTGTGCACTGTTAGCCCTCAGCATATATGGGGTTATACTGTTTGCAGATGAGCCCAAATTTATCAGCAAGAATGACATTCATCTTTTCCTCCTGAGGAACCCAGTACCCACACTGCTGGGAGATTTTTACTACTCCATTCATCAAAGGAATGAGAAACAAAGGGGGAAGTTGGTGAGATGCTATGTTCCTTTGTTTCACACCTGGCTGCTCAAACACTTACCCAAATCAGATGCCTTCTTGAACCCTCACCAACAGAAGAATTGGGCCAAGAGGCTCATTGCTTTAACTTCAGATGACATCAGATGGTGCACCCAGAGCACTAAAGGCAAGAACATTATCACTAGCTGTGGGCAGTACCCAAATGTACCTCTGATAGGAGTAAAGGGTTGCATCAACTACAATCCTTTGTTGTTTAAGAGACAACTGGGATATGCTTTGGTCCACCCTCCTAGAGTACAAGATTTAGCTGAGACCATGTATTGTGAAGTGAAACCTAATTCAGCTGTTGTCAGACAAGCATCCTGGGCTTGGGACAACATCTAGACAAAAGGAATGGCTATTCTTGGAAGATGTAATAATGTAGCTTCAGCTCAGTACTATGATTGGTCCCATGCTAGAGCTCAGATTACTGGAATTCCCTTCACCATTGAGGATACACCTGGACCATCTACAGTACAACCTGCATCCACTGTCAGCCTGGAAGAGTTTGAGAAGCTGAAGGAAAGGAATGAGAATCTGTCTCAAGCCTTGAAGAAGCCCCTTTGGGAAAGGAGTGATGGTCGTCTGGATATTGAGAGGTTGGAGAAGCTTAGGGTAGAGCATCTGGCCATGATTGAGAAAACAGAGGACTACATCAGAAAAGCAAGAGTTGGGGAACAAATATTGAAGAATGCCTGTAAAGAGGCCAAGATTCAGAAGGCTATGACTGAGCTCTATCTGCAAGAAATTCAGGCTAGGTGGGTCAGGATCACTGAAGCCCGGATACAAGAAGATCAGAGAACTCAGGCCAAGATTGAACAGTTAGAGGCCAATGAGAAGAAGCAGCAGGAAGCTTTGCTGGCAGCCCAGAAGGAGATTTCAGAGTTAAAGCTCAGAGCTGGACTGAAGATGTCAAAGGACCAGGACAAGCACAAGAAGCTGACCACTGCCATTGCCACCAGGAACCTCCTCATTAGGAACATTACAGAGCATCCAGCTGGTCTAGTGACTGAGGCACTTCTGAAGGAGGTCAAGGAGGATGAGTTTGGACTAGATGTTTGACTTCTTTGCTTGTTGTTCATTTCCATTTTATGTACTTTTCTTTTTGTTGTATTTTGACCCCCCAGGGGCATGTGTTGTAAAACAAACTATGTATTATTCATCATTTGTAATATATTAGTTTGCTTTCATTGGGTTTCTTTTCTCAACAACATCAAAGCATCTTCCTCGAGGTCTGGAAAGGTCAAAACCAAGAACCAAGCCGGATACCTTGAAAAACAAATAAGCATACTGCATTGCATACTAACTTTTATTTTGTTTTGTAGGTTTTATTATTATCTATGTTTCTAACCTTGCTATGACTTCAGGAAACATTGCTCGCAGAAGAGTGTTCCCTTTCAACCGTGCGCACCGGTACCCTACTCGCAACAACCTTCCTGGTATCCAAATGGAGCAAGTACAGTAGGACCTGACTGAGGTCAGAACCCAGATGGCTAATGAAAGAGTGGAGATGAGAAACCAAATGACCCAATTCATGGCTGTGATGACTGGCTTGGCCCAGAGTCAGGAAAGGTTAAGGGCATTGGTGGAAAGAGAAACTCCCGAGGAACCTCATCCGGGAACTAGAGGAACAAGTAATAATGAGAGGGGCCAGCCTCATGTTAATCCACCAGTATTTGGACCTCATCTAGATCCGAAAGTCAACATCCCAGGAAATGTGCAAGGAAATACTGCTGGAGGGAGAATCTTGCAAGAGGATCCCCAAGAAGAACAATTTACTGTCATGGGAGCAGGAGACGAAGTCTATGATAGAAGGTTAGATGAAATTGCTGAGAAATTGAGATCTTTGGAGTCTCAGAACTCCTTGGGCTTCGATGTAATGGATATGGGGCTAGTGGATGGGGTAAGAATTCCCCACAAATTCAAACCCCTGTGCTTTGAGAAATACAATGGAACCTCTTGTCCACGAACTCACCTGCAGTCTTTCCTGGGAAGACTTAAAGCATATACCATGGATGAAAAGCTGTGGATGTTCTACTTTGAAGACAGTTTGACTGGGGCTTCAAGGGAATGGTATTCACACTTGACCAGAGCTACCATTAGATGCTGGAAAGACCTAGCTGAAGCTTTCATCAGGAAGTATCAATATAATCTGGACATGGCTCCCAACAGGACCCTCCTAATGGGAATGTCCCAATCTTCCAGAGAAAGCTTCAGGGAATATGCCCAAAGGTGGAGACAGCTCGCTGCTGTTGTCCAACCACCCATGTCAGAAAGAGAGATGGCCGACATGTTCATGAATACTTTGCAAGGAACATATATTGATAGATTGGCTTCCTTTTCTTCTACTAGCTTTGCAGATATCGTCATAGCTGGTGAAAGAATTGAAAGTCTATTAAAAATGGGCAAAATTTCTAATAATGGTGCAAGTTCGTCCAGTAATCCCAGGAAGCCTTTTGTGGGACCTCGAAGAACCGGTGAGACCAATGCCATTCATGCCAGCAGGGGCAGACCTCAGTATGTTCACAGATCAGTAGCAGCTGTTACCATTCCAGCTCCGATTCCTCAACAATCAGCATATCCTCAGCAACAACCACAATATCAACAGCAAATTCAGTATTCGCAACAGAGAACCTACAACAACAGCAATAGCAATCAGCAACAATGACCTTTCCAACAAAGACCATCACAGGCAAACAGGGTGATTGACCCCATCCCTATGCCTTATGCTGCTTTATTGCCACAACTCCTGGAGCTTAACTTAGTTGAGTTAAGGACGTTGGCGCCACCAGATCCTCTCAACCTCCCAAAGAATTATGATGTCAACGCCAGGTGTGCTTTCCACTCCAATGCGCCTGGTCACAATACGGAAAAATGCAGGGCCTTACAAATGAAAGTCCAAGATCTAGTGGATTCTAAAGCCCTCAACTTCGCACCTCCTTCGAATGTCAACAAAAATCCTATGCCTAATCATGGTGGGACGAGGATTAATGCCATTGAGGAAGACAAACCATCTACCTTGATCACCAGTGTTGCACAAATTCGAACACCTTTGGTCGAAATTAAAGCTCAGCTTCTAGAGTGCCAAGTGTTCCCCGGGTGTGAGCTCGGTTGTGAGTATTGCAACATTGCAGTCTACGGGTGTGAAAATCTGAGAAGGAGCATAGATGGTCTTATTAAGGATGGTATCCTTCAGATTTCAACAACGGCGCCTACAAATCCAGCAATTCCTTTGACAACAATTCCCGATTCTTCTACAACAGCAGCAACAATCATTCCTACCGATTCATCAATATCATCAGCAGTTACTCCATCCATCACTTCAACAAGTCAGATTTCAACAACCATTTCTTCTACAACATCAGCATCCATTTTATCAGAAGAATCTTCTACAACACCAACAAAAATTAACAAAGATGTTTCAACAGTTACAATCTATTATGACCCATCAAATGTTCCTCCCAGCAGCAATTTCCAACAACAAACAGTGGCGCCTCCTGCCAGGTCACCAGTCACAATTTACTATGATCCGCACACCGTTACAGTACCCTCCTCTGCAGCAATCAGTCCGGTCACCATTACGGTGCCTGGACCCGTTCCTTATGAAAGCAGTAATGCCATACCTTGGCATTATGGCTCTGATCTCTACTGCAACAGGGAGAAAGTCACTCTAGATTCTTCAACCTCTTCTCCACAATTTGATAATGTTGGGGGAGGCGGAGGCTTCACCAGAAGCGAACGCCTTTTTGCCTCACAAACACAAAGACCTAATGTGGAAGCAGAAGCTGCTGCCAAAACAAAAGGAAAGAGTGTGGTATCTGAAGAGCCAACTATCAAAGAAACTCAGAAGACATCTTTTAAACAAGAAGTAGACGAGTTCATGAGAATCATAAGGAGAAGTGATTACAAGGTGGTGGATCAGCTTCACCAAACTCCCTCAAAAATCTCCATATTATCCCTGTTGATGTGTTCCGAAGCTCACAGGAATGCATTATTGAAAGTCCTGCACGCAGCATACGTGCCAGAGGAGATTACTGTTAATCAGCTAGAAACTGTGGTGGCAAATGTCAACACCAGTCACGGACTGGGCTTTACCAACGCTGACTTAACAACGAAGGGACGCAGCCACAATAAGGCTTTACATATCACCTTGGAATGCAAGGGTGCTGTTCTATCACATGTACTGGTGGACACTGGGTCATCACTCAATGTTCTACCAAAGAAAGCCTTAGTGAAGCTAGAGTATGATGGCTTGGCACTGCGTCCGAGTAATTTGGTGGTGAGAGCATTTGATGGCTCAAAAAGATCAGTGCTTGGGGAGATTGATCTGCCTGTGATGATTGGCCCGAAGACCTTCAAAACTACCTTCTTTGTGATGGACATTCAGCCGGCCTATAGCTGTCTGTTGGGTAGACCCTGGATCCACGCCGCTAGCGCTGTTACGTCTACCCTTCACCAGAAGTTGAAATTTGAGTGGGAAGGCCATATCATCACCATCTGTAGGGAGGAAGACATCTTTGTTAGCCACCTGGCTACGTATAAGTACATAGAAATGGATGGAGAAATCTATGAAACCATGAGCCAGGGGTTTGAGGCCCTGAACATTAACGAAGCATCTGCTGTATTGGGAACTTCCATAACATCGTACCAGCAAGCCCGGAAGGTTGTTGAGGAAGGTACCGCCAAAGGCTGGGGCAAGCTGTTGCCCGTGGAAAAGAAAGAAGACCGATTTGGGTTGGGTTACAGACCAACTCAACGAGATCAATCAGAGGCTGCAAAAGAGCCCAATTTTGTCAGCGGGGGAATGCTCACCCCGGATGCTGTGAACAATTTGGAAGATGAGGAGGAAAGCGACCGCAACCTGGAGAGCTGGATACGTCCAAGGATCCCGGGGAGCCAAGTCCTTAACTGGTCTTCCCAGGAAATTATAAGGGTTACTCCTGCAGAGTAATTATTATTTCCTGTATTTTTTAAGCATGCATCAAGTCTTGCATCTTGCCCAAGATGTCAAGACTCATTTTGTAATCGGGCCATCTTGTAATTTTGTGCAAATGGATTAATCAATGAATATCGGACATCTTTTGCAAATGAGTCTTTTCTTTTCCGCTCACTGTTTTTCATTTTCCTTTTTGTACAAAAAATAAAATGGCAATGTTTTTCAGAATAAAATAACTTCATTTTCACCTTTTTCTAAATAAGATAAAATTGATCACTAAAATAAACCAATCTAAACCCTTGCAGAAAGTGCCCTCCAGACTGCACCGACAACAACACCGCTATGACTTTGTATGACTTTGACAATCCAATCAATCAAGCTGATGAAGGGGTTGAAGAAGATTATGAGCTACCTGAAGAGCTAGCCAGGTTGTTGAGACAAGAGGAGAAGGCTATTACTCCTCATCAGGAGGAGGTCGAGACGATTAATCTTGGTACAAAAGAAGAAGTGAAAGAAGTCAAGATCGGGGCCTGCTTACAAGATTCAGTGAAAGAACAACTGATTGACATGCTCCGGGAATATGTGGATGTCTTTGCTTGGTCTTATCAGGATATGCCAGGGTTGGACACCGACATTGTTACGCACAAGCTGCCTCTGAAGGAAGACTGTCCGCTAGTGAAATAGAAGTTGCGCTGTACTCGCCCAGATATGGCAATGAAGATAAAAGAAGAGGTACAGAAGCAGTGGGACGCCGGTTTCCTTGCTGTGACTAGCTATCTGCTGTGGGTTGCTAATATTGTACCAGTACCTAAGAAGGATGGCAAGGTGAGGATGTGTGTGGATTACCGGGATCTGAACAGAGCTAGCCCGAAAGATGACTTCCCATTACCTCACATCGACGTATTGGTGGATAATACGCCTCAATTCTCGGTGTTCTCCTTCATGGACGGATTTTCAGGATACAATCAGATCAAGATATCACCTGAAGACATGGAGAAGACAACCTTCATCACACCCTGGGGCACATTCTGTTATAAGGTGATGCCACTCGGACTGAAGAATGCTGGTGCAACTTATCAACAGGCTATGGTAACATTATTCCATGACATTATCCACAAAGAAATTGAGTGCTATGTGGATGACATGATTGCCAAGTCCCTCACAGAAGAAGACCACCTGGTGAATCTGTTGAAACTATTCAAGCGTCTGAGGAAATACCAACTGAAGTTGAACCACAACAAATGCACATTCGGGGTGCGCCCTGGTAAGCTGTTGGGATTTATTGTAAGTGAAAAAGGGATTGAAGTTGACCCTGATAAGGTCAAAGCCATTCAAGAAATGCCTGCGCCAAAGACAGAAAAAGAAGTTCAAGGGTTCCTGGGTAGATTGAACTACATTTCAAGGTTCATATCTCATCTTACAGCAACCTGTGAACCTTTGTTCAAGTTGTTAAGAAAAGAACAAACGGTCAGGTGGAATGAAGACTTCCAGAGGGCTTTTGACAAAATCAAGGAATACTTGCAAGAGCCTCCAATCCTTATGCCTCCAGTTGAAGGAAGACCTCTAATCATGTACTTGACAGTATTAGAAGAGTCAATGGGGTGTGTGTTGGGCCAGCATGACGAGTCTGGTCGAAAAGAGTATGCAATATACTACCTAAGCAAAATGTTTACCGACTGTGAACAACGTTATTCACTGCTCGAGAAAACTTGCTGTGCTTTAGCGTGGGCTGCTCGCCGACTAAGGCAGTATATGTTGACCCACACTACTTTATTGATCTCAAAGATGGATCCAGTTAAGTACATTTTTGAGAAGCCAGCACTTACCGGACGGGTTGCAAGATGGCAAATGATCCTCACAGAATATGACATTCAGTACACATCTCAAAAGGCCATTAAAGGCAGTGTATTGTCTGATTATCTCGCTGAGCAACCCATTGATGATTACCAGCCTATGAGATTTGACTTCCCTGATGAAGACATCATGTTCATAAAAGCAAAAGATCATGAAGAGCCTGTTCACAACGAAGGGCCTGACCCAGAAGAAGAATGGACTATGATGTTTGATGGGGCTGTTAACATGAATGGTCGTGGTGTTGGTGCAGTACTCATTACACCTAAGGGAGTTCACATGCCTTTCTCGGCAAAACTCACCTTCAACTGCACTAACAACAAAGTTGAATACGAAGCTTGCATTATGGGTCTTGAGGAAGCCATTGACCTCAGGATCAAGACTTTGACTGTGTTCGGAGATTCAGCTCTGGTAATCAATCAAACCAACGGCAAATGGTACACTCACCAGGATCATCTGATACCTTATCGGGATTATACAAGGAGGTTATTGACCTTCTTCACAACGGTCAAGCTTGAGTATATCCCTCGAGATGAAAATCAATTTGCAGATGCTCTGGCTACCATTTCATCCATGATCAAAGTTCAAGCTGCCAACTTTGTGCCTCAAATTGCAGTGTCCAGACTTGACAGACCAGCATATGTATTTGCAGCAGATGTTGTTAAAGATGATAAGCCTTGGTTCCATGATATCAAATACTTCTTGTAGGATCAGACATACCCACCTGGGGCATCTTCCAATGACAAGAAGACATTAAGAAGGCTAGCTGGTAGTTTCTTCCTGAATATTGACGGTTCCCTGTACAAGAGAAACTTTGATATGATACTCCTCAGATGCGTTGATAGGACATAAGCAGACTTATTGATGCACGAGGTGCACGAAGGATCCTTTGGTACCCATGCAGGAGGGCATGCTATGGCTAAAAAGTTGTTAAGATCAGGCTATTACTGGATCACAATGGACGCCGATTGTTGTGCCTATGCCAAAAAATGCCATAAATGCCAGATTTACGTGGATAAAGTGCATGTGCCTCCCAATCCCCTGAATGTGATGTCTTCACCCTGGCCCTTTTCCATGTGGGGCATTGATATGATTGGCAAGATTGAACCGACTGCTTCAAATGGCCACAGATTCATCCTGGTTGCCATTGACTATTTTACCAAATGGATTGAAGCAGCTTCCTATGCGAATGTTACAAGGCAAGTGGTAGCCCGATTTCTAAAGAGAGACATCATTTGTCGGTATGGAGTTCCCGAGCGAATCATTACTGATAATGGTTCCAACTTGAACAATAAAATGATGGCAGAACTATGACGGGACTTCAAGATCCAACACCACAATTCTTCTCCTTACAGGCCAAAGATGAATGGCGCTGTTGAGGCAGCTAATAAGAATATCAAGAAGATTGTGCAGAAGATGGTAGTTACCTACAAAGACTGGCATGAAATGCTACCATTTGCCTTACATGGGTACTGTACGTCAATCTGAACATCCACTATGGCAACATCGTATCAGCTTGTGTATGGTATGGAGGCAGTCCTACCTGTTGAAGTTGAATTACCCTCCCTGCGGATACTGTTGGATGTTAAGTTGAATGAAGCAGAGTGGGTCCGATCCCGATATGAACAACTGAATCTGATTGAAGAGAAGAGATTAGCTGCAATCTGTCATGGGCAGCTGTATCAGAAAAGAATGAAGAAAGCCTTCGATCAGAAAGTCAGGCTCCGAGAGTACCAAGTAGGAGATCTTGTGCTGAAAAGACTCCTCCCTCCTCATACAGACCACAGGGGCAAGTGGACTCCGAATTACGATGGTCCATTCATAGTAAAGAAAGTTTTCTCTGGAGGAGCACTGATGCTCAGTACTATGGTTGGTGAAGACTTCCTGTCCCCTGTGAATTCAGATGCAGTTAAAAAATACTTCACATAAAATGACCCGCTGGACATAAAAACAGAATGTAAGTCCAGGAAAAAATAGGGCATCCCGGCGAGTCAAAAACAGAATAAAAGACTCGGGCAAAAATAAGGGAAAATTAATAAAAAATGTACACCCGCTGAGTTGAAAAGCCGCATTGGATAACTCAGGCAAAAATGGGTATCCCGGTGGATTGAAAACCCGAAAAGGCGATCCACGCAAAATAAGGGAGTAAGCGAACAACTGCATTCTGAATTCATCTGTATCGCTTACAACAAGGTGAACTCCGAAAGGTTCGAGCGTCGGTCAGAATCAGCCTCCTTCAAAAGCAAGATGAGAAGAACGACAAAAGTTATACGAGTCATAGCAAAAGGGAAGCTCCTTGAAGCGTCATCAGCATTGCCAGCATCTTTTTGTTTCTCAATTTGTAACGATTTCCTCATTTCAGGGGATCCGTTTCTTTGACTGTATCTTGCCAATTCAGGGCACACGAATTAATAAAATTGGATTTTCAGTCATGTTTCGTCTCGTACATTTTATTTTCGTTTGCAAAAATGTCCGATGTCTTTAAGATATTGATTGCATAAATACAGATGCTTCCCTTCTAAAAATACGTGCTTACAGGAAATATACTTACTCCCGGGAGTGTCTAAGCTCCTATGATGGAATCCGGTAAGGGATACCTCGGGGTACTTGTGCGTTTCTTTGTCTTTACAGGATTGCAGGAGTTCAAAGCGCAACATGGGGCATGAAAGCTTCTCCCCAGTAGGCTGCCAAATCATTGTTTCCTCAGCACACCTTCCAAAAAGCACCAGAGATGCTTTCTCCTCATCAGAGTTGCCAGGCATCACTTCTCCAACATTTCCTTCAAAGAGAAGCACCTGAAGGTGTTCATATCCCCTGCTGAGTTGTCAAGTATCATCCTCAGCAGGATCCCCACAGAAATCTCTAGGAAGATCTTTCAGTGATCTTTCTTCTTCCCCAGCCAAGTGCTAGACAGGGAACCATCTCCCCGTAAAGCTCCAGTCTCTATCCAGAAGAGCAATGTTTGAAGATCTCACAACAAAGAGACAGAAGCTCACATAAACCCCAGCTGGGTCCCTCATTACCGAGATAGGTCTATCAGTGATCTATTTCCCCAAGCAGAGTCATATATGTCAGATCTACCAATGATCTCATCCCCAGCTGGGATATCCACTTCAAGCAGATCAGCCAGAGATCTCCACAGCAACGGGATCTGAATCCCGGATCAGTATCTTTGCATAATCATAGCATTCGCATCATATTTTCCCCACAAAGCGTATCATCCCGTCTAATACGGAGCATTACGATAAAAATCAAACATATTGCATAATCATAAGCCATGAGTCGAGCTGAACACTTGTAAATACTGACGTTCCATTAACAATATACAAAATACCTCTCAAACTCCCCAACAGAATATTAAAGCATTTCCTTTACACTCACAAATACAGATACAATTACACACTCCTTTTGGCACTCGTCCGTGTCATCATTCCCCGGTAAAATTGCCCGAGCAAACAGATGCTTATACATTACAGATACTTCTCGACACCCATCCATGTCATATCCCCAGCAGAGAGCCAAAGCATCCCCTCTGCACTCACAACACCTGTGCGCATATATCCATACACTTTTTCCGACACCCGTCTGTGTCGTGCTCTCCCCAGCAAGTTGAGCACTCGTCTGTGTCTCACTCATCACTTTCTACTCATACAGATACCCGTCCGTATCTTGTATACGCCACTTAAATCCCCTCAGATTCGACACTCGTCCGTGTTCTTTGTTAACTAGTTGGTACTTGTCCATATCATCATCTCTGAACATGCGTCAAGCGTTTGTTTCTACTGATACTCGTCCGTATCATAGTCTTAAGGATGCTCGTCCGCATCTTTAATCTATACACCGTGTCAAACACTTATGTCTTCTTGAATTTAGACACTCGTCTGTGTCTATCCTTCCCCAGGAGAGTCCCCAGCAAACCCCATTGATCTATTTCCTGTCATCTGACATTCGTCCTATGTCATGGTACCTTCCGGCAGCCGTACCCTGTCAGGTGATCGTCCTTCACCTTTTTGATGATCACCCCCGGTGGAGTCTCTATTCATTAGAACCCCTTCCTATCCGACATTCGTCCTATGTTGTGACATTTTCAGCAGCCGTCCCCTGCGAGGTGATCGTCCTTCACCTCTTGATGATCGTCCTTCATCATTCTATCTGATGGTCGTCCCCATCGTTGATCTTGTTATCTGACATTCGTCCTATGTCATGATAAACCCCGAGAGCAGCCGTACCTTGCTAGGTGATCGTCCTTCACCTCTTGATGATCGTCCTTCATCATGCTTATCTGATGGCCGTCCCCATCGTCGACTTTTTCTATCCGGCTTTCGTCCTATGTCGTATTATTTTCGGCAGCCGTCCCCTGCCAGGGGATCGTCCTTCACCTTAGATGACCGTCCCTCATCTTATCCCCAACAGAGCAGCCGTCCCCTGCTAGGTGATCTTCCTTCACCTTTGATGACCGTACCTCATCATTTATTTCATTCATGCCTTGAACTTGATGGCCTTCCCCATCATAATCTCTTATATCCCCAGCTTGTCAGTCGTCCCAGCCATTGCTTTATTTCCCGTATTTTCCCCAGCATGTCGGCCGTCCCCGTCATTGCTTCATCCCCAGCAGTCGTCCTCTGCTTGACGGTCGTCCTCCGTCGCCCGCACTTTATAAACATACTTTATTTTCCTTTTACAATCTATATCCCTTTTCTTCTTCATTCAGTGAGTGCAAATTTTGGACTGTCTTTGGTATTCAACCACAAGTTATCTTGTTTGCCTGTTAAGCCGTTGCTTACATCCTGCACAGCCAACTTATGCTTGAATAGGGGCAGCTGTAAACAACCCAAATTTTCCCTCACTCATTTCACCATGGCTTGTGATCTTTTCATTTGCATAAATTCAATCATAGCATTTCATACCACTTTTTTTATTCACTGCATTGGTTCTAAGTCATTTGCATATAGGGTTTGTGATCTGAGCAATCCAAGAGCTACTTGAGGCACTCCAAATGTATCCAATCACCTCAAGAGGGTCCATGTATGTTCAAGCATCATGCTATATCCCCACAAGGTCAAGAAAGTCAAAGAATCACAAGAACTGAGAAAGGCATGGAAGCAGAGCCAGGTTTAACTGCACAGATGACCTAGAATTAGGGTTTTGGTTTCAGAGGCCATGACTCCAAAAATTTTGGTCATTCTTGTTTCTATTGGTCTCTATATGTTATTAGGACCATGCATATCATTTTTCATGAAGAAATTCAATGGGGAAGGCATCTGATCAAGAGATGACTTCTTGAGCAAGTCAGTGCAAAATCAGGGCATCTGAGGCCCCCAATGACCCAACCAAAGGGGTTTCTCCATCATTTTGAATGTGTATGATCTTTATTTGATCATAGAAGATGTTATAAGTTCACAAAATTGAAGAATTTCAAGCCATTTGCAAAGTTGCCTTTTTGGGAAAGTGACTTATAATGTAAATTTGCCATTTTGGGAAAGTTTTTCAACCTCCTCTTTTTGATTCAAAAATGCTTCAAATGAGAAAACTTTGGTCATGAAAGTTGTAGAATGGATCATTCCATTTTCAAAAAGTACAAGAACTCATTCTAATTCATTTTGGATCAAAAGTTATGGCCTTGCATAGTTGGACAAAATCACTAAATTTTCACTTTTGTGCCAAAGAGGGAAATTTGCAAATTCTTGTACCAAGGCAAAATATGACTTCAAAGTGACTTCTAATCATCATACAAACACAATGCAATGCCTAAAAATCAGAATTGCCCAAGAAATTTCTCACTTTCATACGTTGAATTCCAAGAATCATAAGTTACTTTTCATGAAAATCACAAAGAGGGAAATCTTGCAAGAAGGGTTCCTTTGGTTTTGTTTGATCTCTAATCAATATCAAAGTGTCATAACAACATTATGTGATGCATTTTGCTGCATATTCCCCAAGAGATGTCACATGTTCATGGCCAAAAGTCACAAAATGCAACAAGTTGCAAAAAGGCAAAACCTATGGCATCTCACCCTTCATCCATTTCAGATCACATCAATTCATCCCATGGCCATCCTTGAAGGTAGCTGAACCCAAAGCAACCCTAAGATAGCCTCTGCCACAACCCATGCCTCAAGTACACCTAACATTGACTTTTTGGCCAAAAGTTGTGTACTTGAGGTATGGTTCAGCTGCTTCAGATGGCTTCAAGGAGAACCCTAAGATCAATTGTTATGAGTTGTATGGCTTGGATCAATAGTTTGCATAGGTTTTGCAATTTTGCAACTTTGTGATTTCTTGAGAAACAAGTCATGAAATCCCTTGGTTCAAAGCTCAAATCTGACTTTGAGATGTTGTTTGATCATGCCATGATGTTTTTGAGTGGATTAGAAGTCACATAGAGGCCTGAAATTCACTTTTGCACATTTCCCTCTTTAGCCTAAACTTGAAAATTACAAGATTTTTCCCAACTTTGTCTTGCCATATCTTGAGTTCTAGGATGAATCAAGATGAGTTCTTGTACTTTTTAGAAAGGGGAAGATCTAATCTACAACTTTCATGTTTGAAGAAATTTCATTTGAAGTCTTTTTGATCCAGAAAGAGGAGGTTGAAAATCTTTCCCAAAATGGAAAGTTTTCACTTCAAGTCATGTCCAAAAATGGCAATTTTTGTAATGGCTCAAAATTCTTCAATATTGTGATCTCTCAAGCATTCCTAAGACAAAATAAAGGTCATAGGACCTCAAATTGATGATGATGACCCTTTGGAACCCTTGTTGGAGGCCTTAGATGCCCTAATCCTGACTTTTCTTACACAACAAGTTACCATTTGATCAGTTGACTTCCACATTGAATTTTTTCATCAAACTTCATCCATACACTCCTTATATCATATAAAGACCATTTGAATCAAGAATGACCAAAATTTTTGGTTGTAAGGGCCTCAAACCCAAAACCCTAATTTTAGGTCATTTGTGTATGAGGCTTGATCCTGCCTGGGTGGCTCTGCAATCTCTTGTGATCTTTTGACTTCAAAGAACCCTTGGGGGTACAATATGACCTTAGAACACTCAAGGATATTCTTGTCATGCTTCATGGCCTCTGAGATACCTCATACTCTCTTCAAGATTCATCTGATCACAAACCCTAATTGTGTAGAGATGCAATGAGATGTTAAAGGTGAATATGCAATATAAGATGTAATGATATGTTATGCAATATGTGTGATCATAAGCCAAGGCATAAGAAAGGGAGGGGGGAAATTTGGGGTGTTTATAGTGTTGATCAAGGTGTGATCAACATGTCTTGTTCTCTTGAGGACAGTTTATTTTTTGTCCTTGCTGTAGGAGTGAAGTACCTGAGCTTTAAGGGGTGTGATTTCAGAGAGACTCCTTGTACATGAAGTTCAAGTTGTGCCAACTGGTGGAGTTGACTGATGTGAATATAGCTTATCAGTAGCTATATTATGTGTATAGACATCTCAAGTCAGACAGTCTGAATATTGGGTCTGAAGGAGAAGTCTGTTGAAGTGTTCCAGCTGCTGCTTGTTTGTGTTTTGGCCTGATCAACTACTAATGGTTGATTCCCTTGTGTTTACCTGCATGACCTTATGTGGAGGTGTTTATGACTAATATTGATGTCTGAAAGGATTTTAAAACATCATCTCAGAAAGTATCAGATGCCTGCAGAAGAAGAAGTCAGACTCATGTCCTACCTTATGTGAGAAGGTAATCCTATCTGACATATAGTGAATACCTTGACAGGAGACTTGGTGTTTGTCTATTATTTTTATGATGCATTAAAGTGAATACTTTGACGGGAGACTTAGTATTTATCTGGGAAGTATGCATATATATAGTATAAATCTTATGGTTTAGAAAGTGTACTGAGAAACTAATGCTTATCTTCAGAAGGAATTGTGGTTGTTCTTATAAGGGGGAGTTAAGAAGTGATATTTGTGGTTTATTGGTTCAAGGATGTAGATTATTGTATAGTGTGTGCAGCTGGAGTTTTGTTCTTCCCATGACAAGGAAGGTTTGTATAATCATGAAGTTATAATTGATAAATCATCAAGGCTTTATGAAGATTTCTTTTCTCAGGGAGAAATGTCATCCTTGGTATAGCTACAAGGTGTAGTTTTGAACTATTCCTTTTGAAGATTCAGACAGTGGCAGGTTTGAAGACTTTGGAGAAAACAATGGAAGTTTCTAGTCAATATATGATATTGGAAGGATTTTCTGTATAATCAACAGAATGGAAGTTGTTTACTCAAACTTGGTTGATGAATCAAGTCTATGAGAGCATGGAACTCTTGTTCTGTAAAGGAAGGAGGGCGACATTTTCTCCAGCTTGAGTATATTACTTTAGAATTAAGCTATCAGTTATTCGATAGTGGGTAATATTACCAAATTGATCAAGCTCTTTTGCTTGTACTCCTACCCAGTAAATCCGGTAGTTGAGAATTCTTTTAACTTCTACAAATTTTTCTACCTAGTAAACAGGTAGTAGAGGTTATATTTTTGTCGTGCTCCTACCTAGTAAATCAGGTAGTTGAGAATTTTTGTCTACCCAGTAAAAAGGTAGTGGAGGTTATCCCTCTTTGTTTTGCTCCTATCCAGTAAATCGATAGTCGAGTCTCTTATTTTCCTACCCAGTAAACCGGTAGTTGATGATTCTTTCCCAACTCGGTATTCCTCCATTTTTTTGGACTCGAATACTTTGTTTGGTTGATATTCTCTGGCAGAGCATTTACTCTTCCTCGTTAAATATTTTACCTTGGTTATATCATTTTTTTTCCCAAGTTGAGTCAGCTATCCAGTGATTTATTTTCCTGGTGAACTCTCATGTTGTCTGTTTTTTTTTCCAGCAGGATTTTTCATTTGTGTCCCCAAGCTTTTTTGCTTTCTTCTGGTGGTCGTTTTCTCCCCCACAGAGATCTTGGGTTTGCATATCATATCATATTCATATCATGTTCTCTTAGGAAAAAATTGGTTTTTTCTGTATTTAAGTCTCTCCCATCTTGCAGAGACGAAGATGTCAATCTTCATATCTCCATATTGAAGAAACTTAGATAGGAGTAGCTGTAACACCCTAAGTTTTGCCCTAAGATTTATTCGCATTTCATCTGCATTTTTCATACAAACAAGATCGCACTGGTTGCTCGATTTCTTCTTGGGTGCAGGTTTATACCTCACAGGGGATCACCATTGCTTTTGTTTTTACTTGCTTTCATTTGTTTATATTTACTAACCTCTAATCAAATACCAAAAATATGTTGCAGTCTGCTTCTTCTTCTTCTCTGTGTTGCAGGATTTCAAAGACAGGGCAATGATCTCAATTAATATGTAGTTGTTTAGTTATGATTCGATCCAGATGGAAGTTTGACCTAATCTTGGTCAAACTATCAGAAGATTTATTCAACTGGAAGTTATTTGTTCCAGTGGTTTATTTCTAAGACAATGCGTATTCAAAAGTTCAAGTTGTGTTGTGTGTTGGAAATCATCAGTTTATCAGGCAGTGTTATGTTTGAAGTTCGGTTTGAATCTTCATGTTTATCATTTATTTCAGTTCATTAGTAGTTCATGTGTGGATTTATTTTTCTCAGCAAGAATTCAAATAATTCAGGCAATTTTCAAACGATCCAAGTGGTGTTGGTTTAATTTGCAAATATTCATGGTTCAGGAGTGACTGTGTTCAGTTTAATCAGTGGCTTGTAAAAAATAAAGATTTTGTTATGGGCTTAAAATCAAGACTTCATCCATTATCCATTTTTTCCACTAAACCATTTTATTTTTCCATAACCATTTCCAATTATCATTTAAATCCCTTTCTACCCTTTTATTATTCAACTTTCATAAATCCAACTTCCGATTTTTATTCAAAAAAAATTAACACCCATTTTATCCATCATTATTTTTTTTAAAGAATCGAGTTTTTATTTTTTTTACCATCTCATATTTCCAATGCCAAGTTTATCATCCATTTTCCATTATCCAAACTCATAACAATTAGTCCATACACTTAAGCCCACCATTATAAAAGTTTATACCAAAAAATAAAAAAATAAACCAATTGAGGCCCACATTCCAAATTTTTCAGCCAAAACATGCTCATCCCATAACCATTACAAAAAAAATTAAAGAAATTTATCAAGCCATCACAGCTTCAGCCTACATGATTATTGATTCCAAGCCACAAACACCCCATCAGCTGCTAACAAGCCATCAGCCGAGGCATTCCACAACACAAGCCATCACACAAACTGCTCACATCACTACACACACGCACATGTGATTGAAGCATTCCACAAGCCAAGCTGAAACACACACAGGTATCACGCAACACACAAAAATGCAGTGGAAGCCGTAAGTCAAAACGCATGCAAGTTGCATCAAAAGAAAAAGCTAAAGTTAAAACGCAGTTGATACGCGCATCAAAATGAAGCCAACTTACACCTGAAACGCGGAAATTCAAAATACAAGTATCACAACTTCAGCACATGAACAAAATACATTGAATCACAACCTACAAAAGCAAAACTCAATTGAAATAAAAGACAACAACACGTTGAACCTGCAAAACGCAAGGGCCAGGTGAATAAAACGCACAAGCTGAACGAAGAGCAACACGCGGTTTGCACACTGGTTTTGACAAAAATTCAAAACACATCACTCACCAAATAAAACACAGTCGCACATCTCACTCGTTCTTCTATAAATTGGAGCTCCTCCTTCTTCAATTTCAAGCTTGAAAAGCCACTCACCACCCTGCAAGATTAAAATTCCAATTCAAGCTTCAGAACCACTCCCCCAATCCATATTCATCACCTTCAAACCATCAATTTCTTTAACCTGCAAATTCATACACAACCCTTCAATTTTCCTTTAATCTCCCCTTGTTATTTGCGACTGAGAAAGAGAAGAAAAAGAACGAGATCGGTGCAAGGGAAATTGAACGAGTTGAGAGAGAGGAAGCAACGAAGAAGATGACGACGCGGTTGATTTGTTTTTTTTCGGCGAATTGTTTTCCACAGAGAGGCCAACGATTCATTTTGAGGTACCGTCGTGTGCCATGAAGAAGAAGAAGTTGCGGGTTCTGTTTACTTTTGCTTTCCCTTTTTTTTAAGACTTTGTAATTTTGCTTTGGGCCTTAGTGCCATTTTTTATCCATATTATAGTTTCCTCTTCACACCTCATTGTGTTGTGTCTGTCCCCTCCTTCCTTGGCTTATTTTTATCTTTTTTTATTATTTATTTTAATTTCTAATTCCTCTTTTTTTAAATTGTTTACTATTTCCCTTTTCTTTAAGTATTTTCTATTATTTTTTTTGAATTGGAGTCATTTGATAAAATCTTAAAAAATATATATATTTTTTAGTACTTCATTTTATTTTATTTTGGAATTTTATATAATTATTTGGTTTTTTTGGATTTTATATTAGATCCATTTTCTTTCATCTCCTTTTATTTTTGGTCGATGAAATCTCCGATTCGACGATTATTGGTTTTCGAAGATGTTTAATCTTCATTATTTCAAATCTGTTGATAAATGATCATTTGGATCATTCTCCGTACTTTAGGATCGTGATAGATTGCATTCAATAATTCAATGTGAAATCTCGATTAAGATTAGACCGTTACCACTTTTTTTTTTCATGCGACATGTTGTCGAAGGATGATCCATTATATCATTTCTCTAACATGTATTAGCACAAATATTTTCCACCTTAATTGGTGGTGGCCGGCCTCATTTGTAGGGTAATTACTTCGTAAATTACTCGGAGATTGCTTAACATAGACCTAAATGTGTCCCGACTTCGAAATAAAATCTAATTGGGTACTTGCACTTTCGTGGACCGGATCTCTTGTTGATCGCGTAATCCCAAAGTGGTTAATCATATTACATTAAGAATCGAGACTTGATGCGTAGGTGCTTTGGGTCTCCCAATCGCCTTTCAAATTTCATTGAATTCAGTTCGATTTTCCTTGATTAATCGCTATAGTGTAAGATGCTAAGCGGATCCGGTTGCCTTTCAATTTTGGTTGCACTTTTGGTTGTGGTTGATTAAGTTCACCATACCATTATTATTATGTAAATATTATTATATTACTACTATACTAGTATTTTATATTTTTTTGCACTTTAATTGTCTTTGTTTTATTTCTTGCACTTTAATTGCTTTTATTTTTTATATGCTTTATTATGTTGTATTCATCCATTATCATGTTTAAATTTCTTGCTATTATTTTGATTGTGTGATTTTCTATTGGTCCATTTGGACATAAAACATTAATAAAGGATAAAATTTCTATAAAAAAATGTGTGATCTTAACTTTGGACTAATGGTTACTATCCTTGGCATTGGAATGGAAGTGTTGGACTTAGATTTTAGGATACCTTTTCCTTGGTCTTAATCTTCATAAAGATCGAAGCTTACCTTTATTTGGCCATTTGCTAGCTTATAAGGATGGAACTCTTATGCACATATTTGAAAGTATCATCAAGTTTGGTTAGATCTTTCTTCCTTCATCTCCTTATTTTCTTTTTTAGGATAGTCCCTTCATCTCCTCCCATTCTTTAATTTTCAAAATCATCTCCCTTTTTCAAAGGATTCATTCTTTCTAAATCGTCACATCTTTAATAAACAAAACCTTGACTTTTGTCAAGTGAATTTTACTCTTTCTTTTCTCTTTAAAAATCAATGAATTTAATCATTTTGACTTTAATTCAAAAAAATAAAAAGAACCAAACTCATTCAAATTGTTTTGTGCCTTGGTGCACTTTTGTTTGTTTTCCTTAAAAAGTGTCGATTATGAGTCATTATTCTTTAGTCGGGTGCAAGTCTCTCAATCTTCATGGTTGTAGTTTGATGTAATTGAGTCTCTTATCATATGTGGGGGTTTAGTGGCATACTCGTCGATTTTATCCGAGTTGGCTCCCTCCCCATAATGATGTATGAGTCCATGCCTTTATTATCATGGTAGATTTGTTTGGTTATCCACTTGAAGATGACAAATTATTTTCACTTAATAAAATGAATCATAACCCACCCTTTTCACTATTTGTACCATGAACTACGGGGTTTTGATCTTGCATTGCACTTTGTGGGTACGTAGGCATGAGGTGGTAAACCTCTCCAATCACAAAAATATTAAAAAGTAATTCTTTTCTCATCCCTCCACTCACATTTTACAAACCATTTTCAAACCAAAAGCAGTAAATTTTTCAAAGGGCTCCCGTGGAGTACCACAGACATTTTGGGTGCGTAAAACCTTCCCATTGTGTAACCTATCCCCTTACCCGTTTCTCTGTTGTGTTTCTTTAGCTTTTATCTTTTAGATTTCATTAGGATTTATTCGCTCTTTTTTCCTTTTCCTCTTGGAATAAAATAAAAGCGTGGTGCCGACTCTGTTTACTTTAAGTTAAACTAATTAATAGTTTACACTAATGTTTTTACCGCTACATAAAAGTGGCGACTCTGTTGGGGAGTAATCTCTAAGTGGATTTGGCCTACTTTGATTTATTTACTGCTTTGGTTTGATTTGTTTGTTATTTGTTTGTTCTGTTTCGGTTTTGATGATCCTCTGTGAGTGAGATAGATTCTAACCCGGATCTGAGTTGAACTTATGATAGGACGACGATATTCGAAGCGATAAGCGATGGAGTAGTCCAAAGCTATATCAATTTGATAATCTCCACTCGGTTAGGCTCTCTTGGATTATCAATGTCATGATGAGTAACCATACGTGGCATTATTTTCCGACCTTGAGCTGATCATACTGAGGACCGTAGAACCCTTAACCCATCCAAGCCATTTAGGAACGTAGTGCAGAAACCATCCGGGTGTAAACCTAAGGTGGTTGTCACGCGATACTACCGATAATATTATTGGTTGGGGTGTAAACCATCCGGGTTTTAAGAATCTTATTGGCTGGGGAGTAATCTAACGTACCGATAATATTCAAAAGTTGGTTGTTAACTCCGGGCACCTCTGTTAGCACCCTTTTGGTTTTCTGCAGGTACAATGAAGACAAAACTTTAGTACTTGCCTGTGTGGGTGGTGTCATGTTACCTTGAATTCATGCTCGTGACTCGGAACCTAAAATTGTGTGCTTTGTGTGATCTTGTTTGTGGTTGTTGCATACATGCACTCATGCATTCATGAGCATTGTTTTTGAGATTTCAAGGGACTCATAAGGAACTTTTGCAAAAATTCAGATGTCTATGGTTATGAATTTTGAAAGGAGGAACACAAAGAAGTACACTTTCAAGAATCCTAATCTAGTATAGCTGAGAAATCTAGGAGCATTGGTGGTTGACACCCAGGAGTTCCGGAAATGTTATGGAAAGCTCTTGTTTATCTTGGATACCGATGTACCAGAGGGGATTCTCCCTACCTTAGCTTAGTTTTATGATTTGTTGCATCATTGTTTCACCTTTACTAATTATCAGCTTGTGTCGACCTTAGAGGAGTACTCTCATTGGATGGGTTTACCTATTTTGGACAAGGAATTTCTTTTCAGTGGTTTAGAGAAGGAGCTTACAACCAAAGTCATCGCCAAAGCCCTTTTTCTCAAGGAGTCTGATCTTAATGGGAAGTTTCTTCCAAAAGGGAGTGTTCGTGGTATTAATGCTAAGTTCTTGATGGGGAAAACTTTTACTTCTCTTACTTTGGGTCATAAGGATGCATTTGAGGCTATTCTTGCTTTGTTGATTTATGGGATTGTTTTATTTCCTAACTTAGATAGTATTGTGGACGAGAATGCCATTCAAATTTTCTTGAAGAAGAATCTGGTACCTACTTTTCTTGGAGACATGTATCATGCTTTTCATTATAGGACCTCCAAGGGTGATGGAGAGATTGTATGTTGTGCGCCTCTACTCTATAGGTGGTTTATTTCGCACCTACCAAAGTCTGATGTCTTCAAGGATAATAGAGAGAAGCGAAGATGGTCTCAAAGGATTATATCTCTTTCTCATAAGGATATGACTTGGTATTGTTCCCATTATGATATTGGAGTGCTTATTGGCAGTTGTGGAGAGTTTCCTAACGTACCTCTTCTTGGTACATGTGGGGGAATTAGTTACAACCTTATTCTTGCTAGGCGACAGTTGGGATTTTGTTTGAAGGACATACCAAACAACCTTTCCTTATCCCGTTTCTTCTTTCTTAATGGTGCAGATCATGTAGAAATGAAGAAAAAGGATTGCTCATTCTTGGAATGCGGTTCATCGGAAAGAGAAGGGTCAACTGGGAAGACAACAACTTGCTCCTTCCGAGTGTTACATCCAGTGGGTTCGATCTAGGGCTTCTAAGCTCAAGATGCCTTATTCACCCGAGGAGCCTTTGTTTCCTATACTACCATTGTCCGCTTTTCTTCCTCCCGTTGATGAGAAAGTTTCTCTTCAAGAAGAGTTGGACAAGATGAAGAAAGAGAAAGAAGAATGGCTACTTCATAAGACTACGATGAAAGATCAACAAAAAGAGAAGGATGATCTCATTGAGTTACTTGAGAGGCGTGTTACAAAGAGGCCAATAGAAGATTTATCTTCCTCTAGTACTCCATCTACAATTCATCCTACGTCCGGTGCTTGGAAGGCCATTGTTGACCAGTTGGTGAATGGTATGGAAGACATGGAGAATCGGTACAAGAAAGAGATTAAGAGGATTCGCATGAAGTACCAGCCAGGATTCAGATCTTCTTCGGATGTGATCCCCTAGGCCTAGTTTTACTTTTTCTCTCATGTATTAGGATTGTTGAGGCTTGTACTTCACTTGTAATCCTTACTTTGATTTTAATGAGAATGAGTTTTTAATTACTTCAAAAAGTGTTTCTTTATAAATATTGCAATTTATCTTATAGTCCTTTGAAATCTTTACATTTGCATACGCATACCATACATCATGCCCGCATTGGTCTTGCTTTCTGAGTGTTGTCCAGGGATCTTATGTTGTTTCTTGATCTTCATTTAGTTCTCCTGTCAAGCTGAATCACAAAGTTGATACTCGAGCTAATCATAAGAAGATGTCAGAAACCTTATAACAAGAGAATCGCGAGCTGCACGAAGAAGTTGCATATCTGAGGGAAAGCTTGGAAAGAGTTACTGCCATTTGGTGGCTGCTCAGAATTAGCCACCTCCTCCTAATACTCCTGTTCAGAATACATTCATCTCTAAGATTGTCACTGCATCAATTCCTGCTGAAACTGTCCTTTCTCCTCACTATCTCATGCCTTCTAGCACACCGTGGGGCATGCCGGTTGATTTTATTCCTGCTGGTTATCATCCTCCTCCTCCTGAGACTCCTACATTTAATACTCTTCCGCCAGTGATGACTGCTCTTCCGCCAATGTTGACTACTGATTTACCACGCTGAGCCCAGTGAAGGCGCTGGTTTGATTGAAAGACTTAATGATTTTCAAGGTCGTTTTAATGAGATACAAAAGGAGATGAGAGCCTTGAAGCATAAGGATTTGTTCAGAAACGATGCCTATGATCTCTGTCTGGTTCCCAATGTCAAGGTTCCGTGCATGTTCAGGTTGCCTGAGTTAGAGAAGTATAAGGGCAACACTTGTCCTCTGAGTCATTTGACTATGAATGCTAGGAAGATGTCTGCTCAGACAGTCAATGATCAGTTGCTGATTCATTATTTCCAGGATAGCTTGACTGGTGCTGCCATGAGATGGTACATGAGTTTGGATAATAGCCAAATCAAGACTTTCAATGATTTGGGAGAGGCTTCTGTTAGGAAATACAAGTATAATGTTAATATGGCACTTAACAGAGATCAACTCCGCGTTATGTCCCAGAAGGACAAAGAAACTTTCAAAGAGTATGCATATAGATGGCACGAGCTAGCAGCTCAGATTGTTCCTCCTTTGGAAGAGAAAGAGGTGACAAAGATATTCTTGAAGACTTTAGGTTCTTTCTACTATGAGAAGATGATAGCAAGTGCTCCTTCCGATTTCACCGAAATGGTGAGTATAGGGATGCGACTAGAAGAAGGTGTCCGTGAGGGACGATTGAACCAAGAGAGTAGTAATGGCTCGAGCTCTAGGAGGTTCAATTTTGGTAAAAATAAAGAAGGTGAGACTAATGTTGTGTCTCGTGAAAGTTACAGAAGACCTCGTGGTCGGGAAAATCGTCATCAACAGCATGTAGCTTCTGTAACTCCGATGATTAATGTGACTCCAACTGTGCCAACAGCTCCAAAGTATCAGTCTCGTTATCAACAACCTTCTGTGCAATAGAGTGGTAATCAACAGGTTCGTGCTAAGCCATGTTTTGATCTTATTCCCATGTTATATGCGGATTTTCTTCCATCTTTGATTGCAAAGAATCTTGTGCAAACGCGTTCTCCGACTCCAGTTCCAGAGTCTATCCCAGGTGGTATAAGCCAGAGGCTCACTGTGTTTTTCATCAAGGTTCCCCGGGGCACGATATTGAGAACTGTTATCCATTGAAGTTTGAAGTGCAGAAATTGATAAGGAGCAATATTTTGTCCTTCAATGATGTTAATCCAAATGTGAAGACAAATCTGCTTCCGAAGCATGGTAATGCGTCTGTGAACATGGTTGATGGTTGTCCTGGTTTGTTCAAAATTTATGAGGTCCGCCATATTCAAAGGTCTTTGGTTGAGATGCATGCTTTTTTAAGTGAATATCACGATATTGATCATGATTATGCTGGTTGTTGTATATGTTCGGTGAACCCTCGTGGTTGCGTGATTGTTAAGAGAGACATTCAAAAGATGATAGACGATAAGTTGATAGAAGTGACAGCAAAAAGAGATGAGTATGAAAATGAAGTGAATGTTATTATGCCTCAGTTCAATATTCCTGAGAAGGTTGTTCCTGAGAAGGTAGTTATTTCTTTTGATAGCCGCAAATATGTTGTTACTCCATTGGTAATCAATTTGCCTAGTCCAATGCCATATAAGTCTGATAAAGTTGTTCCGTACCGGTATAATGCTACAACGATAGAAAATGGTAAGGAAGTTCCTATTCCTTCTCGAAAGTTTGTGGTTAGTATTGCTGATGTAACAAAGGTTACTCGAAGTGGTAGAGTTTATGCTTTGGATCCTCCGAAGAGAGCTGAGGATACAAGTGCGAATAAACATATTATGGATGTTGTTGCCCGATCAGGCCAATTCGGTTATAATGAAGATGAGGTGTTGAAATTGATAAAGAATAGCGAGTACAACGTTACTGAGCAGTTGTTGCATACTCCGTCAAAAATATCAATTTTATCACTCTTAATATGCTCTGAGGCTCATAGGCAATCTTAACAGAAGATTCTTGATCAAGCTTATGTTGACCACGATGTGATTGTTGATCAGTTTGATAGTATTGTGGCTAATATCACATCGTGCAACAATCTGAGTTTTTGTGATGATGATTTGCCTGAAGAAGGAAGGAACCATAATTTGGCTCTGCATATTTCAGTAAATTGTCAGGAAGATGCTATGTCTAAAGTGCTGGTTGATACTGGGTCTTCTCTGAATGTGATGTCGAAGTCGACTTTGTCAAGGCTTGCGTACCAAGGTTCTCCCATGAGGCATAGTGGGATTATTGTGAAAGCTTTTGACGGATCGAAGAAGACTGTGATTGGTGAAGTTAATCTTCCTATTCTTATTGGACCGTTTATATTCCAAATTGCTTTTCAAGTAATGGATATACGTCCCACTTACAGTTGTCTCCTTGGAAAACCCTGGATTCATGAGGCAGGAGCTGTGACATCTACTCTCCATCAAAAACTGAAGTTTATGAAAGATGGGAAATTAGTGACTATTGATGGTGAACAGGCGATGCTAGTGAGCAATTTGTCATCTTTCTCCTATATTGATGTTGAAGAAGAGGTGGGAACTTCATTCCAGGCTCTTTCTGTTGTTGATAATGCTGCTAAGAAGAATGTCATGCATATGTCTTCTCTCAAGGATGCTTTGCGCGTACTTGAAACTGGTCGATCTGACGGTTGGGGACGAGTTATTGATGCTGTTGACAACAAAGAAGGATTTGGTATTGGCTTTGCACCAGGTGTGGCTCTCAAATACCCGAAGACTATTCAAGAAGGATTCCGAAGTATTGGATTTATCAATGATCATTCTGCTGCTGCCATCATTGAAGATGATGAAGATGAAGAAATGCCTAACTTTGTTACGCACAGAAAGATTTGAAAGAACTGGATTGTTGTTGATGTTCCTTCTATTGTTCATGCTTCAAAGTATTTTGTTTTATTTTCTTTCAAAAATCCTTTCACTCTGCCCAAGGTGAAAATGATGTTTGTCGGGCTTTGTTTCAAATTTTATCATCATCAATAAAATGTTATTTTGTTATTTCCATATTTGTTTTTCCTTTTTGCTTTATTGTGAAAAATGGTAACATAAAAAACCCAAAATAATAATAATCACTATTTATTTACATGATGTTTGCACTTTTGTTCATACTTTAAAATTAAAATAAAATCATTGTGCAGATTGATTGATAAAGCCATTGAAAACAATGATCATATGCCCACTCCCAACTTTGAATTCCTTGTGTTCGAAGTTGAGGAAGAGGATGTTGAAGAGATTCCTGATGAGATTTCTCGGTTGCTTGAGCACGAGGAGAAGGTTATTTAGCCTCATGGAGAGTCTATAGAGATGGTTAACTTGGGTTCTGAAGATGATAAGAAAGAAGTCAAAGTTGGAGGATTGCTTGGTCCTGATGTTAAGAAGAGGATTGTAGAGCTTCTTAGAGAGTATGTTAATGTGTTTGCTTGGTCTTATCAAGACATGTCGGGTCTTGATACTGATATTGTGGAGCATAGATTGTCATTGAAGCCTGAATGTCCACCTGTGAAGCAAAAGTTGAAAAGAACTCATCATGATATGGCAGTAAAGATCAAAGAGGAGGTTTAAAAGCAGATTGATGCAGGTTTTCGTGTGACATCTAATTATCCTCAATGGGTGGCTAATATTGTGCATGTTCCAAAAAAAGACGGAAAAGTCTGAATGTGTGTTGATTACAAAGATTTCAATAAATCCAGTCCAAAAGATGATTTTCCATTGCCACACATTGATGTGTTGGTAGATAATATAGCTAAGTTTGATGTGTTCTCTTTTATGGATGGATTTTCCGGTTATAATCAAATAAAGATGGCACCCGAGGACATGGAAAAGACCACATTTATTACACCATGGAGAACATTCTGCTACAGAGTGATGCCCTTTGGATTGAAGAATGCTGGTGCGACATACCAAAGAGCTATGACCACACTTTTCCATGATATGATGCACAAAGAAATTGAGGTATATGTTGATGATATGATCGCTAAGTCGAGGACTAAAGAGGATCATGTTGAACATTTGCTGAAGTTGTTTCAGAGGTTAAGGAAGTTTAAGCTTCGTTTGAATCCGAATAAGTGCACGTTTGGTGTACGTTCTGGAAAGTTGTTAGGTTTCATTGTTAGCCAAAGAGGCATTGAAGTTGATCCTGATAAAGTGAAAGCTATCCAGGAAATGCCTGCTCCAAGAACTGAAAAGCAAGTAAGAGGATTCTTGGGTCGTTTGAATTATATTTCGAGGTTTACCTCTCACATGACTGCCACATGTGCTCCGATCTTCAAATTGCTTCGGAAAGACAAAGGTTGTGTCTGGACAGATGATTTTCATAAGGCGTTTGAAAGTATCAAATAATATTTGCTAGAACCTCCTATTTTGTCTTTCCGGTGGAAGGTAGACTGTTTATCATGTGCTTGACTGTGTTGCAAGATTCCATGGATTGTGTGCTTCGTCATCAAGATGAATCTGGAAGAAAATAATATGAAATTTACTACTTGAGTAAGAAATTCACTGATTGTGAGTCTCGGTATTCCATGCTTGAAAAAACTTGTTGTGTCTTAGCTTGGGCTGCAAAGCGTCTTCGCCAGTATATGCTGAATCATACAACTTGGTTGATCTCTAAAATGGATTCGATCAAGTATATATTTGAAAATCATGCTTTGAATGGGAGGATTTCTCGTTGGCAAATGTTGTTGTCAGAATATGATATCGAGTACCGAGCTCAAAAAACTATAAAAGGTAGTATCTTGGATGACCATTTGGCACATCAACCGATTGATGATTACCAGCCTATTGTCGCTCCCGACAAATGAAAATGGATCATATGAAGGTACAGACGCGAACGGTCGGCGAGGGGAACAGTGAGAACACACAGCCGTGAACTCACTGGAGATGAATAGAGTCGCCAGCTAGGCATTTTTATCCCGGAGGAAAGGCAATGCTGCATAGACCTAGAAAAAGATGGATAAGACGGTTGCGAACCAGAGAGACTGAGAAAGGGGGTTGGTTACAACCTGGGAAGGTATTAGCACCCAGATTGTCCGTCGTACTCGACGGGATCCACGCTTAAAAGATTTGTGTTTTAAAGGGGTAGTGTCAGTGCAATCTGTGTATAAAATAGCTGGAAGAGATGTACAGGTGTCAGTGTAAAAGAGAGTGAAGTGTATAAATGAAGTGTCAGTGTAAGAATGAGAATGAATTGCTCAAGATTATGAGGCTTAAAGAAATGAGCTGGAAAGAGGGGGAATGTACAGAGACTTTTGTTCGATAACCGTTAAGTTATGCCTACGTATCCTCTCGTGCAATGAGGAAGTCAGAACACCGTAGTTCGACCCAAAGAGACTGAAAGGTGAATTGACTTGATGAACTGCTTGCTTGTCAATGCTCAAGTGTATGACCTGTCTGGCTCAGGTGCAAACTGTCTTGCATTAGACGGAAGAAGCGAGTTCTCGTTTTGTGAGTGAAGGTGATGAGAAAAGAATCCCAAAGGAGACGATTATTGTTTGTTTTTGTGTTTTCAGTCTTTTATTGCTTTTGAAAGTTTGTCATAAGTTAATGAGCTTAAGTCTAAACCAATGGATTTAGTAAACTCATCACATCTTCCCTCTGATTAGGGGTAATGAGAATACCTTAAGTGTGAAGTCAGATTCTCACACTTAATCATCTATGGTGTAGGATTAAGATCATTAACCTACTTGTGATTATTTAGATGTTTTTGGTGTTTTTGTTTAGTGTTGAGTAATGAGGTTAAGCCGTGATCAAGGATTAAACAGACTCATTACACCATCCTAATAGAAGGATAATAGATGAGAATGTTTAAGCTGAGGAAAGCTCCTCAACTTAATCCATGATTAAGGATTAAACTTATGACAAAACAAGCCTTTGATTAAGTGAATTTTATTTAATGGTATGATGATGAAGTGAGTTTTATGATTTGTAAGACAACTTGAGGGGGACTTGTCCATTAACACTAGGGTTAGTCCTTCTTAACCACTTAAGGAAGAATTAGAACCCTAACGCAAGGCCCAAGTTACAAGTGTAATGTCTTGATGATTATTATGTGGATTGATTAAGAGATTTAAACACATTAAGGGTTTAACACTTAGGACTAAAGTTATACACTCCATCCTAAGAGAAGGATGCAGGTATAAGCTTAATCACAAAGCCTTAAAGCCTTTAGGGTTTAATCCCTGATTATGAGGTGAGAAGAGAGGACTCAAAGAGAGACACAAAGGCAAAACTATGAGTGGGAAAAGTCTAATCCTAATATTCACATGCTCGGATGGTCCTAGGTTAGTGAGGCTTACTATCCTAAAGAAGGAGAAGAAATAAGAAGAGAAAGGAGAAGCTCCATGGTGGCCTAAGCACACCTCCAGTCGAGAAAGAATAAGAGAAGAAGATGAGGAAAATGAATTAAGATAAATAAGAAATAAGATAAGAATAAGAGAATGCAATATGGAGATGAAATGAAATATGTACAAACAGAGCCTACACCAGTAGGACTTCCAGATGCAGTAGCATGCAATAGGTAAAATCGGGCCATAGCGTTACCGAACGGAGAAGGTCCGTTGCCTCTTTAATACGCGCAAAATAAATCCAGAATAAGTATCAAGAAGAAAATTTACTCAATCAAATCCAGAGATCTTATCAGAAGTCCAAACAAGGAAATGGGATCCAGCAGTTAAGCACGGGTATTAGTCATTAAATCCAAGCAAATCAGAATGTTAAATGTAAGCGTCCAACCTCAAAGTCAATCCTCAAAGGGGATAACAACAAGAACTGATCAAAACATTATCAGGAATTAAGCGCAACCTGCATCAAGAAAGCTCACCAGTCCCCACAAGATTATAAGTCACAAGATACAGACTAATCATTCTAAAAAAAATCAATAAGTAATCATAAATCTAAACCAAAAACTTTAAAATGTAATTCTATTCAAATTAACCAAAAATCTTTAGGAAAGTAATAAGAGAACAAAATTATTAAATAAACTCAAATGAATTAAATAATAAAAATTGACAATAACTGAACCAACTTCTAATTATCCTAAAATCTAATATTAATTAATTAAAAGAAGTTAACAACTAAATGAATAAACAAAAAACACGATAAGAAGCAAGAAAAATGTAAAGGGGCTGCGCCTGAAAATTGAGGCACTATCAGAAAATTCGTTTGGGCCTAGCCCAACATCAGCATATAAATGAACTTCTTTTAAAGAAAGAAAATGAGGATGGCGCTGGATTGGGGGGGTGCATTGAGTACAGCTTCAAAGGGCTTGTTGAGCCCACTTCCACTTCAACAACACATCAACAGCATAAATCCTGAAAAATAAAAAATAAAAAGATAAGAAAAGAATAAAATATAAAGCAAGTAATTATAAAAAATAAATTCAGAGTAAAACGTATAGTTGAAACAGGGGAGAGAAAACGCCCAAATCGAATCCTCAAAATGTAACCCTTCTCTTTCAAATTTTCGCCGTCAAACCAAATGATCCGTCGCGCCGTCCTCTTCAAACTCTGAGCCGCTCGCCGTCCGGCTATCTCTCCGTCGCGCCTTTGTGGCTCGTCAACGGTTTGTGTCTCATCTTCATCTCTCATCTCATCATCCGCTTCATCTTCTTCTATTTATTTTTTAATTTTTCTGATCTGTGTTGTTGGTGATGATGACGCGTTGATGCGGTTGGTCGATGATGTTCAGTAGTTGATGGAGGGTGGAGCTTTAAGGTTTTACGGTTAATGGTGATTAAAGGTGTTTGAGGGTTGGTGTGAGCTGAGTTAGGTTGATGTGATGAAGAAGAGGTTCGGTGAGTTTAGGTTTGGAGATTTGAAGGGCTGCGGTTTATGGTGATGAGAGGGAGGTCTGTTGCCGCTGTATATTGGTTGCTGTGTGTGTTCTAAAAAAAAAAAAAAAAAAAAAAACAGGGGCGTGTTTGGTGTTGGTTCGCAGGGATTATTTTTGGGGTGGTTTATGAGTTGGCTTTATGAAAGAATTGAAGGGTGGGTCGGCTGCGAGTTTGCAGAAGGTGATTGTGAAACTGGCTGCGTTTTGTTTGCCCCAGCTGGTTTTGGCTGCCGAAAATTTGTGTGCAGGTGCGTGCGTTTGGAGTTGTGGCTGAAAGCGAAAATGACGAGTTAAGTCGTGTTGTTGTTTATGAAACAGGAGTTGGCGGCGAGTTAGATGGGGAGTGATGAAGGTCGAAATGGTTTACAGGTTAAAGGTTAGTGTAAGGGTGGCGGTGATGTTTCCTTTCGGAAGGGCTCGAAGAGTGAGGTTCGGTTTGTTCTGTTTCGGTATTGTGAGCGGAAAGTGATTTGAAGATGAAGGAAGATTTTCGTGATGAAGAAAGGTGTTAAAGGATTATGGAGGATTTGAGATTTGAGGTTGAAGAGATGATGGAGAAAGGTTGATGGTTGTGCGATTTGCAAAAGTTTGGTTCAGGTTTGTTGTTGATTCGTCTCAAACCCCCTTTGTCTCACTCTTCTTCTTCTCTCCGTGATTCTGTTTCTGTTTACTGTTGATGTTGATGAGTGAATTTCAGAGTTGTTGAAGAGAGTTGTTGGAGTTGTGTTGATGCTGTTTTGTTTTTTTGCAGGTTTTTGATTGTGGGAGTGTTTTTTAGATGCTGGTTTTCAAAAAAAGTGATGCAAGGTGTTTGCTGTTGCTGAACTGGTTACGAGGATGAAGTGTTGTGTGATTGGTTATGAGGGTTTGATTTGTTGTGAAAAAGTGATGAAGAGTGAGAGCAAGAAAGTGAAGAATGCTGTATTTTGTTGCTATTTTAGAGTCAAAATGTGTGTATGTGTGAGTTAAGAAAAAAAAGTTTGTGAAAAAAAAAGAAAAGAGAAAGAATGAGAAAAAAAGAGGCGCTGCCTTCTCCCTCTCTTGGGATCAATGTTCTTATCTTTTATATCTAGGTCAAACAAACTCAAGCTTATTTTCTAATGGGCTTCTCATGACACTATATGGGCTATGCATTTTTTGGACGAATTGCAATGGGCTAGAAAAGAAATAAATAACAAAAGACTTGAAAATATATGAACTAAAAAGAAAATGGTAAAATTGTCTAATGGTCTTGCAATTAATTTGGATGAGATTAATGGATTATGGACAAAAATTGATAAAAAAGGAAAGAAATGTGGATTAAAATAGGTAAGTTATTTTGGATTGTGAGAAACAATAAATGGGCTTTTGTATTTGAGAAAGGAAATTGGATTGAAAATGAATTATGAATATTGATTTAAGGATTGGATAAAAATGGCTAATAAAAATGGATAGGTAAAACAACATGGATTTATGGATATGGGAATAAATGAAATGATAATAAAATAAAAACTTGGAATGAATTAACCCTTTGTGGAATGGAACGACCACCAGCAATATGTGCACAACCACACAACCTCGGTTCTCATCTTGAAACCAAACTTGCACTGCTTCCACGAAAATCAATGATTATTAACAATAATGCAGCTACCACTGAACAATTCACCATCAACACTTAATCTTGAAGAGATATCCTGATGAAGCAGAAATCCATGGTGACGAGCCAAATGCATAGGCGAAGAAACCTTACAAATGTGAAATCCTCGAGAACCAAATAATCAGGGAAATAAACCCTAATTCTGTAACATGAGTAATGAGAGGATGATGCCACTGATGGTTGTATAGCTGAAACTTTGAACTCTCTGATAATCCACAGATAAAAACGTGAAACCCAAATTCTTCAGAAAATGCGATCCCATGCCTTAGGAACTTATGCAAATGGTATGCGAAATGCGTATGAATGCAAAACGAAAAGCTGAAAGAAAAGAAAACCCAAGGGCAAATTTAGGGTGTCTACAGCTGCCCCTATTCAAGCAACTGTTAATCTGAAAAGGATGAGAGCAACGGCTATCAGACGTTCAAGATAAACAGTGATTGAATACCAAAAAGACCCCAAAATTTGCACTCATAGAATGAAGAAGAAAAGGGATATAGATTGTGAAAGAAAGTAAAGTATATTGTAAAGTGTGGGCGACGGAGGACGACCGTCGAGCAGAGGACGACTGCTGGGTAAAGAGCAATGACGGGGACGGCCGACATGCTGGGGATAAAAGGTAAAGCCAAGACGGGGACGGCCGACTAGCTAGAAAAATAAGATATCATGATGGGGACGGCCATCGAGTAAAGCTGCAAGATTCTCTGGGGATTAATGAAACATGACGGGGACGGCCATCAAGTTCATAAAGTGAAGTTACCAACGACGGGGACGGCCATCGGGCTAAAAAGAAAAGGGACCACGACGGGGACGGCCATCGGGTTAAAGAATAAATGAAATAATGATGAGGGACGGTCATCAAAGGTGAAGGACGATCACCTAGCAGGGGACGGCTGCTCTGAAAGGTTTATCATGACATAGGACGAATGTCAGATAACAAGATCAACGATGGGGACGGCCATCGGATAAAATGATGAAGGACGATCATCAAAAGGTGGAGGACGACCACCTAGCAGGGGACGGCTGCTAAATAACACGACACAGGACGAGTGTCGGATAGAAAATCAACGATGGGGACGGCCATCGGATGAGCATGATGGATGACAACCATCAAGAGGTGGAGGACGACCACCTAGCAGGGTACGGCTGCTCTCAGGGTTTATCATGACACAGGACGAATGTCAGATAAAAAGAAAATTGCTTCGTTGGCAATCTACCGGGGAATAGTAAACACGGACGAGTGTTTATATCCGAGAAACAAAAGGTACAAGTGTTTAGATGTATGTGTATAGATTAAAGATGCGGACGAGCATCCTTAAGACTATGATACGGACGAGTATCAGGTAGAAACAAACTGACATATGTTCAGAGATGATGATACGGACGAGTATCAACGGGTTAACAACGAACACGGACGAGTGCTGATTCTGAGGAGACTCTTCTGGGGAATAGTAGACACAGACGAGTGTCTATATTCAAGAAGACATGAGTGTTTGACACGGTGTATGGATTAAAGATGCGGACGAGCATCCTTAAGACTATGATACGGACGAGTATCCTGTAGAAACAAATACTTGACGCATGTTCTGAGATGATGGTACGGACGAGTACCAACGAGTTAACAAAGAACAAGGACTAATGTTGAATCTGCGGGGATGTAAATGGTATATATAGGATACGGACGAGTATCTGTATAAGTGTAGCATGAGTAGTGAATATGAGTATTGTATAGATGAGTGTTTACTGTTGGGGAGAGTGACACGGACGAGTGTCGAAAGAAGAAAAGTAGTATGAACAAGTATCTGATATACAAAGTGTTTAGGTAATTATGCTGGGGAAGGTGACACGGACGGATGTCAAGAAAGTTATATATACAAGTATCTGTGAGTGCAAAGGGGACGCTTTGGCTTTATGCTGGGGATATGACACGGACGGGTGCCATAAGGAGTATATACTGATGTTTGGGAGTGTGAGGCAACTGTTCTAGCTTTAACTCTCCGCTGGGGAATCTGTGAAGCATTCTGTATACTGCTGACGGGTTGAAAGCTTTTGACTCTGATGGGAACGAAGTGTTGGCAACCTGAATCTTGTTGGAGAGGTTTTCATTGGAGGAAAGACGGCTCTGCGTGAGGTATACTTCGTTTAACTGTTTTGAACATCTGCTAAGGATCTGATCATCCTGCTCTGACTCCACTGGGGAGAATTTCTTCTTGCTCTGCTGGGGGAAATCCCTTGGAAATGAGAATCCCGATGACTTTATGGGGAAAGATCATCTTTAGACTTGGCTAGGGAAGATGCTTGATCACACAATCCCGCTGAGGAGGGAATTCTGATAATTCTAACTTGGTGGGGAAGCAAGGCCTTCAGCTTCCTGTTGGGAAAACTTCATTGTGGAAAGATATGTCTGCTTGGGGACGAGAACGATTCAATTAGCCTTGAAGTTCTGTTGGGGATATCGTCTGCTCTAGCTCAGCTGGGGATGTGTCAACCCTCTGGCATGGTTGAGAAAAGATTTGGCAATGCTCTGCTGAGGAGAGACTTTGCTGGAGAATCAAAATATGCCCCAAGTATAGCATAACAGCTGTGTTGGGAAGATATGCCAATGAAAATTGGACTTTGACTGAATGCGAATAACCAACTCCTCATGAGGGAATCCTGTCGGCTGAAAGAAGATATTTATGCTCGGGGAAGAAATAAACTTCCAATGCCCTGCTGGTAAAATAAATACCAGACATTCCCTGAGAATTAACACAGTGCTTCAAACTTCTGAGCTCAACAAAAGCATTACTGATCATCCTGAGTGAACTATCATTCCCTTAACTCCTCAATTATACCATACTGCATCATCCATAAAAAGATTGTCCTTAGAGGATTTTACAGAAGACTTGGCATCCAGAATTGCCCCAGTGTCTTCAAACTCTCGCAGAAATTCAACAAGTCTTGAGATAACTGCCCCAGACTGCGTCTTGAAATGATTCTTGCCCCACATCAGAGCTAAAACAGAAACCATGCGGTATGAAGATGCAATGCAAATGATGTACAATGCAGACGTATGCTCATAACCAAAGATATGAAACAAGGATGGTTGGGTGCTGGGGCCAGGTTGATAGATATTTTTGGTATATATATATGTATTTTTTTTGGTTGCCAAGCAATTGGACTTTGAAGGTGAAATACCAGACGAGAACTGGTTTATTAAAGGTAGGCCAACAGACGAGAACTGATGGGCAAAGAATAAGTCGTCAGACGAGAACTGACTACTTGGGGTTCATTGTCAAACGAGAATTGACTCCGAAAACGAATGACTACCAGACGGGAACTGGCGTTCGACAGGCTAAATGAAAGGGTGACCAGACGAGAACTGGTAAAAAGATTCGCCTACCAGACGAGAACTGGTATTTGAAATTGGTTTGCCAGACGAGAACTGGACTTTGGGTTTGTCTGCCGGACGAGGACTAGACTCTGAAAAGTTTGCCAGACGGGAACTGGACTTTGAAAAGGCTTGCCAGACGAGAACTGGACTTTGAAAGGTTGATAAGCTGGGGTTACGAGGCCCTGGATGTGAGATCTGATGTTGTGGGGGTTATGCTCAATGCAATGATGATGCATATGCTCTATATGCGACATGAATAACGTATGCCCATGATTTATGCAATGATTATGAAAGGCCAGAAAAACTCCCAAGGATGGGGAAAAAAGTCATAGGTGACAAGGCTTCTGGTTGAGAAGGGTGACAAAGGCGACGGTGGGTAGCATGATTTCCCGACACTCGTCTTGAACTTGAGATTACCGATACACTTGCTCTGCATAGCTAAAGTTTTCCCCTGTTGGGTGAGTCTCTGAACTGACTATCACTGATTATCCAATTCTTGGAATAACAGACTTGGATGCTCTCTCGAGGAGAGTTGCCTCTAGTGAACTCTGGATGTGTCCTGCCCCGGTATGAGCGTGGGAGCGACTTGACTCATTCTGACTGAGCATTGGAAGAATTGACCCTTAGTCAACGGAAACTCCGGGTGTCCTGCCCCTGTTTGGCAGATTCAGCTCTGATCAACTGACTTTGAATGACGTTCCTCGATCAACTGATGCTTAGGAACTTGCTTTACCCTGACGGATACCTTGATCGACAAAACCACTGGATAACATGCCCCTGATTCATAGGCCAGCACGATGCGCTTGATTCTGGTCATCATTGTTGAATGATCAAGTTTTCCTCTGATTGCCCTTTGTAGGAACTTCCCTGGTGACACAGGCTGACTTGCAATTAAAACTGTTCATTTACAAATGGTAATTTTAATGCAGTACACATGCAAGTTTTTGAAAATTTATTTATTTTGATGCTGTGACAGTGTGTGACGAATGGACGATTAGCCCAAACGTAGTGTTGAGTTAGTAGATCGTTAGGAGTCAGTTTACGCAACCTTGTCGTAGTATGCTTTCAGAATTGAGCCTGATTCAATTAGGACTTTCAAGGGTTATGACGTGGTCTGGTTCACGGCTTTAGAAAGAAAGATCTATGGCTCAAAGTTTATATGTGCCCACCCATTCTCCTTGATGTTCTCCAGTCCTATGCTCAGCTAATTTTACTTAAGCGCTTGCTTCTCACAAGGGTTTTGTAATGATTGAGGAACCAATGACGTTGATGGTTTACGCACCAACGAGGTTTCTTGGAGTAACAGTCACCCATTCTGACTTTGTGTCTGGTCACACGACTTTGTTCTTATGGAACTTTTTCTTTTTGATATCTTTTTACTCCCTACTTTTTGCCTGGACTGATTTTCTTTTTGAATTCTTCGATTTCGAAGTCCAGCGGGATGCCCTAACTTTTGCCTAAGTCATATGTTTTCACACATTTTTTCGACTTAGCGGGCTTTATTTCTTTTTTCTTTGATTTTTGTTGAACAAATCGTGTGACACTGGCTTGTCATGACTTGCTTGAAAGGGTAATGACTGCCTCATTCCTTTGTTGTTGAGGGATAACCATTGTGGTTTCACGTCCCTCGACCTCTTGAGGTGTAATGAATAAAGGTAATGGATCCTCGGATGCACACTACTTTTGAACGCTCGGTCAAATTAACTGATGACTACCCTGCCCCGGGTTAAATGTGAGGGTTTTTTCGTTCAGAAAAGAAACTCCTACTTCAAGGCTCAAAGGGGTTGACGAGGGTCTATCTCCCTTATGTCTCCGGTGTTTGGGAATTGAAGCAATGCCTGTACATCGTCAGCAGGTTCTTCCCTGAAAGCATACCTTGAACAAATATGGGTATTCAGTTGTCATCATCCTCCCTCAAACCTGCTAAACAACAGTGAAATAAATGGGAGGTAAATGGATGCAATTTTTTATTTTTCCGTTTTTTTTTCAATGCAAGTAGAGAAAAATGAGCGAATGCGACATAATTGATTCAAAAGTGCAAGATCACTACATTAACATTACCATTTAAAATAACAATGCTTAAAAGACAAGTAGCTGCTAACAGGAAAGAAACTACAATGCAGATGATAAAAGGATACAATGATCACCAATTCTGATGACATACTGTTGTCTGAGCCACTGAAATCAAAATACGCTTCTTCTGAAGTCTTTGAACTCAATCAGGTGAAAGGTTGACGTGCACAACCAAGCTTCCTTCTGGAAAGGAGATGTGGCCCTTGTCGATCAACTGTTGTACTCTGGCTTGAAAAGCTTTGCAATCTTCAGTTGAATGCCCCCTTGATCCACCATGATACCTGCACTGCTCATGAGGATTGTACTCTGGAGGGTACGGCTCTGACAACGGCTTGAGAGGCTTAGGAACCACCAAAGAGCTCTGAACTAGATGTGGCAAGAGTTCACTGTATGCCATGGGGACTGGATGAAGAGGAGCAATCCTTCTTTCCAGATTGTTACGAGGCCTAGGCTGGCTCTGAAGTTGATTCCGAGGTCTTCGACCGGGAGCTTGCAGATTTGGATGAGGAGGAGTCCAGGACTTCTGATACGGTGCTCTGAGCATTGCCGGATGCCCATAAGAGTAATCAGATTCAGGAAAAGATGATCTCTTAGAAGATGTTGTTCTAGAATACTCGATATTTGCCATGACTGCACTGACGTCATCCCATTCTTCCTCTTGGGAGCTAACAACAGACTCACCTTCGCTAGCCGGGATATTCGAAAAGTCCTGGATCTTTCCACTTTTGAGCAGGTTCTCAATGCGTAGTCCAACTATCATCAAATCAGAGAAGCTTGTCATCCCGATGCTACTCATTCTTTCCAAGTATGGACCCTGCAAGGTGCCCACGAACAGGTCAATTAATTCTCTGTCTGAAAGTGGTGGTTGCACTTGGGCTGCCAATTCTCTCCACCGCTGTGCATATTCTCTGAAAGATTCACCACTCCTCTGGGATAGGCTCTGCAAGTGCGTGCGATTGGGCGCCACATCCATATTGTACTGGTATTGCTTTACGAAAGCTCTGGATAAATCATTCCAAGATCGGATATGACTGCTTTCCAAATCCATGTACCAACTTAGAGATGCCCCACTTAAACTGTCCTGAAAACAGTGAATCATCAACTTATCATTGCGGGCATAAGAAGTCATTTTTCTACAGAACATCACCAAATGACGCTTCGGGCAACTAACACCAGTGTATTTCTCGAACTTCGGAGTCTTGAAATCTGGAGGAATGACAAGACCAGGCACCAAACACATGTTTAGAGCATCAAAACCAAAGGCATCAGGATCCGCTAAGGCTTTGAGTCTCTCGTCCAACACACGAAATCTTTCAGCAGGATCAAAAGCTGGTGGATCCTTGGTTTTCACAAGAGGGATTGCCCCTTGGAAGTCTGGCATGGGGAAGGCAAAATTCTGATAATTCGTAGTATCAGAAGAAGATGAAGGTCCACCTCGGACAGCAGATGGTTCAGGTACATTCTGATTCACGATCGGGGTCTGTACAGGCTGAGCTTGAGTAAGATTGTTCACTTGTGGAAGATCTTCATCAGGAGAAAGACCATACAACGGATTGGTCATTGAAGTGAAACCGGGTGGAAACTCATCGTTCTGACGGTTGTTCTCTGACATAGCTACTGACAGCTTCCAATCTGACCTTTTTAACTCTTGGCACTGCTCAGTCTAGCTTTACACACTCTGTCGTCTTCTAACTGCTACCACTTTGTTCAAACTGAGTACCGGGAAATTAGCTGGCTGGTCATGGACAAAAGAGGAAGGATGAGCTCTCTAGAGGAGGAAAATGCAATGCAGATGCAAATGCAAAATGCAATATGATGATGCAAAAGATGCAAAGACATGGGATCACAGCTGGAAACTGCCTGGAATCTGGAATACTGCCAAGAATCAAGTGTCTGTAACCACAAGATCTCTGTATAGTAACCCAAAATAGTAACTGAAAACCAGAGGTCAATAACTTCAGGATCATAGTGACCGAATCAAACAAGACTGCACTGGCAATGAGTGTATGTTGAGGTCAAGGGTTCCTGCAAACCTGTAAACAACCCAACCCCCCTCACAGGTGGTGTTCTAGAACAAGGATCCTCAGACTTGGATCAGTTATGAGAAGTGTAAACACTTCCAACCCGGAGGTACAGTGTTTACAATAACCATAACAATTCCTCCTCTAATTCACCTCAGTTTCTGAAGGTCAATACTAAAGGTCATCCAGACTTAGCAGGCTTCCCAGATAGCCCTAGCATTGCAGGAAATCTGCAACACAGAGTTCTCAAGAAGAAACCCATATCTGAACCGTGTTTCATATTCCCGCACCAGACCGAAATGGAATGGGAAAGAATATGATTCACTCTAGCCTAGGTGTCACTCAGGTCCCAGGTGTAGGACCTTAACTCTCAATAGAACCCCACCCACCAAAGTAAAACCAGATCCAGCCAGCAGTACAGCACAACAGTACGATAATATGCAAAGCTATAAAGAAAACAGTAAACAACTGTACATAAAGCAAAATAAGTACAAATATACAAGCACAAATAAGCACATAACACCCCAGTAAACACAAATCAAACAAGCGCTAGGAGGAACCCACAAAAAGAACCAGAAGCTCTGGTTGCAATATAAAGGGTCCCCAGCAGAGTCGCCAAGCTGTCGCTCCCGACAAATGAAAATGGATCATATGAAGGTACAGACGCGAACGGTCGGCGAGGGGAACAGTGAGAACACACAGCCGTGAACTCACTGGAGATGAATAGAGTCGCCAGCTAGGCATTTTTATCCCGGAGGAAAGGCAATGCTGCATAGACCTAGAAAAAGATGGATAAGACGGTTGCGAACCAGAGAGACTGAGAAAGGGGGTTGGTTACAACCTGGGAAGGTATTAGCACCCAGATTGTCCGTCGTACTCGACGGGATCCACGCTTAAAATATTTGTGTTTTAAAGGGGTAGTGTCAGTGCAATCTGTGTATAAAATAGCTGGAAGAGATGTACAGGTGTCAGTGTAAAAGAGAGTGAAGTGTATAAATGAAGTGTCAGTGTAAGAATGAGAATGAATTGCTCAAGATTATGAGGCTTAAAGAAATGAGCTGGAAAGAGGGGGAATGTACAGAGACTTTTGTTCGATAACCGTTAAGTTATGCCTACGTATCCTCTCGTGCAATGAGGAAGTCAGAACACCGTAGTTCGACCCAAAGAGACTGAAAGGTGAATTGACTTGATGAACTGCTTGCTTGTCAATGCTCAAGTGTATGACCTGTCTGGCTCAGGTGCAAACTGTCTTGCATTAGACGGAAGAAGCGAGTTCTCGTTTTGTGAGTGAAGGTGATGAGAAAAGAATCCCGAAGGAGACGATTATTGTTTGTTTTTGTGTTTTCAGTCTTTTATTGCTTTTGAAAGTTTGTCATAAGTTAATGAGCTTAAGTCTAAACCAATGGATTTAGTAAACTCATCACATCTTCCCTCTGATTAGGGGTAATGAGAATACCTTAAGTGTGAAGTCAGATTCTCACACTTAATCATCTATGGTGTAGGATTAAGATCATTAACCTACTTGTGATTATTTAGATGTTTTTGGTGTTTTTGTTTAGTGTTGAGTAATGAGGTTAAGCCGTGATCAAGGATTAAACAGACTCATTACACCATCCTAATAGAAGGATAATAGATGAGAATGTTTAAGCTGAGGAAAGCTCCTCAACTTAATCCATGATTAAGGATTAAACTTATGACAAAACAAGCCTTTGATTAAGTGAATTTTATTTAATGGTATGATGATGAAGTGAGTTTTATGATTTGTAAGACAACTTGAGGGGGACTTGTCCATTAACACTAGGGTTAGTCCTTCTTAACCACTTAAGGAAGAATTAGAACCCTAACGCAAGGCCCAAGTTACAAGTGTAATGTCTTGATGATTATTATGTGGATTGATTAAGAGATTTAAACACATTAAGGGTTTAACACTTAGGACTAAAGTTATACACTCCATCCTAAGAGAAGGATGCAGGCATAAGCTTAATCACAAAGCCTTAAAGCCTTTAGGGTTTAATCCCTGATTATGAGGTGAGAAGAGAGGACTCAAAGAGAGACACAAAGGCAAAACTATGAGTGGGAAAAGTCTAATCCTAATATTCACATGCTCGGATGGTCCTAGGTTAGTGAGGCTTACTATCCTAAAGAAGGAGAAGAAATAAGAAGAGAAAGGAGAAGCTCCATGGTGGCCTAAGCACACCTCCAGTCGAGAAAGAATAAGAGAAGAAGATGAGGAAAATGAATTAAGATAAATAAGAAATAAGATAAGAATAAGAGAATTCAATATGGAGATGAAATGAAATATGTACAAACAGAGCCTACACCAGTAGGACTTCCAGATGCAGTAGCATGCAATAGGTAAAATCGGGCCATAGCGTTACCGAACGGAGAAGGTCCGTTGCCTCTTTAATACGCGCAAAATAAATCCAGAATAAGTATCAAGAAGAAAATTTACTCAATCAAATCCAGAGATCTTATCAGAAGTCCAAACAAGGAAATGGGATCCAGCAGTTAAGCACGGGTATTAGTCATTAAATCCAAGCAAATCAGAATGTTAAATGTAAGCGTCCAACCTCAAAGTCAATCCTCAAAGGGGATAACAACAAGAACTGATCAAAACATTATCAGGAATTAAGCGCAACCTGCATCAAGAAAGCTCACCAGTCCCCACAAGATTATAAGTCACAAGATACAGACTAATCATTCTAAAAAAAATCAATAAGTAATCATAAATCTAAACCAAAAACTTTAAAATGTAATTCTATTCAAATTAACCAAAAATCTTTAGGAAAGTAATAAGAGAACAAAATTATTAAATAAACTCAAATGAATTAAATAATAAAAATTGACAATAACTGAACCAACTTCTAATTATCCTAAAATCTAATATTAATTAATTAAAAGAAGTTAACAACTAAATGAATAAACAAAAAACACGATAAGAAGCAAGAAAAATGTAAAGGGGCTGCGCCTGAAAATTGAGGCACTATCAGAAAATTCGTTTGGGCCTAGCCCAACATCAGCATATAAATGAACTTCTTTTAAAGAAAGAAAATGAGGATGGCGCTGGATTGGGGGGGTGCATTGAGTACAGCTTCAAAGGGCTTGTTGAGCCCACTTCCACTTCAACAACACATCAACAGCATAAATCCTGAAAAATAAAAAATAAAAAGATAAGAAAAGAATAAAATATAAAGCAAGTAATTATAAAAAATAAATTCAGAGTAAAACGTATAGTTGAAACAGGGGAGAGAAAACGCCCAAATCGAATCCTCAAAATGTAACCCTTCTCTTTCAAATTTTCGCCGTCAAACCAAATGATCCGTCGCGCCGTCCTCTTCAAACTCTGAGCCGCTCGCCGTCCGGCTATCTCTCCGTCGCGCCTTTGTGGCTCGTCAACGGTTTGTGTCTCATCTTCATCTCTCGTCTCATCATCCGCTTCATCTTCTTCTATTTATTTTTTAATTTTTCTGATCTGTGTTGTTGGTGATGATGACGCGTTGATGCGGTTGGTCGATGATGTTCAGTAGTTGATGGAGGGTGGAGCTTTAAGGTTTTACGGTTAATGGTGATTAAAGGTGTTTGAGGGTTGGTGTGAGCTGAGTTAGGTTGATGTGATGAAGAAGAGGTTCGGTGAGTTTAGGTTTGGAGATTTGAAGGGCTGCGGTTTATGGTGATGAGAGGGAGGTCTGTTGCCGCTGTATATTGGTTGTTGTGTGTGTTCTAAAAAAAAAAAAAAAAAAAAAAAAAAAAAAAAAAAACAGGGGCGTGTTTGGTGTTGGTTCGCAGGGATTATTTTTGGGGTGGTTTATGAGTTGGCTTTATGAAAGAATTGAAGGGTGGGTCGGCTGCGAGTTTGCAGAAGGTGATTGTGAAACTGGCTGCGTTTTGTTTGCCCCAGCTGGTTTTGGCTGCCGAAAATTTGTGTGCAGGTGCGTGCGTTTGGAGTTGTGGCTGAAAGCGAAAATGACGAGTTAAGTCGTGTTGTTGTTTATGAAACAGGAGTTGGCGGCGAGTTAGATGGGGAGTGATGAAGGTCGAAATGGTTTACAGGTTAAGGGTTAGTGTAAGGGTGGCGGTGATGTTTCCTTTCGGAAGGGCTCGAAGAGTGAGGTTCGGTTTGTTCTGTTTCGGTATTGTGAGCGGAAAGTGATTTGAAGATGAAGGAAGATTTTCGTGATGAAGAAAGGTGTTAAAGGATTATGGAGGATTTGAGATTTGAGGTTGAAGAGATGATGGAGAAAGGTTGATGGTTGTGCGATTTGCAAAAGTTTGGTTCAGGTTTGTTGTTGATTCGTCTCAAACCCCCTTTGTCTCACTCTTCTTCTTCTCTCCGTGATTCTGTTTCTGTTTACTGTTGATGTTGATGAGTGAATTTCAGAGTTGTTGAAGAGAGTTGTTGGAGTTGTGTTGATGCTGTTTTGTTTTTTTGCAGGTTTTTGATTGTGGGAGTGTTTTTTAGATGCTGGTTTTCAAAAAAAGTGATGCAAGGTGTTTGCTGTTGCTGAACTGGTTACGAGGATGAAGTGTTGTGTGATTGGTTATGAGGGTTTGATTTGTTGTGAAAAAGTGATGAAGAGTGAGAGCAAGAAAGTGAAGAATGCTGTATTTTGTTGCTATTTTAGAGTCAAAATGTGTGTATGTGTGAGTTAAGAAAAAAAAGTTTGTGAAAAAAAAAAAAAAAAGAGAAAGAATGAGAAAAAAAGAGGCGCTGCCTTCTCCCTCTCTTGGGATCAATGTTCTTATCTTTTATATCTAGGTCAAACAAACTCAAGCTTATTTTCTAATGGGCTTCTCATGACACTATATGGGCTATGCATTTTTTGGACGAATTGCAATGGGCTAGAAAAGAAATAAATAACAAAAGACTTGAAAATATATGAACTAAAAAGAAAATGGTAAAATTGTCTAATGGTCTTGCAATTAATTTGGATGAGATTAATGGATTATGGACAAAAATTGATAAAAAAGGAAAGAAATGTGGATTAAAATAGGTAAGTTATTTTGGATTGTGAGAAACAATAAATGGGCTTTTGTATTTGAGAAAGGAAATTGGATTGAAAATGAATTATGAATATTGATTTAAGGATTGGATAAAAATGGCTAATAAAAATGGATAGGTAAAACAATATGGATTTATGGATATGGGAATAAATGAAATGATAATAAAATAAAAACTTGGAATGAATTAACCCTTTGTGGAATGGAACGACCACCAGCAATATGTGCACAACCACACAACCTCGGTTCTCATCTTGAAACCAAACTTGCACTGCTTCCACGAAAATCAATGATTATTAACAATAATGCAGCTACCACTGAACAATTCACCATCAACACTTGATCTTGAAGAGATATCCTGATGAAGCAGAAATCCATGGTGACGAGCCAAATGCATAGGCGAAGAAACCTTACAAATGTGAAATCCTCGAGAACCAAATAATCAGGGAAATAAACCCTAATTCTGTAACATGAGTAATGAGAGGATGATGCCACTGATGGTTGTATAGCTGAAACTTTGAACTCTCTGATAATCCACAGATAAAAACGTGAAACCCAAATTCTTCAGAAAATGCGATCCCATGCCTTAGGAACTTATGCAAATGGTATGCGAAATGCGTATGAATGCAAAACGAAAAGCTGAAAGAAAAGAAAACCCAAGGGCAAATTTAGGGTGTCTACACCTATAAAGTTTGATTTCCCAGATGAGGATGTGATGTATTTGAAATGAAATATTGTGATGAACCTTTGATTGAGGAAGGGTCGGAGCCTGAATCTCAATGGAGTTTGGTTTTTGATGGTGTTGTGAATGCACGCGGAAGAGGAATTGGGGAAATGATCATTACTCCCCATGTTTCACATATTCCTTTTGCTGCAAGGTTGACTTTTCCTTGTAGCAATAATGAAGCTTAGTATGAATCATGTATTATGGGCCTTGAGGAAGCTTTTGATATGAGGATTAAGCATCTTGATGTGTATAGAGATTCTTCCTTGGTAATCAATCAGATCAAGGGTAAGTGGGTAACTCATCAACCCCACTTGATCCCTTATAGAGATTATGCCAGGAGGATATCAACTTTCTTCACTAAAGTTGAGTTTCATTATGTGCCTCGTGATGAAAATCAGATAGCAGATGCTTTAGTAATTATAGCTTATATGATAAAGGTGCACTAGTGGAATGACGTTCCCATGATCAGAGTGATGCAGCTCGAAAGACCAGCTCATGTGTTCGTAGTTGAAGAGGTCCATGGTGACAAGCCTTGGTATCATGATATTAAATGTTTTCTCCAGAGTCAGGAATACCCACTTGGGGCATCCGATAAAGATAAGAGGACTTTGAGGAGATTGACAGGCAATTTCTTCCTGAATGGAAATGTGCTTTATAAGAGGAATTTTGATATGGTCTTGCTCAGATGCGTGGATAGACACGAAGCAGACATGTTAATGAAAGAAATTCATGAAAGATCTTTTGGTACTCATGCTAATGGGCATGCAATAGATAAAAAGATGTTGAGAGCAGGTTACTATTGGCTGACAATGGAATCTGATTGTTGCAAGTATGTGAAAAAGTGTCATAAGTGCCAAGTGTATGCTAATAAGATTCACGTGCCACCAACTCATCTCAATGTAATTTCTTCCCCGTGGCCTTTCTCTATGTGGGGAATTGATATGATTGGTATGATTGAACCCAAGGCTTCGAATGGACATTGTTTTATTCTTGTGACAATCGGCTACTTCACTAAGTGGGTGGAAGCGACATTGTATGCTAATGTGACCAAGCAAGTTGTGGTTCGATTTATCAAGAATAACATTATCTGCAGATATGGTGTTCCGAATAGAATCATTACTGATAATGGTCCGAACTTGAATAATGAGATGATGAAAGTGCTTTGTGAAGAATTCAAGATTCAACGCCATAATTCTTCTCCTTATAGACCGAAGATGAATGGGGTTGTTGAAGCTGTGAATAAGAACATTAAGAAGATCATTCAGAAGATGGTTGTGACATATAAGGAACGACATGAGATGCTCCCTTTTTCTTTGCATGGGTATCATACATATGTTCGCACTTCAACAAGAGCAACCCCTTTCTCACTTGTTTATGGTACAGAAGCAGTGATCTCGATTGAGGTTGCGATCCAATCAATGAGAGTTTTGATGGAAGCCAAGTTGACTGAGGATGAATGGTGTCAGAGTAGATTTAATCAGTTGAATTTGATTGAGGAAAAAATAATAAGAGCTTTGTGTCATGGTAAGTTGTACCAACAAAGAATGAAGAAATCTTTTTACAAGAAGGTCAAACCTCGTGTATTCCGAGAAGGCGGCCTCGTGCTAAAAAAGATCCAGTCTTTCATTACAGAATCACGGGGCAAGTGGAATTCGAACTATGATTGCCCATATGTTGTCAAGAAAGCCTTCTCTGGCGGTTCATTAATTCTTGCAACTATGGATGGTGAGGAGATCACTCGTCCTGTGAATGCGGATGCAGTCAAGAAATACTTCGCCTAAAAAATAAAAGAACAACTCGCTAAGTTGAAAACCCGAAAGGGCGGCTTAGGCAAAAATGAGCGTCTCGGTGGATTCAAAACCCGAAAGGAAGGTCCAGGCAAACATTAGAGACATAAAAAGAAATAATTATCCCAGTAGATTGAAAACCCGAAAGGAAAATCTAGGCAAAAGTTAGGGATCATGGCAAGTAACTGCATCGACGGACTGGATCACTTGAAATGACCAAGGATTTCAGATTCTATCCCTCAGAAGAATTTCCCATCAAAGATTCTTATTCACTCATCCTTGACTGAAGTTTCGGACACAGTGGAGTTCAAAGTTGATAGGGAGAATAGTGATCATTGTATTTCAATGTAGCCCTTTTCCATGTATTTACCATTTTTCAAACTTGTAATGATCCATGGAGTCACGCCATTTGCTGACTACCATTCTATCAATGAATTTGAGCTTTTATCCAATTGTTTGCAATTCTTTATATTGTTTCTGTTTATAAAATTTCAATTTATTGTTGATGATGATTTTTGAAACAAATTAAATAAATTTAATCTTTGAAGATTATAAAAACATTTTTCTTTTGATATATGAACAAAGAAAGGATATCAATAGTGATTCCAGGGATGGTAAAGTCTGGATGTGTGTAACCTATCTCTCCCAAAGTAGGGTTTGATTCAGTTGTATCCATGTGAAATTCCCGAATAATCTTGGCAGGTTGATGTTAATGATGTTTTGTTCCCCAACAATAAGCATGAACGGGGATTGTATGAATGTTCTTAGTTTGAGTTCCAATGTCTTCCCCGGAAGAATTGTTGGAAGGATGTTTTTAGGAATCCCCAGCTGAGTTTTGTTCTCTTCCTCAACAAGTTATCTTTAACTTGAGAAGCATTCGGAATCCTCAACCGAGTTCTTGTTCCTCAGCTTGAGTTGGTTGCATCCCTGAGCAGAAGTATTGATATAGCAGTCAGTTTAGAGGTTTTCTTTCACCTGATGGTGGGTATTGATTTAAAATCCCTCATAACTGTGTTTTGGATATGACGTTAACTTCTGGTATTCCCATGTGGGTCAGCAATTCCGAAATTTTCAGTGATGAATGATCTCCATAGATCTTTCCCACAGGTTCCCAGTAGGTCTGCATGTGTTAGTAGCCAGCAGGTTCCAATGTGATCCTCAGCGAGTCTTGTACCCTTTCCTCAAGTGGAACGGGAGTGGTATGACAGTTATTCCTCACAAAGTTTGATTTTTATAAGAATACTTTTGTCCCTAGAAAAGGATTGAGGAAGATTTTTCCTATCCTCGGTATATTATTACCTTTCCCCAACAGGGTGATTTCCCTATGCAGAGTTGATGATTGATGTTTGATGCTTTAGTAGATTATGCTTTATTTGCATCACTGCTAGATATTTATCTTATTTACCCAAACAAAATTATGAAGATATTTATCCCCATCAAAGTTTAACAGGGACATTTCCCTCTTTCCCCAAAGAGTGGAAGATTTTGTGATGTTGGTGTTTCTCTAACATTTTATCCTTTCAGAGAGGAATTTCTGATGTTATCCTTTTACGGAGTTTTGAAGATTGCTTAGTGGATTGGATCCCTAGAATATGTTTCCTCGGTTTGAGTTAAGCCTTGTATTAGGATTGTATGGCTTTTGACGTTCCCCTGCAGGATGTCAAGTTGAATTTCCGGCAGGATTAGCCTTGTGTCTGTTTTGTCAGCATATTCATACGCATAAGCATATCATCATTTTCTTGCATTCTTGCATTTATCATTATTCTCTGCTCTTTGGTGTGGATTTTCCCCCACAGAGTGTGTGTGTTGTCTTCCTCTCAAGTTTAGAGTGTCGACCATTAAGTAGAAAGTGTTTATTCTTTCTATTTCTCCACTGAGTTTGTTCCTTGTGGATGATATTGATTCAGTTTCCTCCCCAGTTTATTATCTAGATGGAATTTCCCCAGTTGAGATATTTCCTCCTCGGGATGAGTCTTGTTTGACCGTTTCTCTCCAAATTGTTTTTGGTTTGAACTTTGGTCCCCTTCGTGATTAGTATTGCTTTGGAATTAAGCTATCATTGTTTGATAATGGGAGACATTTTCTCTAGCTTGAATATATTACTTTGGAATTAAGCTATCAGTTATTCGATAGTGGGTAATATTACCAAATTGATCAAGCTCTTTTTCTTGTACTCCTACCCAGTAAATTGAAATTCTGGGATCAGGTACGTGATGTCGAATGAGATGTTTAAACACTTGAAGACTTAAACAAAACTTAAAGTGCAGGTAAATTGAACAACACAGGAAATTGTTAACCCAGTTCAGTGTATCTCCACACTTACATTTGGGGGCTACCAAGCCAGGAAGGAAATCCAATATAAGTAATATTAATTCTGCACTTAAACCACTCAGTTTAATCCTTCACTTAATATCTACCCAAGGCAATTTCTACCTAAGAAACAACTTAGATAAGAGTACTAACTCACTCCCCCTCAATCACACAGTGATATGTTACAAAGTTTAATAAAATTGAAGTCACACTTCAAACACAACAGCTTGATTTTACTTCATAGTTTCAATCAAGACACAATACACTTTTTGCTTAAAAGCTCATAAAGTGATACACAACTAAAACCTACTATTAAACACAAACACCCTTTACAGTCTTCTTAATTTCGTACTCTATTCTGAGAGTTTATGTTCATTAAATAGATGCTTGGTTTTTGGGCTTTCTGTAGATTATCCAGTCCTGATAAGTCATGTTGTCATCACCTTGAATTAGGGTTTGTTACTTCCTTGATTCTAGGTGAGGTAGTTATTCTGTTATACTGAAATCATATAACTAAGCTCCCTACAGATGCGCCTTGTATTGTTTATCCATTCACAATTAATTCCAGATAAATTCGCTGAATTTACTCAGTTTTGTTATGCATCATTTAAGTCTGGTAGCAGGTTTACGATGTCACAACATCTGGTGTGACATCCTGATGTCTGAACTTAATTCATTAACTTATACAATGTCACAACATCTGGTGTGACATCTTGAACTAAGTTCATTAACTTATACTCTGTTTGATAATGTCACAACATCTGGTGTGACATCCTGAACTAAGTTCAACACTTCTTGTTTGTCAAAAATTCTGCCAATTCTAAACATCTACAAACTCCCCCTTTGGCTAATTTTTGGCTAACACAATCTTCTGGTTTTATCAGAGTACAGTAGAGTTTTATTTATCAGAGTGCAGCAGTTCTTTTCTGTTGAATCATGTGAGAGTTTATAATAATTTTCTCCCCCTCAAACCTGTATGTATTCTGACTTGTTCAACAGAATTTTCTATTAAAAAAACTTAGTTCAGAAGCAGACATTAAACAGACAAACAACATTGTTCATTAATCAGGCAAACTGCAGCAGACATTGTTGTTGTTCAGTACACTTCTCTTCTCCCCCTTGTTAGACAGAAATTGGGGCCAAATTTTACATAAGCAGAGATAAAAACAAAATTACAAAAATACAATGCTGAAACAGACAGTACACTTTCCACACACATTTCACTCAGATTCATCATATTCAGTATCCTCTTCATCTTCAGACTCATCATCAGACTCATCAGCATTCCGAGCACCCTCTTCCATCTCCAGCCTTTGAATAATTTCCTCAAGCTTTTGCTTCCTGGCATCCAGCTCTTTGCACGTGTTCTTGAGTTCTGCAATCAAGGCATCTTTGGATATGGGAGTCTTTGCTTTTGAAGGTCCAGCAGATGTCCCACTGGGAGCTTCAACATCAGCAGCATGATGGCTCAAGAATAGTTTGTAGTGGAAGGCCAGTGGACTTTCTCTCTTGCAGACTGAATCCTTCTCAGTGACGATGCCTGGATACTGGTTGAGGATGATTCCACAGAGCAGAGATGAAAAAGTAATGGGAAGCTTTGTTGCTGATGTTCCTGCATGCTTTAGGGTTTGATCAAATATGTAAGCCCCAAAGTCCAACTTTGTTTGGGTGCCTACAACATAGATGAATCTTCCCAATCCAGTAGCTATTGAAGAAGTATGGTTGGTAGGGACCCAGTTGACAGTACCAATTCTATGCAGCATAGCATACTTCCTTGTAAGCAAGCTAATAGAAAGTTTGCCCTTGACTGGCCAAGTTTTGACCTGGTTGGCTGTGATAATCTTGCAGACTTGGTTATCAGTTTTCCCTAGCTCATTAGGCCCATTAGATTCTCTCCCTAGGTAATGATTTATAACCCTAGGAGAGAATTCAACACATCTCCCTCTTACATAAACCTTTCTGAATTCTTCTGACTTTCCATCAGCACAGTCTTCTTGCAGGTTGACAATGAACTCCTTGACCAGCAGCTCATAGCAGGGTGAAAAATTTGAAACAGTCTTGAATAAACCAGCAGAGGATATTAAGTTTATTACCTCATTGCACTCCAATGCATTGCTGCCCAGCTCTCTTTCCAGTGCCACCCTTCTTTGGTAGACATACTTCCATTTGCTCACACTTGAAACATGATGGAATGACACATTGTCCAGAGGAGCTTCAGGAACAACAGAGGTTGACCTCGGAGGAGTTAGCTTCTTCCTTGGTTGGGATGTTGGGACATCCTCCTCAACATCTGAGTCAGGTGGAGTAGCAGCTTTCCTCTTTTGGGTACTCACCTTGCTCCATTGCTTAGTAGGTCCAAATGAAACTTTGACCTTGTCTTTCTTTGGAGTAGGCTGTTTCTTTTCAGGAGTTTCCTGTCCAGCAGTCTTCTTCTCCTTCCTAGCCCTAAGCCTTTTGGCTATGCTAGGGTCAACAAATGCAATGATCTCTGTGTCAGAGTCATCATCTATGGTTTCAACGGGAGGAGGTTGGGAAGCCTCCTTTTCAGCAGGTGGATCAACAAAAGCTTGGTCATCAGTGGCTTCATCATCATCAGTTGAGGCCTTGTTCTGGTCCTCAGATGTTTCAACATTTATTGGGACATCCTGTTGAGCAGGAGTGTCCTCTTCTCACATTTGGAGTTCTAGGTTTTTGAGCAAGAGGGACACTTCCTCTGATTTCGTCTATGGGAGTAGTATCCATTGGTACCATAGAGATTGGGGTTGCATGCACCACATCTTCTTGGTTGAGATTCTCATCCATGATGTTAGGGTTTTGATGTTGAGACATTTTTCGGATGAAGTGGAAGTGAAGTTTAGGTTTGATTGATTTTGATGAGCTCAGAAAATCAGCTTTAGCATGCAATTTATTTTGAGAATATAGTGAGGAGATGAAGAGCTGAGAGCAAGCTTGAGCTTTTATAAAATCCGTTACTGGTGGAATTTTTAAACAATGGAATACACAGAGTTACTGACCAGACTGGTGCTGCCATCTGGTGATCATGCCACACGATGTCATAGGACATGTATGCACTTCTCCATAACTGCTATATTTCACATAAGCAGATTCCCAATTTACCCCTTAGGTTTTCAAATTGGGTAGCATCCAAAGCTTTAGTAAATATATCAGCCAATTGCAGATCTGTGGCTACATGTTCTAATGAGATCACCTTCTCTTCCACAAGATCTATGATGAAATGATGCCTGATATCAATGTGCTTGGTCCTGCTGTTTTGGATAGGATTTTTTGAGATGTTGATAGCACTTAAATTGTCACAGTACAATGTCATGACATCTTGTGGGACATTGTATTCTTTGAGCATTTGCTTCATCCAAACCAACTGTGAACAACTGCTACCAGCTGCAATATATTCAGCTTCAGCAGTGGATAAGGATACACAATTTTGTTTCTTACTGAACCAAGAAATCAAATTGTTTCCTAAAAAGAAGCATCCTCCTGATGTGCTCTTTCTATCATCAGCACTTCCAGCCCAGTCAATATCACAAAAGCCAGTAAGAATTGGTTCACATCCATGATAGTACATTATGCCATAGTCACAAGCACCATTGACATATTTCAAAATCCTCTTAACCTGGTTTAGATGGCTTACTTTTGGCTCGGCTTTATACCTTGCACATACACCTACTGCAAAAGCTATATCTGGTCTGCTAGTAGTCAGATATAATAGGCTTCCAATCATGCTTCTGTATAAGCTTTGGTCCACATTCTCACCCTTGTCATCCTTTGTCAGCATTAAATTAGTGGGGGCAGGTGTTCTTTTGTGACTTGCATTGTCCATCCCAAACTTCTTGACAGTGTTCTTTGCATACTTGCTTTGGGATATGAACATGGAGTCCTCCATCTGCTTGATTTGCAGTCCAAGAAAATAGGTTAGTTCTCCTACTAGACTCATCTCAGACTCAGATTCCATTTGAGTAACAAAATGTTTAACCATCCTGTCTGACATCCCACCAAAGACTATGTCATCTACATATATTTAAGCAATCATGACATTACCTTCTTCATCCTTCACAAACAAGGTTTTGTCTATTCCACCTTTCCTGTACCCTTGTTTTATGAGAAAAGTGGTCAATCTTTCATACCATGCTCTTGGAGCTTGCTTTAGACCATAAAGAGCCTTCCTTAGTTTGTATACATGATCTGGACAGCTTGGATCAACAAATCCCTTAGGCTGCTCCACATATACCTCCTCATTAAGATATCCATTTAGAAAGGCACTTTTCACATCCATTTGAAATAGCTTGAACTTCAGGATACAAGCAATTCCTAAAAGTAGTCTGATTGATTCAAGCCTTGCTAGTGGTGCAAAGGTTTCATCAAAGTCTACTCCTTCAATTTGTGTGAATCCTTGAGCTACAAGTCTAGCCTTGTTCTTTGTAACAACTCCCTGCTCATTTGACTTGTTCTTGTACACCCACTTAGTGCCAATCACATATATGTCATCAGGCCTAGGAACAAGATCCCACACTTCATTCCTTGTAAACTGGCCTAATTCTTCTTGCATAGCAGAAATCCAGTACTCATCATTCAGAGCTTCCTTGATGTTTTTAGGTTCTATCTTTGAAACAAAACAAGAACCTGAAATCATCTCTCTTGATCTAGTGATTACACCACTGTTGGGATCACCAATTATCAGATCTTTAGGATGATCCTTCTGGATTCTGATGGAGGGAGGTTTGTTGGATTGTTCTGTCCTTGCCTCAGTTAGAGTGAAGTCAGGATTATCACTCTTTATTTCAACTTCAGTCTGATTGTCAGCAGATATTCCAACATCATCTGCAACATCTGCAGGGGCATCATCAATAATCATATTTATTGACTCCATTATAACCTTGGTTCTGAAGTTAAATACTCTATAGGCTCTGCTATTTATGGAGTATCCAAGGAAAATCCCTTCATCAATTTTAGGATCCATCTTCCTTCTTTGATCCCTATCAGCCAGAATGTAACAATTACTTCCAAACACATGAAAGTACATGACTGTAGGTTTTCTGCCCTTCCAGACTTCATAGATAGTGGATAAGGTTCCCTTTCTTAGAGTGACTCTATTACGAATGTAACAAGTTGTGTTCATAGCTTCAGCCCAGAAGTACAGTGGTAATTTTTTAGCATGAATCATAGCTCTTGCTGACTCTTGGATAGTTCTGTTTTTCCTCTCAACAATCCCATTATGTTGAGGGGTGATAGGAGAAGAATACTCATGATTGATTCCTTCTGAAGAACAGAAATCTGAGAATTTTTTATTCTCAAACTCCTTTCCATGGTCACTTCTTATTCTAACCACACAGCTTGCTTTTTCTCTTTGTATTCTTTGGCACAGATCTTTGAATACATCAAACACATCAGACTTTTCTTTGATGAAACTTATCCATGTATATCTTGAAAAGTCATCCACAACCACATAGGCATACCTTTTTCCACCAAGACTCTCAACCTGCATTGGTCCCATAAGATCCATATGCAATAATTCCAAAACTTTGGAAGTTATCAGATGTTGGAGCTTTGGATGTGACATCTTGGTTTGCTTGCCTATTTGACATTCACCACATACTTTGCCTTCATCAATCTTCAGTCTTGGAATACCTCTTATAGCCTCCATAGATATGATATTATTTATTCCTCTGAGATGAGGATGACCCAGTCTTTGGTGCCATAGCTTCACTTCTTCTTCTTTGGCTAAGGAGCAAGTTGAAGTGAGACTGAAATCTTGAGGTTCCCATATATAGCAGTTTTCTTTAGATCTGGCTCCTCTCATGACAACCTTCTGTTCTTTATCAGACACTATGCATTCAGTTTTGGTAAAGTTTACACTGTAACCTTGATCACATAATTGACTTATGCTGATCAAGTTAGCAGTCAATCCTTTTACCAGCAGCACATCATCTAGTCTTGGTACATCTGGGCAGTCCAAAGTCCCAACTCCCTTAATTTCTCCTTTAGCTCCATCTCCAAAGGTTACATATCTGGATGAGTGTGACTTTAAGTCTACCAGCAGATTCTTCAATCCAGTCATGTGCCTTGAGCATCCACTATCAAAGTACCAGTCTTCCTTAGTTGATACTCTGAGAGATGTATGAGCTATATAGGCAACAACCTTCTTTGACCATTTTTGCCTGTTGTGAGGTTTCCTTTGATGCCTCTGCCCTGTGTAGTGTCCATCTTTAGAGCTCCAAGGTTGTTTGTTGAACTTGTTCTTGGGCATGTATTTGTAGCTTTGATCAGCATGAAGACTAGCTTTAGGTACCCATACTTTCTTGATGACCTCTGTCTTCTGCTTAGGGGGTTGCTGATATCTTTGATTTTGATGTCCATGCAGCACTTTCTTGGTGACCTCTGTCTTCTGCTTAGGGGGTTGCTGATACCTCTGATTTGTATGTCCATGCAGCTTGTAGCAAAAAGGTTTGATGTGACCAAACCTTCCACAATGATGGCATCTCCATCTTTGATACTTCTTTTTCATCATGTTCTTTTCATGATGTTGGGACATCTTGTTTGACTTTATGGGATTTAAAGTTGTTTTGCTGGTGCTAGCCTCAAACTTTTGAGCCTTATTAAATCCCAGCCCAGTCCTATCCCCTGAGTGCTTGTTGTTGTTGAGAATGACATCTAGTGTATTTGAGCTACTGTTCAGCATTCTGACAGATTTGGACATATGCTCCAATTTGGAGTTGAGTAGGCTTACTTCACTTTTCAAAGTGTCAATGATCTCTAGATTACTTGTCTTTTCAGCCTTTAATTCCTCAATCTGCTTCTTCTGCTTTATATTCTCCATGCATACTTCAGTGCTCCTTTTACACAGCATCTTGTATGATTCTTCAAGCTCTTCAAATGTCATCTCCTCATCACTGGATCCCCTTCAGATTTACATACTCCAGCTAGAGCAGTGATGTGCTTTGCAGATTCTTCTTCTAAATCACATCCTGAGTCTTCATCAGACCAGGTCACAGAGATACCTTTCTTTTGCTTCTTTAGATAGGTAGGGCATTCACTTCTGATGTGTCCATATCCTTCACATCCATGACATTGAATCCCTTTTCCTTGGTTGGTCTTCTCATCATAATTTGACCTTCTATTAGAATCATAAGGTCTTTTATTCTCAGAAGAGTTTGAGTTTCTTCCACTTGGTCTGGACCTGTTATCCATTCTTTTGAGAATTTTGTTGAATTGTCTTCCAAGCATAGCAATTGTTTCTGATAAATTTTCTTCATGGTCTGCTTCATGACTTTCTTCTTCTTTATCAGTATTTGAGACCAAGGCTATGCTTTTGTTTTTCTTTACAGTTGTATCATTCATTCCCATCTCAAATGTTTGAAGGGAACCAATGAACTCTTCAACCTTCATTGTGCATATATCCTGAGCTTCTTCTATTGCAGTAACCTTCATGTCAAATCTTTTTGGTAAGGATCTGAGAATCTTTCTTACCAACTTTTCATCACTCATCTTCTCTCCCAAAGCACCAGAAGTATTAGCTATTTCCAAGATGTTCATGTAAAACTCATGAATGGTCTCATCTTCCTTCATTATCAAGTTTTCAAACTTTGTGGTGAGAAGTTGAAGTCTTGACATCTTCACCTTTGATGTTCTTTCATGAGTGGTTTTGAGAGTGTCCCAAACATCTTTGGCCAGCTCATAGTGATGCACAAGTCTGAATATGTTCCTATCAATGCCATTGAATAAGGCATTTAAGGCTTTGGAATTTCCAAGTGCTGAATCTTCTTCCTCCTTGCTCCACTCTTCTTCAGGCTTCAACACTTTTGCCCCATCCTTATTGTCTTGGACAGGGTGTTCCCATCCTTTGTTGATTGCTTTCCAAGCCCTGCTATCAAGTGATTTTAAGAATGCTACCATTCTTGGCTTCCAGTAGTCATAGTTGGAACCATCCAGTATAGGTGGTCTATTCACAGATCCTACATCTCTGTCCATGTTCCAAAAATTTGCAGTCCCTAGATCTCACCCAGTTAAACAGGCAGGGTGCCTGCTCTGATGCCAATTGAAACTCTGGGATCAGGTACGTGATGTCGAATGAGATGTTTAAACACTTGAAGACTTAAACAAAACTTAAAGTGCAGGTAAATTAAACAACACAGGAAATTGTTATCCCAGTTCAGTGTATCTCCACACTTACATCTGGGGGCTACCAAGCCAGGAAGGAAATCCAATATAAGTAATATTAATTCTGGATTTAAACCACTCAGTTTAATCCTTCACTTAATATCTACCCTAGGCAATTTCTACCTAAGACACAACTTAGATAAGAGTACCAACTCACTCCCCCTCAATCACACAATGATATGTTACAAAGTTTAATAAAATTGAAGTCACACTTCAAACACAACAGCTTGATTTTACTTCATAACTAAAACCTGCTATTAAACACAAACACCCTTTACAGTCTTCTTAATTTCGTACTCTATTCTGAGAGTTTATGTTCATTAAATAGATGCTTGGTTTTTGGGCTTTCTGTAGATTATCCAGTCCTGATAAGTCATGCTGTCATCACCTTGAATTAGGGTTTGTTACTTCCTTGATTCTAGGTGAGGTAGTTATTCTGTTATACTGAAATCATATAACTAAGCTCCCTACAGATGCGCCTTTTATTGTTTATCCATTCACAATTAATTCCAGATAAATTCCCTGAATTTACTCAGTTCTGTTATGCATCATTTAAGTCTGGTAGCAGGTTTACGATGTCACAACATCTGGTGTGACATCCTGATGTCTGAACTTAATTCATTAACTTATACAATGTCACAACATCTGGTGTGACATCCTGAACTAAGTTCATTAACTTATACTCTGTTTGATAATGTCACAACATCTGGTGTGACATCCTGAACCAAGTTCAACACTTCTTGTTTGTCAAAAATTCTGCCAATTCTAAACATCTACAGTTTATTATCTAGATGGAATTTCCCTAATTGAGATATTTCCTCCTCGGGATGAGTCTTGTTTGACCGTTTTCTCCAAATTGTTCTTGGTTTGAACTTTGGTCCCCTTCGTGATTAGTATTGCTTTGGAATTAAGCTATCATTGTTTGATAATGGGCGACATTTTCTCTAGCTTGAATATATTACTTTGGAATTAAGCTATCAGTTATTCGATAGTGGGTAATATTACCAAATTGATCAAGCTCTTTTGCTTGTACTCCTACCCAGTAAATCCGGTAGTTGAGAATTCTTTTAACTTCTACAGATTTTTCTACCTAGTAAACATGTAGTAGAGGTTATCTTTTTATCGTGCTCCTACCCAGTAAATCAGGTAGTTGAGAATTTTTTTCTACCCATTAAAAAGGTAGTGGAGGTTATCCCTCTTTGTTTTGCTCTTATCCAGTAAATCGATAGTCGAGTCTCTTATTTTCCTACCCAGTAAACCGATAGTTGATGATTCTTTCCCAACTCGGTATTCCTCCATTTTTTGGACTCAAATACTTTGTTTGGTTGATATTCTCTGGCAGAGCGTTTACTCTTCCTCGTTAAATCTTTTACCTTGGTTATATCATATTTTTTCCCAAATTGAGTCAGCTATCCATTGATTTATTTTCCTGGTGAACTCTCATGTTGTCTGTTGTTTTTTTCCCAGCGGGAATTTTCATCTGTGTCCCCAAGATTTTTTGCTTTCCTCTGGTGGTCGTTTTCTCCCCCACAGAGATCTTGGGTTTGCATATCATATCATATTCATATCATATCATGTTCTCTTAGGACAAAAATTGGTTCTTTCTGTATTTAAGTCTCTCCCATCTTGCAGAGACAAAGATGTCAATCTTCATATCTCCAGATTGAAGAAACTTAAATAGGGGCAGCTGTAACACCCTAATTTTTGCCCTAAGATTTATTCGCATCTCATCTGCATTTTGCATACAAACAAGATCGCACTGGTTGCTCGATTTCTTCTTGGGTGCAGGTTTATACCTCACAGGGGATCACCATTGCTTTTTTTTACTTGCTTTCATTTGTTTATATTTACTAACCTCTAATCAAATACCAAAAATATGTTGCATTCTGCTTCTTCTTCTTCTTCTTCTCTGTGTTGCAGGATTTCAAAGACAGGATAGTGATCTCAGTTCAGATGTAGTTGTTCAGTTATGATTCGATCCAGATGGGAGTTTGACCTAATCTTGGTCAAACTATCAGAAGATTTATTCAACAGCAAGTTATTTGTGCCAGTTGTTTATTTCTAAGATAGTGCGTATTCAAAAGTTCAAGTTGTGTTGTGTGTTGGAAATCATCATTTTATCAGGCAGTGTTCTGTGTGAAGTTCGGTTTGAATATTCCGGTTTATCATTGATTTCAGCTCATCAGTAGTTTTTCTGTGGATTTATTTTTCTCAGCATGAATTTAAATAATTCGGGCAATTTTCAGACGATCCAAGTGGTTGTGGTTTAATTTGCAAATATTCAATGGTTCAGGAGTGACTGTGTTCAGTTTAATTAGTGGCTTGTAAAAAATCAAGATTTTATTAAGGGCTTAAAATCAAGACTTCATCCATTATCCATTTTTTCCATTAAATCATTTTATTTTTCCATAACCATTTCCAATTATCATTTAAATCCCTTTCTACCCTTTTATTATTCAACTTTCATAAATCCAACTTCCGATTTTTACTTAAAAAAAATTAACACCCATTTTATCCATCATTATTTTTTTTAAAGAATCGAATTTTTATTTTTTTTACCATCTCATATTTCCAATGCCAAGTTTATTATCCATTTTCCATTATCCAAACTCATAACAATTATTCCATATACTTAAGCCCACCATTATAAAACTTTATACCAAAAAATTAACCAATTGAGGCCCACACTCCAAATTTTTCAGCCAAAACAGGCTCAACCCATAACCATTACAAAAAAAATTAAAGAAATTTATCAAGCCATTACAGCTTCAGCCTACATGATTTTTGATTCCAAGCCACAAACACTCCATCAGCTGCTAACAATCCATCAGCCGAAGCATTCCACAACACAAGCCATCACACAAACTGCTCACATCAATACACACGCGCACATGTGACTGAAACATTCCATAAGCCAAGTTGAAACACACGCAGGTATCACACAACACACAAAAACGCAGTGGAAGCCGTGAGTCAAAACGCACGCAAGTTGTACCAAAAGAAAAGCCAAAGTCAAAACGCAGTTGATACGCGTATCAAAACGCAACCAACTTACACCTGAAACGCAGAAATTCAAAATGCAAGTATCACAACTTCAGCACATGACCAAAACGCATTGATTCACAACCTACAAAATGTAAACGCAATTGAAATAAAAGACAGCAACACGTTGAACCTGCAAAACGCAAGGGCCAGGTGAATAAAACACACAAGCTGAACGAAGAGCAACACGCGGTTTGCACACAGGTTTTGACAAAAATTCAGAACGCAACACTCACCAAATAAAACACAATCGCACATCTCACTCGTTCTTCTATAAATTGGGGCTCTTCCTTCTTCAATTTCAAGCTTGAAAAGCCCCTCACCACCCTGCAAGATTAAAATTCCAATTCAAGCTTCTGAATCATTCCCCCAATTCATATTCATCACCTTCAAACCATAAATTTCTTTAACCTGCAAATTCATACACAAACCTTCAATTTTCCTTTAATCTCCCCTTGCTATTTGCAATTGAGAAAGAGAAGAAAAAGAACGAGATCGGTGCAAGGGAAATTGAACAAGTTGAGAGAGAGAGGAAGCAACGAAGAAGACGACGGCGTGGTTGATTTGTTTTTTTCCGGCGAAATTTTTTCCACAGAGAGGCCAACGATTCGTTTTGAGGTACCGTCGTGTGCCATGAAGAAGAAGAAGTTGCGGCTTCTGTTTACTTTTGCTTTCCCTTTTTTTTTATTTTTTTATTTTAAGACTTTGTAATTTTGCTTTGGGCCTTAGTGCCATTTTTTATCCATATTATAGTTTCCTCTTCACACCTCATTGTGATGCGCCTGTCCCCTCCTTCCTTGGCTTATTTTTTTCTTTTCTTTTTTTATTTGTTTAATTTCTAATTTCTCTATTTTTAAATTGTTTACTATTTTCATTTTCTTTAAGTATTTTCTATTATTTTTTTGAATTGGAGTCATTTGATAAAATCTTTAAAAAAATATATATTTTAGTACTTCATTTTATTTTATTTTGGCATTTTATATAGTTATTTGGTTTTTTTATGGATTTTATATTAGATCCATTTTCTTTCATCTCCTTTTATTTTTGGTCGATGAGATCTCCGATTCGACGATTATTGGTTTTCGAAGATGTTTAATCTGCATTATTTCAAATCTATGGATGAATGATCATTTGGATCATTCTCCATACTTTGGGATCGTGATAGATTGCATTCGATAATTCAATGTGAAATCTCGATTAAGATTAGACCGTTACCACTTTTTTTTTCTTTTCGTGCGACATGTTGTCGGAGGATGATCCATTATATCATTTCTCTAACATGTATTAGCACAAATATTTCCCACCTTAATTGGTGGTGGCCGACCTCATTTGTAGGGTAATTACTTCGTAAATTACTCGGCGATTGCTTAACATAAACCTAAATGTGTCCAGACTTCGAAATAAAATCTAATTGGGTACTTTCACTTTCGTGGACCGGATCTCTTGTTGATCGCATAATCCCAAAGTGGTTAATCATATTGCATTAAGAATCGAGACTTATGAATGTTTGATGCGTAGGTGCTTTAGGTCTCCCAATCACCTTTCAAATTTCATTGAATTCGGTTCGATTTGCCTTGATTAATCGCTATAGTGTAAGATGCTAAACGGATCCGGTTGCCTTTCAATTTTGGTTGCACTTTTGGTTGTGGTTGATTAAGTTCACCATACCATTATTATTATGTAAATATTATTATATTACTACTATACTAGTATTTTATATTTTTTTGCACTTTAATTGTCTTTGTTTTATTTCTTGCACTTTAATTGCTTTTATTTTTTATATGCTTTATTCATCCATTATCATGTTTAAATTTCTTGCTATTATTTTGATTGTGTGATTTTCTATTGGTCCATTTGGACATAAAACATTAATAAAGGATAAAACTTCTAAAAAAAACTTGTGATCTTAACTTTGGACTAATGGTTACTATCCTTGGCATTGGAATGGAAGTGGTGGACTTAGATTTTTGGATACCTTTTCCCTGGCCTTAATCTTCATGGAGATCGAAGTTTGCCTTTATTTGGCCATTTGCTAGCTTATAAGGATGGAACTCTTATGCACATATTTGAAAGTATCATCAAGTTTGGTTAGATCTTTCTTCCTTCATCTCCTTATTTTCTTTTTTAGGATAGTCCCTTCATCTCCTCCCATTCTTTAATTTTCAAAATCATCTCCTTTTTTCAAAGGATTCGTTCTTTCTAAATCGTCACCTCTTTAATAAACAAAATCTTGACTTTTGTCAAGTGAATTTTACTCTTTCTTTTCTCTTTAAAAATCAATGAATTTAATCATTTTGACTTTAATTCAAAAAGAAAAAGAACCAAACTCATTCAAATTGTTTTGTGCCTTGGTACACTTTTGTTTGTTTTCCTAAAAAAAGTGCTGATTATGAGTCATTATTCTTTAGTCGGGTGCAAGTCTCTCAATCTCCATGGTTATAGTTTGATGTAATTGAGTCTCTTGTCATGCGTGGGGGTTTAGTGGCATATTCGTTAATTTTATCCGAGTTGACGCCCTCCCCATAATGATGTATGAATCCATGCCTTCATTCTCATGGTAGATTTGTTTGGCTATCCACTTGAAGATGACAAATTCTCTTCACTTAATAAAATGAATCATGACCCACCCTTTTCACTATTTATACCACGAACTACGGGGTTTTGATCTTGCATTGCACTTTGTGGATACGTAGGCATGAGGTGGTAAACCTCTATAAACACAAAAATATTAAAATGTAATTCTTTTCTCATCCCTCCACTCACATTTTACAAACCATTTTCAAACCAAAAGCAGTAAATTTTTCAAAGGGCTCCCGTGGAGTACCACAGACATTTTGCGTGGGTAAAACCTTCTCATTGTGTAACCTATCCCCTTACCTATTTCTCTGTTGTGTTTCTTTAGCTTTTTGCTTTTAGATTCATTAGGATTTATTCGCTCTTTTTTCCTTTTCCTCTTGGAATAAAATAAAAGTGCGGTGGCGACTCTGTTTACTTTGAGTTAAACTAATTAATAGTTTACACTCATGTTTTTACCGCTACACATACCATTGAAGCATTTCAAGGAAGTTTCCTTGATTAGAATATTCAATAGATTCATCATGACCACGAAAAGCAAATCCTCGGTTCAATAAATAACGAAGACAATTAAGTGAAGCTGTGAGCCGCCTTCGATACATGTCACGAGTTTTTTCAGTTTGTTTAGATATCACCACTACAATATGTTGCTTTTAATTCATCAAATCTTCACATTTCTTCCAAGAAATATTATGAGCACCATTAGGACCTCCAACATGTGATGCGAGTTTAGCTTTTTTATTCCAACTTGTGAATCCCTCTGTTACAAATGTATCACCACCAAATTGTTTTCCAAAATTGGGTCTAAAATGATAACAACATAAACAAAATGCGATATCTTTTTCTATACTATACTCTAACCAATTTCCGAGTTCATTAAACCACAAGGAACAAAATCTTCTCATTAAATTTTCAATTCTTCTTTGATTTGTGTTGAGTAGGTTGGAATGGTCCTCTTTGTAAATATGTTATATGTATTATCTCTTGATCATTCAGATGATATGCTGACATTTTAGGCCGCTTTCCTGGATCTGATGGTAACTCTTCCAAATTACAGTCGATATGTTGTTGAGAAATAGAGTCTTGTTCTTCCGATGATAATTTTTGTTTAAAAAATTTCTCCATTATCTACAACAAAAAATAAAACAATCAATATAATTTTAAAAAAACCTAATTAAATTTAATTATCTAACCAAAAATAAAACAATCAATATAGTTTTAAAAACTAATTAAATTTAATTAAAAGAAATACACTATTTTACTTACAGTAGACAATGTTAGTGTGAGTGAATCATCAATATTTACCAACACTATTTTACTTACAATATACATACCCTACTTTACGTACGCTAGTTTACATATACTATTTTTCTGTTCATATTAATTCACCAATATTTTACTTGAATTGAAGTCAATGAGTGAGTCATCTAATATTTTAGGGAAAACAATAAAAACAAAATAGAGTAATTTATAACTCACACACTCACATTGATTCACACAGTCACATTACATTATCACTTATCACTTACGTTTGAAAAACACACAGACGTAATGAACAAACAAATTTCTTACAAATTTTTCTTTTTCAATAAAGAGTAGAACATAGCAATTGACATTTCTCCATTCGTATAATATGTGCATGCAATTCATCTTCCTTGGAAGAGAAAAAACTATTTAACTATCACATTTAGTAACGTGAATTCTGCATCAACGGCCCAATTCAAACAAAAATAGATGTATAGTATTTTATTACTCATATAATAAAAAAACTATTCTAGATTCACCTTGGTATACACCAAAATCCAAAGAGCATCATTTCCATAATTGGCTGCTTTGGGTTTCTCATTGCGTTTTGGCATCTGGTTTTGTTTTTGTTTATACAATGTTTTATGTTTTTTTTTGTAATTTCCAGAAAAAACCTCCACTGTGTGTTTGCTTGATTAGGGTGTGCGACTGTTCAATATTAATAACCGTTGTCTTCGGAACATATTCCAAGTTAGACTGCATCGAGAAGCAAGCTAAAAGGTCACGTGTCAGTTTTGTTTTGCACCCAGATTTCATGCAATCAAATCACATTACATTCACACATTCAGCTATATCTGACCGTCCGATTCGGATCAGACGGTTCTGATTTAAAGTTAATAATTTCAATAAAATCATATTTATTTTTAATGAGTCGTGCAATCAAGATTAAACGGTTAGTAACAGCATGACAGTATGAATGCAGCAAAAATCCGATTGCATTCAATTTCTTTTGCTTTATATAAATCTTGTACTATGGCTAACGAAATAAATTTGGTTAATGTTGTATGCAGGATCATTGATCAATTAAATGATCGTGTGAAGTGTGAGACCAAGTTCACAATTTCTTCATTGCACTAAGGAATACTCCTTGCCACCACATATCAACATGCCTACACTAAGGAATACTCCTTGCCACATGAGTTGAAATCCCAAATTTTGTTAGTAGATTTAGGTGCATCTCACCTTATTATATCATTTAATTTTCTTATACTTCACAAATATACCTATTGATGATGAACACTAACAAGTTATGATGATTGAATTAGACTCTCTAGACAAAAATCAACTTAAGGTTTTAATAAGAAAGGGAGCTCAAAACAAAAATAGGCTGAACATATACAAAGGAGTCAAGATTAAACAATTTGTTTAAGACTGACAAGTTTAAAAAGTTATTTTACTAATTGTAATTAAAAAACAGTTTTACTATTCTTACACTGAAATGATATACTACACCGTATGAACAGTATTTTGATACTATAAAAAATATTAAAATATCCATACCACTAGCTTTTGATTTCTGTTTCATATCTATTTTTGTGGACCATATTAAAAATCACTTTTTGTTTCTCTCTCTTTATAACACTCGACCACATTTATTCTTCTTCTTGATCTTTCTGTGCCATTTCTCATCTCTTCTACAACTTTTCTTTTCTTTTCATTTCCATCCATACTCAATCAAATACATAATTTATCAAGGAAAAAATAAATTTATTTTACATACTTTTGTCAAGTGAAAATTGTACTGAACTTTGTTGGTGTATATAATATATAAAATGATTTTGTTAATACACTACAAAAAAATTGGCTAATACGTTGTTGGAACTTGGTTAATGAAAGTTTAACTTTGGTTAATGCAGTCTCAGACTTTAAAACAAAGGAAATCTTTAAAATAAACTTGATTAATACATTGCTAGAACTTGGTTAACGGAAATTTAAATTGGTTAATATAGTCTCAAACTTCAAAACAAGAGAAATGTTAAAACAAACTGGGTTAATATATTTAAAAATATGAGAGAGAAATTAATATAAAAAATTAAAATTGTATTATATACGGTGTAGGTGTAACATGGGTGTAAAGATATCATTTCTCATTAAAAAAATTAATTTTAAAAGTGATCACTAAATTAGGAAAGACCACCCATCATCTAGTGAATATGTATTTGAAAGAATTAAACAAAAGTATAATAGTACATATTTGAAAAAATATTATCCAACAATTTGAGAAAGTATTGAAACACAAAAAAAATATTAATATTTAAAAAATGTGAGATATTGAAAAAAAAATCTAAGTTTAGCATATTGACGAAGTCTGCTTACATGTTGTTGTTAAATTGGGTTTTGTGTTATAGATCCAATTATTTAAGTTAGCTTGTATCATAAGTTAGCTTGTAATGAGTAATTGTTAAAAAGCTCATTAGGTTAGTATGTTAATTTTCTTATAAATAACATACTAGTCTCTCATCTTTTGCAGAAGGGAAAATAAGAAGATAAAACTCTAATTCAAAAGTGAGAGAGGTTATTTGTTATTCTTGTATACTTGTAATATTGTTTCAAGTGAAATGAAAAAATAGTAGTTTATAGCCAATCCTTATTGTTATCCTTGGTTACCCTAAACCATAATCCTTGTAGAGTAAAAGCGCTGCTTAAGGGCCTACCTTAGATATCGCTTTTGGAAAAGCGTTGCTTAAGGTAGACATTAGTCAGCGCTTTCTGAAAGCGCTGCTAAAGGCATATATTAGACAGTGTTTTTCTTAAAAGTGATGTCTAAGGTCTTATATATTTTTTAAAAAATAATAATCTCAAAAGCGTTTTTAAAGGCCCATATTAGCCAGCGATTTTCAAAAGCGCTTTTAAAGGCATATATTAGCCAGTGTTTTTCTCAAAAGCCCTGTCTAAGGTCTTATTAAAATAAAATATTGAATAGTCTCAGTATTCTATTTTTCATATTCTTTTCTTTCCCTCTCTGTTGCGACTGCGAAGAACGAACAAATGACCTAACGAACAGCTATCGCCACCGTCTCGGTTACAACTCGTTGTCGTCCTACCTCCATTGTCATCAGCCGTAGTCCACCGTTCTCCACTGTTTCGGTAATATTTTTTCTTTTTCCGTTAGGTTTAAGTGGTTTTCTTCTTTTGTTGTTAGACAAATTTTGACAATATAGGATAGATTGAGAAACTGTTCGATAGGGCAATTAGGGCACATTTACATCTTCAGTTTCGTTAGGGCAGTTAGGACACATTTCTTCTTTTGTCTGAAAAGCATGAGTTTACAGTGGTGATGAAGAATCCTTTACAGGTTCATATTTCTATAGGGTTTAGATTATATGATATGTGTATACCATGCTCTTGGAGTATAAGTATATAGTAATAACATGTTACTTTAGTTGTTTATTGAATGTTGTTAAACCATAGTATGTAGGATTATGGATCAATAAGATTGTGAAATGTTTTGAAAATTATTTATATTTATTTGAGTTGTTATTTGGGCACTTAATGATATCATATTTCTTTGTTGGAATTTGATTTTGGTCTAGTAACTTATATGAGAGTCTGCAAAACTTAATATTGAGGGGTTTATGATTTAAGAAAAAATGGAGTAGTCTTATCTCCGACTCATTTTCATGTGCAATATATAAATTAGTTAGTTTGGATTAGATAGTTAGTGAAATGTATAACTTGATGGTTAATTCTTGTAGTTAGCATTATGATTAATTATAAATAACTATTAGTTAAACAATTTGAATTATTGGTAGCTGGTGTTGTTTTGAAGTTGTTATTGATTGTTTTCAATTGTGATTGTTCTTTTCAGATTGTTGTTTGAGGAGAATTTGTTTTGAACCAAGTGCTACTACGATAAAGTTATTTTATTCTTGCACTCAAATCTTCATATGGTAGAAGATATGTGAAATAAAAGTTTGTATTAATCTTCTTTTTGTGACACAAAAGTATTTTTCTTAGGAAAATCTTCTTTTATGTTATTTTGAAATAGTTGCGTGAATAATTATAGTAGTGTTTTTGTTTACCTTAATAAGTAGGAAAACCATGGATAAAAAATGGATGCTTGTCGATCGATTGTCCAAAGAGTACGAGAATGGGATTGTGGAGTTCGTTAAGTTTGTTGTTCAACATGTTGAAGACCCCAATCGAATGAAATGCCTTTGCTTGGGTTGTTGTTATGTGGGTAAGGTTTACGTAGATGGATTGAAATCGCATTTACTGATGCATGGAATTGATCGAAGTTATAAGTGTTGGATATTTCATGGTGAGAAAATTAACGAGAATGTTGAACCAAGGGGGAAAAGTAATACGACTTATGCTTCAGACGACAAAGACACGGAAACACACGATTGTGATTGAGTCGAAGAGATTGCAGAAGCACTTGAAGAAGATCTTCATGATTGTCCCAAAATGTTTGAGAGGTTGGTAAGCGATGCAAATAAAATGTTGTATAAAGGTTGCACTAAATTCACAAGATTGTCTGCGGTATTAAAGTTGTACAACTTAAAGGAGGGCAATGGATGGTCGGATAAACGTTTCACAGAGTTGTTGGCCCTTATGAGAGAAATGCTACAAGAGAACAATGTTCTTCCTAATCGAACCTATGAGGCCAAAAAAATGTTGTGCTCTATTGGCATGAGATATGATAAGATACATGCTTGTCCAAACGATTTCATTTTGTTTCGAAACGAATATGCATCATTAACCGAGTGCGCTAAATGCGGTTTGTCTCGATATAAGAAAAAATTGTCTCCAGCAAAAGTCTTATGGTATTTTCCTATAAATTCCGAGATTTAGGCGCATGTTTCGTAGTGAAACCGATGCAAGACACATGACTTGGCATGTAGATGAAAGAATTATTGATGGAAAGTATCGACATCCAACTGATTCACCACAGTGGTCGAAAATTAATAATGATTATCCTGACTTTGGAGAAGAAGCAAGAAACCTTCGCTTGACACTATCTACTGATGGAATGAACCCACATGGTCTTCAAAGTATCTCACATACCACATGACATGTGATTCTTATGATTTATAACCTACCTCCATGGCTATGTATGAAGCGTAAGTACATGATGTTATCTATGTTAATTTTTGGGCCTAAACAACCAGGGAATGACATAGACGTATACTTGACACATTTGATCGAAGATTTAAAGATTTTATGGGAGAACGGTGTGGAGGTTTATGATGGATATAGGAAAGAAATATTCAATTTGAGGGCGATGTTGTTTGGCACAATTAATGATTTTCCAGCATACGAGAATCTATTTGGGTATAGCATTAAAGGTTAATGTGTGTGTCCTGTTTGTGAAGATGGAACCGATACGACGCGATTGGATCTTTGTCAGAAGAATGTGTTTCTCGGTCATCGTAGATTCTTAAATTCTAAACATCACTACCGTGGGTGGAGAAAAGCATTCAATGGAGACACCAAACAACGTAAAGCTCCACCTGCATTGTCAGGTGACCAAGTTTTTGAAAAGGTGAAAGAGGTGTGTACTGAGTTTGGCAAGCCTTTTGCACATAAGGTTGTCAAAGGTGGGTGGAAGAAGAGGTCAATATTTTTTGAATTGCCATATTGGAAGTCTTTGTACGTGAGACATTTTCTCGATGTTATGCATATTGAAACAAATGTATTTGAAAGTGTTATTGGTACGTTACTCAATATAAAAGGAAAGTCTAAGGATGGCCTTACAACAAGGGAGAACATGTTTAAAATGGGAATAAGAACTGAATTAGCACCCGTGAAGAAAGGAAGACGAACATATCTACCACCTGTTGCTTTTACTCTATCTAGAAAGGAGAAAACAATATTGTGTAAGTTTCTAAGTGAAGTTAAAGTTCCAAAAGGATACACTTCAGATATTAGAAGACTTGTGTCTATGAAAGACCTCAAGTTGGAGAGTTTAAAGACACATGATTGCCATGTTATAATGGAACATTTTATACCAATAGGTATACATTCTATTTTGCCAGATAAAGTAAGAAGCGTCATAACTAAATTGTGTTTTTTCTTTAGGTCAATTTGTAGTAAGGTGATCGATCTTGAGATCTTACCAACACTACAAAAAGAGATAGTTATTAACTTGTGTGAGCTTGAAATGTATTTTCCTCCCTTTTTTTTTACATAATGGGACATCTAGTTGTTCATCTTATGAAAGAGACACAGTTGTGTGGACCAGCTAATATGAGATGGATGTACCCTGCTAAACGTTATATGAAAATATTAAAAGGGTACGTGAAAAACCGAAGTCGACTAGAGGGTTGTATTGTTGAATGATACATTGTTGAAGAAGCGGTTGAGTTTTGTACTGAATATTTGTCCAATGTTCAATCGATTGGACTCCCCAAAGCTTATATTTTTGAAGATAAAAATTAATTGGAAATAAAATTGTGACAGTATCAAGGGATGAACAAGATCAAGTTCATTTGTATGTTCTGTATAATGATAATGAGGTTGAGCCAAATGTTGAAATGCACAAGGATGTACTTCGAAGGTTAAATCAGAAAAAAATGAAAATTGGATAGAACGAGAGCACAATCAAAGTTTTATACAATGGTTAAAGGATGATAATTATTCGAAGTGCTCTTCAGATTCTGCTTCAGTAACAGAAAGGTTAAGATGTTTGGCATATGGTCCAAGTTTGCATGTGTTTACTCATAGCGCATACGCAATTAATGGATACATATTTTATACCAAAGAACAAGATTATAAAAGTACTATGCAAAATAGTGGTGTCACCGTGCTAGCTGAAGCAATGCATATATCAAGTATGAAAGACTTAAACCCCAAATATGAAAATATGTCATATTATGGAGTTATTGAGCACATTTGGGTGTTTGATTACGAGAAGTTTCAGATCCCTATCTTTGGTTGCAAGTGGGTAAATAGTAGTGGTATAAGAATGGATAAGTCAGGATTTTTGCAAGTGGATCTTAATAGGGTGGGGTACAAAGATGAGCCTTTTATTCTAGCATCTCAAGCTAAACAAGTGTTTTATGTCACTGACCCGACGAGTATGAAATGGTTTATAGTGCTTTTATCTAACAAAGTGGTTGATGATAGCGGTGTGGTGTAGATCAATGTGATATTAATGTTGAGAACGAGTCATGCATTAGACAGAATGAGTTGAATAGAAATGATCAAGATGAGGATCTTATAGCGGATGAGTCATATATCATAAATGATCATCACGAGGGAATTTGGATCAATTCATCCATCTGCATTGCTAAGAAACAAGTAATTCATATTCCAACCAAGAAAAGAAAGAGATTTTAGTGAAAAAGGTAATATAATAAAATGTTATATATTATGTCATTTTCAATAAATTTATATGCTCTTCTTTATTTTTCATTTTATATATATCATTTGGTATCATAATTTATAGCTTAGACAAGTACTTTCATTATAATTTATATTTGATATCCTTGTTTTATTTATTACAGGTTAGATGGCTACTAACGAGGATCATCCACTTGATGATGATTCTATTCATGATGGAGGTAAGAAGGTATCTAATGCGGAAGAGGAAATTAAAAGATGAATAATAGTTATGAAGAAAGTGTGATTCGTGATAGAGATCAAGGCATCATATTAGATGTGGATTGGAGCTTATAAGGCCAGCTTATTGAGCCTAACGGTTATATGTTGAAAAGTTTCATTGGTGCACTTGTAAGGAATTAGGTTCCAATTACTTGTGATGATAGGAGAAATAAACATTTGAACGAAGCTAAAGAAAAACTTTAGACTGAGATAAAGGTACCATAATTATGTCTTTAATTATGCCAACTAATTATGTCTTTTAAATTACTTGTACTAACACACAACGTGTATGTTTTTATTAGAGGTGTTTCAACATTGATGATGATAGAAGACCTTTTTGTCTCAAATTGGCCGGAAAATTGCTAAGAGGGTTTAGAACATTTTTATCAACCAAGTTTCTTAGGGATGCAGAAGGTAATTTTGTTGATGCAGAGCTTCCATCTAAATATGGAAGTTTGATTTCACAAAAAGAATGGGACACGTTTAAATCCAAACGAAAAACCCCAGAATTTTAAATTGTAAGTGAAACAAATCGGGAAAGAGCATCATGTCCCGTGTATCCATACAGAAAAGGACGTGTTGGATATGGACGCTTAGAATAGTCTATGTGTAAACACCCCAAATTTGCCCTCACTAATTCCACCATGGCTTGTAATCTTTTCATATGCATAAGTTCAATCATAGCATCTCATTTTGCATTTTTTTGCTTCACTGCATTGATTCAAAGTCATCTGCATCTAGGGTTTGTGATCTGAGCCATCCAAGAGCCATTTGGGCCACTCCAAAGGTCATCAATCACTTAAAAGGGGTCCATGAATGTTCAAGTATCATATTATATCCCCACAAAGTCAAGAAAGTCAAAGAATCACAAGAACTGAGAATGGCATGGAAGCAGAGCCAGGTTTAACTACACAGATGACCTAGAATTAGGGTTTTGATTTCAAAGGCCATAACTCCAAATTTTTTGGTCATTCTTGTTTCTATTGGTCTCTATATGGTATAGGGATCATGCATATCAATTTTCATGAAGAAATTCAACAGGGAAGGCATCTGATCACAAGATGACTTCTTGAGCAAGTCAGTGTAAAATCAGGGCATCTGAGGCCCCCAATGACCCAACCAAAGGGTGTTCTTCATCATTTTGAATGTGTATGATCTTTATTTGATCATATAAGATGTTAGAAGTTCACAAAGTTGAAGAATTTCAAGCCATTTGCAAAGTTGCCTTTTTGGGAAAGTGACTTGTAATGGAAACTTGCCATTTTGGGAAAGTTTTTCAACCTCCTCAAATTGATTCAAAAATGCTTCAAATGAGAAAACTTTGGTCATGAAAGTTGTATAATGGATCATTCCCTTTTCAAAAAGTACAAGAACTTGTCCTAATTCATTTTGGATCAAAAGTTATGGCTTGTCAAAGTTGGGAAAAATCACATAATTTCAAGTTTGTACCAAAGAGGCAAAGTTGCAAAACCTTATGCCAAGCCTTTATGTGACTTCAAATGGACTTCTAACCTTTACACAAACATAAACCAATGCCTAAAAATTAGAATGCACAAAAGAACCTCCCATTTTCATGACTTATGCTTCAAGAAATCACAAAAGGGCAAAAGGATCACAAAGTTGCAAAACATCTCACAAACCCTAATCTACTTGCTAATTGGCCTCAAGACTGATTCCATGGCTCTCCTCAATCCTTGCTGCGCAGGACACCCCTTTGTCCTTGGATTGCCATTGACCCATACCTCTCTTACACCTAGACTTGACTTTTTTTGCAAAAAGACCCATACCAATCAAGCTAGGCCACACCAACTCCTCTGACCTATCCAAGTCTGATACATGTACCAAATGAGACTCAACACATAGCACAACTAAGCCTGATCTCTCTCATAAGCCATAGTTTCAAGTTTTCACCTCTTATGCACTTTCCTTCGAAACTCAGCACACAAGCATCAAACACCAAAACAAACTTCATAGAATCACTCTACATATTCCCCTGATCATTTCCCTACCCTCATTTGTCCCTGAAACCACCTCAATCAGAAAGACGATTCTCACCCCTCACTGAACAGAACTTCATCAAACTCACAAACCAGCCAAAATAAACTCCAAACAAGCTTTGCAAACTCTTGAGGGAGGTCAGTAGAGGTGATCGGAAGCAAGGAACTGGTCAAAAAGCTCCTGGAGTGAAAGCTTCATCTCAGGTAGCCACTGAAATTCATTTTTCCAGAACCTTCTTTTAATGTTACAATATGATAAAGCATGCTCCACTGATCACACTGAACTTTGAAATTTTGAAAATGGTGTAGAAATGAGCTTGTATTGATTGACTGAAATTTCTGCCATTTTTGTTCTTCCTTTTGAATCTTGAGTTTGGGTGAGAATAAATTTGTTTTGAGAGTGGATTTGGATTCAGGGAGGTGAGAGGAGTTATTCTGGAGCTTTAGAGCTCCAGAAATAACCTAGGGAAGAATTTGGCAATTTTCAGGTGAGGGGGTCACCGGAGAAGACGACCGGAGCTCTTCTCCGGTGACCTGAGAGTGATTAAATGCTAATTAGGGTTAGGGCACCAGGTTTGAATGTAGGCCACTGGATGTTGTTTCCCGCGCGCGTTTGAAGGGTCAGGATCATGTCATTAGTTATTAATTAGGATTAATTTAATTAATTAATTAGGATTTAGGAAGTTTGAACTTGGGCCGTAGGATTGCGCGCCAAGTCAATGAATCCCAGCCCAGATTGCATCCTGGCTCTCCATTGTGCATACTTCTCATATTTTAATTTTTATTTCATTTTCTTTTCATTTATTTTGTACATTTTATTTAAAATAGCTAAAATCATTTAAAAATTATGAAATTTTTTGTCAAAGATTTCATTAATTTTTAAAACCCAAAAATATTTTTATTTTTATTTTTTGCATTAAAAATAATTTTTAAATCATTTAAATGTTTATTTTTAATTAGTTAATGGAAATTAATTAATTAAAAATACATTTAGGTATTTAAAAATCCCAAAAAAATTCACATTGCATTTAGAAACATTTAGAAACATTATCAAACTCTCAAACCAAATTTGTTTTTTGTTCTTAATGCCTTTTGATCATTTTCATTGGAATTAAATTCATTTTAAGGCAATATTTTGGTTCAAACTTTGAAAAATTCATTCTGCCTAACCCTTGAGAGTTTGATGATGGTTCTTCTTGCATTGCATCCTTCATGGCATGTAGTTTATAGGATAAAATTGGTTTGATTTGATCTTCCATTTTCATTTTGTTTTGCATTTTTCTTGATAAGGTACCTTAAAACCCTAGCAATCTTAAGAAATTCATAACTTTCACTAGGTTAAGAGTTAGATCCTTTCCTTTGGGAAGTGAGCTTGTATAGGTTTAGGGTATCTTTGATTTCATTTTCAATTTTTTATCATGTCATTTGCTTCTGGTTTTGGATTTTTGCATTGCATGATGCATGTAACCCTAATTTGTGCCTTCCTTTGCATCCATTTCTCATTTGCTTGCATCCAATGACTTGCCATGACATTTTGTGCATCCACATGATTCATAATACATCTTAGGACATATTAGAATCATGTTTGATCATTGCATCTTTCATTTGCCATGTTATATGTCCATTGCATTTCATAACTTTTCATGTACATTCATGGTTCAAAGCATGCTTCATCTGCATCCATGTCCTTGTATGATCATTCTCATGCCTTGCCTCATGTTTGTATCATCTCTTAGCATCATTAACATCATGTAAATGCTTCTGACTTTGGTTTGCATCATGACATTTCATCTCATTTGCATTGCATTTCATTTCTTTTGCTAACTTTTCAGGTGGTAAGTTGTTTTGAGAAGTGGATTTGCCTTCACTTCTCATAATCTCTTCTCATCTCTCTTGCATCATTTCTGCATTTTGTGGTTGTCTTAGAGTGAGCTTGCTCATTCATGCTATCTCCTTACTTTCTTTCTTCAAGCAACTTGTCTTCTTAAGTGAAGCAAGTTGTTTTGCTTCTCTTTGCTTCTTGCTCCTTTCATCTGCTTCCTTCCCGGTGGTTTCTCTGAAGATCTTTCTCTCTTAAGCCTAATAAACCCTAGGAATGACCAAGTATGATAACAATTAGGTTTTGATTTTTTCCCCCATTAGTTTTTTCCTTTAAGTCTCTTTGAGTCTTCTCTTCTCATCTCATAATCAGGGAGTAAACCCTAAAGGCTTTAAGGCTTTGTGATTAAGCTTATGCCTGCATCCTTCTATTAGGATGGAGTGTATAACTTTAATCCTAAGTGTTAAACCCTTAATGTGTTTAAATCCTTTAATCAATTCACTTAATAATCATCAAGACATCAAGCTTGTAACTTGGGCCTTGCATTAGGGTTCTAATTCTTCCTTAATTGGTTAAGAAGGACTAACCCTAGTGTTAATGGACAAGTCCCTCTCAAGTTGTCTTGCCAACCATAAAACTCACTTCTTAATCTTACCATTACCTAAAATCCTTTTAATAAAGGCTTTGTTTTGTCATGAGGTTAATCCCTAATCATGGATTAAGTTGAGGAGTCTTTCTCAGCTTAAATGTTCTCATCTATTATCCTTCTATTAGGATGGTGTAATGAGTCCATTAAATACTTGATTATGGCTTAAACTCATTACTTAACACTAAACAAAAACTCCAAAAAACATCTAAATAATTGCAAGTAGGTTAATGATCTTAATCCTACATCATGGTGATTAAGTGTGAGGTGGTTACTCCACACTTAAGGTATTCTCATTACCCCTAATCAGAGGGAGGATGTGATTGAGTTTACTAACCCTTGGTTTAGGCTTAAGCTCATTATCTTATGACAAACTCCAAAAAGCAATAAAAGACTGAAAACACAAAAACAAACAATAATCGTCTCCTCCGGGATTCTTTTCTCACCTCATTCACTCATAAGCAAGAACTTGCTTCTTCCTTCTAATGCAAGACAGTTTGCACCTGAGCCAGACAGGTCATACACTTGAGCATAGACAAGCAAGCAGTTCACAAGTCAATTTATCTTTCAGTCTCTTTGGGTCGAACTACGGTGTTCTGACTTCCTCATTGCACGAGAGGATACGTAGGCATAACTTAACAGTTATCGAACAAAAGTCTCTGTATATTCCCCCTCCTCCAGCATTATTCTTTAGCCTCATTATCTTGGGCATTTCATTCTTGTTCTCACACTGACACTTCTCTTATACACTTCACACTCCTTTTACACTGACACTTGCATTCTTTCCAGCTTTGATACACAAATTGCATTGACACTACCCCTTTAAAACACAAATCTTTCAAGCGTGGATCCCGTCGAGTACGACGGACAATCTGGGTGCTAACACCTTCCCAGGTTGTAACCAACCCCCTTTCTCAGTTTCTCTGGTTCGCAACCGTCTTGTCCAATCTTCCTAGGTTTATGCAGCATTACCTTTCCTTCGGGATAAAAATGCCTAGCTGGCGACTCTTTCCTTTCTGAGTTCTCCCTTGTGTGTTCTCTCCTCTTTCGCCGACCGTTCGCGTCTGTACCCCTCTTGGCCCTGTGTCATTTGGTGGGAGCGACAGCTTGGCGACTCTGCTGGGGAGCCTTATACTGTAACCAGGGCTTCTGGTTCTTTTTGTGGGTTCCTCCTAGCGCTTGTTTGATTTGTGTTTACTGGGGTGTTATGTGCTAATTGTGTTATATAGTTGCTTTATTTATTGCTTTATGTACAGCTTTATTTATTTCTTTCTTTACAGTTTTTCATATTTCATACTATCATTATCATTGCTGGATCTGTTCTTCTGTCTTGGTGGGTGGGGTTCCATTGAGAGTATAAGGTCCTATACCTGGGACCTGAGTGACACCTAGGCTATAGTGGTTCATGTTCTTTCCCATTCCATTTTGGTCTGGTGCGGGAATATGAAACACGGTTCAGATGTGGGTTTCTTCTTGAGAACTCTGTGCTACGGATTTCCTGTAGTGCTAGAGCTATCTGGGAAGCCTTCTAAGTCTGGATGACCTTTATTATGACCTTCAGAAACTGAGGTGAATTAGAGGAGGATCTTTTATGGTTATTGTAAACTTTGTACCTCCGGGTTAGAAGTGTTTACACTTCTCATAACTGATCCAAGTCTGAAGATCCTTGTTTTAGAACACCACCTGTGAGGGGAGTTGGGCTGTTTACAGGTTTGCAGGTACCATTGGCCACATCATACCCTGATACTTGTTTTGTTTAAGAGTACCTCATTTTGGACAGTTCTTGTGATTTAACCCTGGACATGTGACTCTTTATTTGAGTCCCCCACCTTGGTTACTGGATTTCTAAACCTCCATCTAGACTTCTTAAACATACATGGGCCTGTATCAAGACAGACAAATCAGATCCAGCTTGATCACAAACCCTTGCATATCATTTACATACATCCTCATTGCATCATTTAACATTTGTTTATTTGTTTTTCAGGGTATCCACATTATATTTGGCTTGGTTTTGACCCCTTCATCTGCATAGACCTCTGTTTCATCAGATATCTGCTTCAGCTATCTTCATCAGTTGTCTGCTTCAATCATCTTCATCATCACCAGCATCAGCCCATCAGTGGCCCATCTCCAGTACCAGTCTTGATCTTCATCAACACTTGTCTTCAGTTCTTCATCAGCAGTCATGGCACCCAGGAAGAGCAACATTTCATACCATTTCTTTGAGCCTGTGCTGACTGGCATCAGGCAGGTCCAGGCACTTATCACCCCTGACCACATCCCATTATTCAGAGAGCATTATGGAGGTATCCTTGATATGGTCATGGACCTGGACCCTTCTCAGAGGAGCATGATCCACACATGCTTACAGTTTTATGACCCTCCTTTAAGATGCTTCACTTTCCCAGACTTTCAGCTGGGACCTCTTTTGGAGGAATTTTCATCATTGATTGGAGTGCCTATCAGGGGTGGGATCCCTTTCAACCCAGAGATGACTTCTCCCAGCAATGGAGAAGTGGCAAAAGCACTGTACCTGGAGCCTACTTTGATTGAGCAGAACATGACAACAAAGGCTGGGATCCCTGGTTTACACTTAGACTTCTTAATTTCTCAGGCCATCCTGAAGGCCTCTTTGGGAGAATGGAGGGCAGTTTGTGCATTACTAGCTCTCAGCATATATGGGGTTATACTGTTTGCAGATGAGCCCAAATTTATCAGCAAGAATGCCATTCATCTTTTCCTTCTGAGGAACCCAGTACCCACATTGCTGGGAGACTTCTATTACTCCATTCATCAGAGGAATGAGAAACAAAGGGGAAAGTTGGTGAGATGCTGTGCACCTTTGTTTCACACATGGTTGCTCAAACACCTACCCAAGACAAATGCCTTCCTGAATCCTCACCAACAGAAGAATTGGGCTAAGAGACTTATTGCTTTGTCTTCAGATGATATCAGATGGTGTACCCAGAGCACCAAAGGCAAAGACATCATCACTAGCTGTGGGCAATACCCAAATGTACCTCTGATAGGAGTGAAGGGTTGCATCAACTACAATCCTTTGCATTTTAAAAGACAATTGGGCTATGCTTTGGTTCACCCTCCTAGAGTTCAAGATTTAGCTGAGACCCTGTATTGTAAGATAAAACCTAATCTAGCTGTTGTTAGACAAGCATCCTGGGCTTGGGAGAACATCCAGACAAAAGGGATGGCTATTCTTGGAAGGTGCAATAATGTTGCTTCAGCTCAGTACTATGATTGGTCTCATGCTAGAGCTCATATTACTGGTATGCCTTTCACCATTGAGGATATACCTGGACCATCCACAGCACAGCCAGCAGCAACTGTCAGCCTGGAAGAATTTGAGAAGCTGAAGGAAAGGAATGAGAATCTGTCTCAAGCTCTGAAGAAGACCCTTTGGGAAAGGAGTGATGGTCGTCTGGACATTGAGAGGTTGGAAAAACTTAAGGTGGAGCATCTGGCTAAGATTGAGAAAACAGAGGATTACATCAAGAAAGCAAGAGCTGGGGAGAAAATATTGAAGAATGCCTGTAAAGAGGCCAAGTTTCAGAAGGCTAGGACTGATCTTTATCTACAAGAAAGTCAGGCTAGGTGGGTCAGGATCACTGAAGCCCGTACTCAAGAAGACAAGAAAACTCAGGCCAGGATTGAGCAGTTAGAGGCCAATGAAAAGAAGCAACAGGAAGCTTTGGTGGCAGCCCAGAAGGAGATCTCAGAATTGAAGCTTAGGGCTGGTTTGAAGAGGTCAAAGGACCAGGACAGGCACAAGAAGCTGACCACTGCCATTGCCACCAGAAACCTCCTCATCAGAAACATTACAGAGCATCCAGCTGGCCCAGTGACTGAGGCACTTCTGAAGGAGGTTAAGGAGGATGAGTTTGGACTAGATGTCTGACCCTTTTTTATTGTTGTTGTTCTCATTTTGATGTACTTTTCTTTTGTGTTGTATTTTGACCCTTCAGGGGCATATGTTGTAAAACAAACTATGTATTGTTCAGTATTTGTAATATATTTTAGTTTGTTTCCATTGCGGGTTTTTCTTTTCTCAACAACATCAAAGCATCTTCCTCGGGGTCTGGAAAGGTCAAAACCAAGAACCAAGTCGGATACCGTGGAAAACAAATAAGCATACTGCATTGCATACTAACTTTTGTTTTGTTTTGTAGGTTTTTGTTTTTGGTTTGTTTGTTACTAACTCTGTTGTGGTTCAGGAATTATTGCTCGCCGCTGGGTGTTCCCTCTCAACCGTCCGCACCGGTATCCTACTCGCAACAACCTTCCTGGTATCCAAATGGATCAAGTACAGTAGGACCTGACAGAGGTCAGAACTCAGATGGCTAACGAAAGAGTGGAGATGAGGAACCAAATGGCCCAATTCATGACTGTAATGACTAACTTGGCCCAAAGTCAAGAAAGGTTAAGGGCATTGGTAGAAAGACAAAACCCTGAGGAACCTCATCCTTGGACTGGAGGAACCAGTAATAATGAGGGAGGTCAGCCTCATGTTAATCCCCCAGTATTTGGACCTCATTTGGATCCAGAGGTCAACATCCCAAGGAATGTACCAGGCAACACTGCTGCAGGCAGGATCTTGCAAGAAGATCCTCAAGAGGAGCAGTTTACTATAATGGGAGCTGGGGATGAAGTTTATGATAGGAGGTTTGATGAAATTGCTGAGAAGTTGAGGTCTCTGGAGTCTCAAAATTACCTAGGCTTCTGATAACGAGAAAACGTATCGATTATATTGCTAGGTTTCATTAACGTTTTATCGCATAATCATCGTTTTTACACTCGAATTCTCGAGTTTTTCTTACCATTTTGCAGGTACATCATTATATGGAGCTAAATCATAAAGTAAGAGCAAAAGGAACAAAAGGAACCATAAAAAGATGAAGAAATGAAGAAGCCTGCAGAACTGCATAATTTGTTGCAGTCACGGTCGTCACCAAGGTGTCACGACCGTGACACCCTAAAAGAAGCCATCACGACCGTGAGAACATTGTCACGACCGTGACACTTAAAAACCACAAGACACGAGCGTGAAGACCTTGTCACGACCGTGACAAGGGTAAAAATAGGTTATTGACTGAGACCACGTCAAAGCATTACGTGAAGAACTTTTCTCCTATTTTTTTGCCACGTTCCTACATCTCCTCCACCACTTCAGCAAGGCCCAATGCAACAAAGTCCAATTTTCAAGCCCATTAATTGTTCTATAAATAGTACAAGTTTTATGAAGAAATCACAGAGCATTTTTTCTATTAATTTCCTGCGGAAGCTCTGCCGAATTGTTTTACGACCCTATTTTTATTTCTGTATTATTTTCAGTTTTTCATTCTTATTGTATCCAAACCAGCCATATAACAATTTCCAACATCAGGAAATTGTTATACATTTACTTGTTTCTAAACCTTCAGAATTTGTTTATTTTCGATTTCCGCCAACTCCAAGCTTTCCAGTCTGTGGAAGAAGGAGTCTGCTATAATATTTGTTAACCAGGTTTTTTATTATATTGCAATTTTAATATTTATAATGTTTATTTATTTTTCTGCCATGAGTATTTTATTATTTGTTTTTCTGTCTCTGTCTGGTTCAACATCAATGAGTAGCTAATTACCTTAGGGCGGTATGTAGTTAAAACAAACTTAATCGGTAAAATTTAATCATAGGCTAAAAATAATTAATAACTTAACATTCTGGCTGATACTTTTTAATTAAAATCGACCTTTTCGTTACGAGAGTAAGAAAAGAGTATTAGGTTAGGTCAAGACCACGAGAGTGTGAGATTTTAACCAGATAGCTAAAGTTAGGCATTTAAATTAAACACAGCGAGAGCGCTTTAAAATAAATTAGAATTACTAAGTTTCCAAAAATTATCTCTAAACACTTATGGGCTAGCGAGAGCAGGCATATGGCTTTAGGTGTAAGATCTGAGATAAGACCAAGAGAGTGTGAGTTGAGGGTATTTAAACTGGTAACCTCTACCGAATAGATTAAGTAAACACATTTATAAGCCTAGGTTAGATTGACCCACCTAAGTTAGTATAATTACATACCGACCGCCTTAGTATTATTTTATTAAAACTTAAATTTAATTCCGCCTTTAATATCTTAAAATAAACAAAAAATCGTGACAACCATTCGCCTTAGCTAAACTAGAAGTTCATCTAGCACTAAGTAACCATAGAGTCCCTGTGGATCGATAATCTTAAATATTACTTCGATAGGCTGTGCACTTGCAGTTAAGATACCGCTAGACACATAATTAGACACGTCTTTAGCCCATCAAGTTTTTGGCGCCGTTGCCGGGGATTCCTTAATTTAGTTACTAGTGCATTTAGGTAGCATTGTCTAGACTAAGGTATCAACTATTTAATTTAATTTAATCTCCGAGTGTATGCCAAGTACTCGCTCTAAAAGCGAAGACTTGCAACCTCTAATCCCTGAATCGGAACGCTTCTTACACGTAAGAAGACGTATATTCGATTACGAAAAAAGTTACAGTATTCCAGATCTTCAATTAGATCCGCCTAAACCAGTCGTAACATCAAAGGACGCAGAGATGGCTGAAGAACAGAATCACCCACTCAAGTATTACGCCAGTCCTTCGCAAGCTGAACCGCATTCAAGCATTGTCGCGCCGGCTATCAACCGAAATGATTTCGAACTAAAACCTTCGTTGATATCAGCCGTGCAACAAAATCAATTCGCCGGAAATCCTACCGAGGATCCGAACCTTCATCTTTCGATCTTTGTGCAATACGCAGATACCGTAAAAGCCAATGGAGTTACCCAAGAAGCTATTAGACTACGTTTATTTCCTTTTTCACTTCGAGACAGAGCAAGAGCTTGGCTTCAATCTCTGCCTTCGAACTCAGTAACTACGTGGGAGGAACTAAAGAGAGTTTTCTTGAACAGATATTTTCCACCTAGCAAGACAGTTATGCTGAGAGCTCAGATCAACGGATTTAAGCAAAGGGAAAGCGTATCATTATTCGAAGCTTGGGAACGCTATAAGGATCTGCTGAGACTTTTTCCACATCACGGATTGATAGAATGGATGGTCATCCATACCTTCTATAATGGACTCTTGTACAATACAAGAATGACAATTGACGCTGCCGCGGGCGGTGCATTGATGGACAAAGAATATAATGATGCTTATGCACTTATCGAAAGTATGGCTCAAAACCATTACCTTTGGGGAAGCGAGAGAGTCGCAACTGAGAAACCAACAAAAGGAGGTATGTACGAAGGGAGTAGTATGGACCAAGTCAATGCGAAGTTTGACCAACTAAGCCAAAAGATCGACAACTTGGCCATAACACCAACAGCCACCGTGGCTGCAGTAACACCAAACTGTGAGTTATGTGGAGTCCCAGGACACGAAGTTTCTGATTGTCAACTATTGACAGGAACTCCCACTGATCAAGTGAATTATGCTCAAGGAAACCCATACTCAAACACATACAACCCAGGTCGGAAAAATCATCCGAACTTCTCCTATAAGAATAACAATGCTTTATACGCACCAGGTCAAGCACCAGCTACATCACCAGGATATCAAAAGACTGCTCCTAATGTCCCTAGAAAATCGAACCTTGAGTTGATGATGGAGAACTTTATAGCTAACCAATCTCAAACAAACAAGGACTTCTTAAACCAAAACATTCACACTAGTGAGCAGATTAAACAATTAGTGAGCAAAGTAGATGCATTAGCTACACATAACAAAATGCTTGAAACTCAGATTTCACAAGTAGCTCAACAACAAGCACCTACTGTTGCACCAGCTGGAGTATTCCCTGGACAACCTCAACCTAATCCGAAAGGACATGCCAATGCCGTAATATTAAGAAGTGGCAAGGAACTTGATAGACCTACCGATCCAAGACTTGACAATCCAGCCATGTACCAAAAACCGGATAAACCGACTGAAGAGGTGGATGATCCAGAAGAAAAGGAAGATGATAATCAAGAGGTAGTGGAGAAAGAACAACCTTATGTGCCTCCACCACCCTATAAACCACCAATTCCGTACCCTCAAAGATTAACAAATTCCAAGACGACGGGTCAATTTAAGAAATTTGTTGAACTTCTGAAACAGTTGAATATTACTATTCCGTTTACAGAAGCTATCACCCAAATACCCTCGTATGCTAAGTTTTTAAAAGAAATCTTATCCAATAAGAAAAAGATAGAGGATAACGGAACAGTTACACTTACTGCCGAGTGTAGCGCCATAATTCAGAATAATATGCCTCCTAAGCTAAAAGATCTAGGAAGTTTCTCTATACCCTGTGTAATAGAAAAATTCGTCATTGACAAAGCTCTATGCGATTTAGGAGCCAGTATCAGTGTTATGCCCTTAACGATTTGCAAAAGGCTAGACATGGGAGACCTAAGACCAACTAAAATGTCTGTTCAACTAGCCGATCGCTCAGTTAAATATCCTGTAGGCATACTAGAAAACGTCCCAGTACGTATAGGACAATTCTATATCCCTACTGATTTTATAATCATGGACATCTCTGAAGACTCCACTACACCTATCATACTAGGAAGACCATTCTTAGCTACCGCCGGAGCTATGATAGACGTAAAAAGAGGAAAGCTAACCTTTGAAGTAGGTGAAGAAAAAGTTGAATTTATTTTAACACAATTCTTACAATCATCAGCTATAGAGGATACATGCTATCTATTGGACGTAATTGACGAATATGTAAGAGAAATGGAACTGAAAGAGACTACCTATTCTGAAATAATGAAAATTCAAATCCCTCCGATTTTCGAAGATGATAATTGGCGTGCACCGTATAAAGACGATAGTCTAAGCGAAAGTTTAGCACTTACACCGGATCCCATGCCAAGTAAAGATAAACCTACATTAGGATTAAAAACTTTACCTCATAACCTAAGATACGAATTCTTAGACGTTGAATGTAAAAGACCAGTTATAATAAATTCCAGTTTAGGAACTATAGAAACAAAGAAACTTTTAGATGTCTTGAAGAAATATCCAACTGCATTAGGATATAACATATCTTACCTCAAAGGAATATGCCCTTCAGTCTGTATGCATCGTATTCTGCTAGAAGAAGATTGCAGAACCTCCAGAGAATCTCAAAGAAGAATTAACCCAATCCTTAGAACTGTAGTAAAAGAAGAAGTTAAGAAACTACTAGATGCCGGAATAATATATCCAATCTCTGATAGTGAATGGGTTAGTCCAATACATGTAGTGCCAAAGAAAGGAGGTATCACTGTAGTGAAAAACGCTCAAGGCGAATCGATATCGCAAAGAGTAGTGACGGGACATAGAGTATGCATAGATTATCGTAAACTAAACAAAGCCACTCGAAAAGATCATTTCCCACTACCCTTTATAGATCAAATGTTAGAACGATTAGCCAAGCATTCTTACTTCTGTTATCTTGACGGTTACTCAGGATTTTTCCAAATCTCTATCCATCCAGATGATCAAGAGAAGACCACATTCACATGCCCATATGGAACGTTCGCTTACAGACGAATGCCCTTTGGATTATGCAACGCTCCTGCAACCTTTCAAAGATGTATGATGTCAATCTTCGCAGATTTTATAGACAACATCATGGAAGTGTTCATGGACGACTTCTCTGTATGCGGGCAAAGTTTTGAAGGATGCTTATCAAACTTAGAAATGGTGTTAGAAAGATGTGTAAAAGTAAACCTCGTGCTTAACTGGGAGAAATGTCATTTTATGGTCAGAGAAGGAATCGTATTAGGTCACGTAATATCCGACAAGGGAATTGAAGTTGATAAAGCTAAGATTGAAGTCATAAAAGATCTTCAACCCCCTAAAACCGTTCGAGAAATACGAAGCTTTTTAGGACACGCCGGTTTTTACCGACGATTCATCAAAGATTTCTCGAAAATCACTAAACCTCTTACTGGATTATTAATGAAAGACGCTGAGTTCATATTCAATGAAGATTGTCTTAAAGCATTCGAAACTCTAAAAACAGCCCTCATCACAACACCAATCATGCAACCCCCTGACTGGAGATTACCTTTCGAAATCATGTGCGATGCGAGTGACTATGTTGTAGGCGCAGTTCTAGGCCAGAGGAAGGAAAAGAAACTTCATGCGATTTACTATGCCAGTAGAACCTTAGACTCTGCCCAGATGAACTACGCCACTACTGAAAAAGAATTGTTAGCAGTTGTCTTTGCGCTTGACAAATTCCGTTCTTACCTAGTAGGAGCGAAAATAATCATTTACACAGACCATGCTGCTATCCGATATTTATTAACTAAGAAAGATGCTAAACCTAGACTCTTGAGATGGATTTTACTCTTACAAGAGTTTGATCTCGAAATAAAAGATAAGAAAGGTACTGAGAACGTCGTAGCGGACCATTTATCTAGAATAGAAGGTATTAAACCCGAACAAGTGCCGATTAACGATGATTTTCCGTATGAACAGCTGATAGCACAAATAGGAAGCAACCTAGTTCAGTTAGACATAAATGAACCAGAACCCGTGGAAACAATCCAGACAACTGTAGGACTGCCATGGTACGCTGACATTGTCAACTACCTAGCCGCAGGAGCTCTTCCACCCGATCTAACCTATCAGCAGAAAAAGAAATTCTTTCACAATCTGAAACATTACTATTGGGATGAACCATTATTGTTCAAAAGAGGACCCGATGGAATCTTTCGCCGATGTATTCCCAAAGAAGAAATAGAAGATGTCATTGCTCAATGCCATTAATCTCCTTATGGTGGACATGCAAGCACTTCCAAGACTTGTGCAAAAATCTTGCAAGCCGGTTTATTCTGGCCTAATCTATGGAAGGATGTCCACATCGCTGTCATAAATTGTGATCGGTGTCAACGCACTGGCAATATTTCAAGAAGAGATGAAATGCCTCAAAAAGGAATATTAGAAGTAGAAATCTTTGACGTCTGGGGAATAGATTTCATGGGACCATTCCCATCATCTTTCGGTAATAATTACATACTCGTAGCTGTTGATTATGTTTCGAAATGGATTGAAGCTATAGCTTCTCCTACAAACGATACACGAGTAGTAATAAAGCTTTTCAAAAATATAATCTTTCCCAGATTTGGTGTGCCTAGACTCGTCATAAGTGACGGTGGCTCGCACTTCATTTCAAAAATCTTTGACAAATTACTATCTAAGTATGGAGTAAGACACCGTGTGGCTACACCATATCACCCACAAACAAGTGGACAAGTCGAAGTCTCAAACAGAGAAATTAAACAAATCTTAGAAAAGACTATCGCCATATCTCGGAAAGATTAGTCATCTAAACTTAATGAAGCTTTATGGGCTTATAGGACCGCTTACAAGACACCCATAGGTACTACACCTTTCAAACTAGTTTATGGAAAATCTTGTCACCTCCCGGTAGAACTAGAACACAAAGCTTATTGGGCGATTAGAACTCTCAATATAAACTATAATGCTGCAGGAGAAAAGCGAATCCTAGACATTAACGAATTAGAAGAGTTAAGGCTAGATGCTTATGAAAATGCTAAGATATATAAAGAAAGAACTAAGCGATGGCATGATAAACGCCTATCTAGGAAAGAATTTAGTGTGGGAGACGTTGTACTCCTCTTTAATTCAAGACTTAGGCTCTTTCCTGGAAAACTAAAATCTAGATGGTCAGGACCCTTTGAAATAACTAAAGTATTCCCGAGTGGAGCAATAGAAATTAAGGGTAGGAATAGTGAACCATTCATAGTAAACGGACAACGTTTAAAACATTATCATAAAGTTGAAAATAGAGATTATGCAAATAATCTAAGGCTTTTAGAGTTGTCCACTAATTCCCCTGATTAATCTAAACCTAAGCATTACGTCAGGCTTTTGACGATAAAAACAGCGCTTAGTGGGAGGCAACCCATTTCCTCATTTAATTATTTAAACTATTCTCTTTATCATATTGTTATTTATCGTTTTACTATTTATTTATTTGTTTTGTCATTTCATAGTTTTATTTTATATTACTATTATTGCCTTTAAATTATGCATTTCATTTTCTTATTTTTATCTTAAATCACTTTTTACAGATTTTCTAAAAGTCTTTTCCACTTTCCTTCTTCCCCTGATTTGTTTCCTCCATATTTGCACTAACCATGGCTAACCAACCCATAAACCATATGGAAACCAAATTTAGAGGTAGGAACCAAAGAATGAAGTTTGAAGAGTTATCACAGAGGCAAATGGATTTGACCCTGTACCCGGATGATCAGACTATGGAAACCCTAGGTATACATGATAGCATCCTGTACTTGTTTAACCGACTTGGATGGGAGAATGCATTGATCCAACATAAGTTTGTGACTTACCGCGAGCTCACCCTTGAGTTCCTTAGCTCCTTAGTTTACCTACCTGAGCGCGGTTTTGGATTTAGGAAAGGATTTATCAGTTTCCACCTATTTGGAATAGAATATGACTTTAACCATAAAGAACTAGCTGACTTATTAGGATTCCCTAGTGGACCATTTGCTTTTACTACCACACAGGTAGAATTGATGGATATTGAGCTAGATTTCTTTTGGGGAACTTTAACCGGAAACTACCACCCTGAACCAAATAGCATGAATAATGATGAGATCCATAACCCTGCTCTCCGTTACTTCCATAAAATCCTTGCCCACACCTTCTTTGGAAAAGAAGAAAATATTACCGGAGTCTCTAAAGATGAGATATTCATTATGTCATGTTTCACTAATGGACAGCCTGTTAATGGTGTACCTTTCATGATGCAAACCTTCACCCGTATCCAAGAAGAACCTGAATTACCTATATTAGTAGGAGGTCTTGTAACCATGATTGCTGATGCCTTAGGACTTAGGTACCAATTGCACAGGTGCAACCGTTTAGGTACCATCCGTCCTATGAATCTTAACTTCTGCTTTTATAGACATATCATAAGGAATTTAGGACATCCACCTTTTGAGTACTTAATCCGGAATGAGGTAGTAACCCTGTTCACATTGCCAAACCATGCTAGAGTAAGTGTTCACAATAAGGATAACTGGCTTTATGAGTTAACCCCACTTGATTATCCATCCACTCATGAAACACCTCAGTCTTACAAGATAAAAGATGATATAATGACCGATGTTGAAACTGACCCTGAGACACCTCCTGGTTACCATGACATTGACCACACTGACGAAGTAAATGAAACCCCTGAAGTGAATCAAGGAGATTATGCTAACAACTTACAGAATATTATGAACACTCTTGAAGCTTACCAAACTGACATAAATTCATTTAAAGAAGACATTAAGAGCATGCGATTGGACATTATAGGTTTGACTGACATAACCTGCGAACAATTCTATCACTTGAACTCCGCAATCGAAGATTTGAAGAAACGCTTTTGAAAATGCTATAAGTGATTTAGATTATTTTTCTCATTATTTTCGTTTCTAGTTAGATTTATTTTTCGCAAAGAATTTCGTACCGTATTTTCATTAATGTAATTTCATTTTCAATTACCTTATGCAATGCACTTCTAATTCCAAAATTTCTCCATTTTAATCAATTTATATATTTTTAATTCTATGTACTATTATGCTTGCATTTACTCCTATTATATAAAAATCTCTCATGCTATGCAAGTTAGTAAAGTACTATGTTGAAATAAATTATTATATGGTGTTTTAATGTAATATTAAGTGAGAAGTGAAGAAAATAAATTATTATAAAGTATGTGAAATATATGAGATAGTGTTTCTGGAAATTATTCAACGAAGCAAGCCCTCACGGTCGTCACACCCCCTAACGATCGTGACGTGCTCATTTAGCGTGTCACGACCGTCACCTCCCTGTCACGACCGTGACAACCCTAATTACAGGATTCGTGAGAAACAGAACTGTTTCTCTTCGTGACCTCTTCTTCTTCTTCCTCCATAACTTCCAAAAACCACCCATTTTCTCCATAACTTCCGTAACCTCCCATTACCATTTTTAAACTCATTAACCCCCCATTATCACCACACCTATCACATTCTCACCTTCCAATATTTATTCCGAATCATTATTTCTCTCATTTTATCATTTTTTCACAAAAATCAAAAATCTTCATCTTTCACTCTACCTCTTGCATGCAATGGATACCATTCAATTTAGAGAAGGTGATGCTGGAGAAACCCAGAGAGAAAGATTTATCCGATTCCAGAACCGCGGTGTGCAACCTACACGTTATATCGACACTGTCTGTTTGAGGGAACTCAGAATGCTTACCAGTGTCAAGAGCCTGCTTCAAAAAGTCGGTCTGTGGGATCTTTGCAGTCAGCCTCAGCCCACATTCGAGCTTCTGACATTGGAGTTCCTTAGCTCATTCCAGTACATTACTCCTGCCGGTTCTCAGAGTCAACTCACCGGTTTCGCAAAATTCAGATTGCATGGCCAGGAGTTTAACCTTTCGCAAAACAGGATAGCCGAGTTGCTAGGCTTCGATCACGGGAATGAAGCTCACCTCCGCGTGCCGGATAATTTTAGTGAAACCGCTTTCACTCTATGGCACGACATAACCAATACCCGTGCCTCAGCTTTCCAAAGCCTCAATGCTACACACATTCACAACCCGACAATCCGTTATTTCCACCGAGTCATTTGCAACACCATATTCGCTCGAGAAAGTACCCATAAACTCAACTCCAAGGAGCTTCTATTCTTGCACTGCGCTCTAAATGACGAGCCGATCAATGCTGCCCCGTTCATGCTTTATCACATCCAGGCTATTGCGCATAGAGGATCAACCCCATTTTTCATAGGCGGCATTGTCACCACCCTCGCCATTCAGTTGGGGCTTGGTGACTTGGTCGTAAATCAACCTTTCAGAAAAGCAGAATTCCTCACCAAGAGTTATTGCAGGTCCGCTCACCTGATTGCGCAGCGAGAGGATGGCAGGTATAGCCCTGTTGTCCATGGCACCATTTTTCACCATATCATTCTGCCGTCCCGCGACCGCATCGACCCATCCAGCCGAGCCAACTGGCTCTTTATTTTACCAGATGCTTCCGACCACGCTCCTATTCATGATGATCAGGCAGATCCTCCAGCGGATGAGATGCAGGACGCTATGGATGCAGCTGAGCCTGTCCAGGATATACCAGAGTCATCTACCCGACAGCCTCCTGCACCGGAAATCACACTTGAGGAAGTCCTCCGTGCGATTCATCAGCAGAACCAGATGAACGCCGCACTGGAGCGAAGGCAGAAGGAGCAGTATGATGCTTTACTCAGCACTATTGCAGCAAACCAGGAAGCTACTAATGAGAAGTTTGGAGAAATTTTCAGCGAGCTAGAGGCCTTACGCATTGACATCACTGCGACCACCGGCACCGGTTCTGATCCTGAAGCGACTCCTTTCAGACACCGCTCCCGCACCAGAAGCCGACCCCGCGGTCCTCAGCAGCCATAGTTCTAGTTTTGCTTATGTTTGTTTTTCGTTTTTGTCGTTTGTACTGTACTTTTACCGCATTTATATCACAACATTGAGGACAATGTCTGATATAGTGTGGGAGAGGTACCTTTCATTTCCGCATTTTTCCCTTTTCGCACTTTTCCATTTCGTTGTATTTCTTTTCGCAAGTTAATGAAACGGGCAAATCTTTGTGCTATTTTCTTTAGTTTCAAACTTTCCCCGTTTATTTAGCCATACCAGAAAAAATCTTTAATTATTCGCATAACCCGACTTACTTACGGAATCGTAATTAGGAAGCTGAGAACGATTAAACAAGACCAATACAATCTTGACACCTTTGACTTCCCACTTAAGCGATTCCATTCCGATTATCATTACGAGTACACTTTAAGTTTTAGTTCAAAAGTAACCCCTAGTAGTTTATACTAGCAGTCAGCACCGTCTGAACACAAACCACGTGGGGAGCCGATGAATATAAGAGTTTGATGCCTAATCTATAATGATCCTTCATATCTCGATGCAAATGAAAAGAAATTGCACCAAAGTACACGGTCGCATATAAGAAACGAGAAATATGAGAAGGAGTCCATTGCGGGTTGGTTCAGAGGTACTGGTTCTGAACTTGGTAGGGCGTGCTACGGCTCGATCCCCCACAACCTCCAAATCAGATAATATATGTAGGGTTACCACACTCGTGTACCAGACCCCGTGCTTAAAAAAAAAGATCAAAGTCGCTAACCGGCTACTCCACTACGTGCGTGCTAAGGCAAAGGGCTTAATGTGATTGTGCTAGAATGAAACCGGGCGAAATAAGAACGAAAAACTCTAGGTGAAATCGTAAAGTAATTACCGATTGTTTCGTTTAACGGGAAGTCGACGACATAGCTTGTTGCTTGTGTCATTAGTGTATCGGTAGTGTAATATCAAAGTACCGGTTTATCCGACAAAACGATCCCTCGTACGGTTTGTTATGAGTATGCGTCAATAAAAGCTTGTCCGCCGATTTTCAACCGACTATTTTCTTGAGGACAAGCAAAGGTTTAAGTTTGGGGAAGTTTGATAACGAGAAAACGTATCGATTATATTGCTAGGTTTCATTAACGTTTTATCGCATAATCATCGTTTTTACACTCGAATTCTCGAGTTTTTCTTACCATTTTGCAGGTACATCATTATATGGAGCTAAATCATAAAGTAAGAGCAAAAGGAACAAAAGGAACCATAAAAAGATGAAGAAATGAAGAAGCCTGCAGAACTGCATAATTTGTTGCAGTCACGGTCGTCACCAAGGTGTCACGACCGTGACACCCTAAAAGAAGCCATCACGACCGTGAGAACATTGTCACGACCGTGACACTTAAAAACCACAGGACACGAGCGTGAAGACCTTGTCACGACTGTGACAAGGGTAAAAATAGGTTATTGACTGAGACCACGTCAAAGCATTACGTGAAGAACTTTTCTCCTATTTTTTTGCCACGTTCCTACATCTCCTCCACCACTTCAGCAATGCCCAATGCAACAAAGTCCAATTTTCAAGCCCATTAATTGTTCTATAAATAGTACAAGTTTTATGAAGAAATCACAGAGCATATTTTCTATTAATTTCCTGCGGAAGCTCTGCCGAATTGTTTTACGATCCTATTTTTATTTCTGTATTATTTTCAGTTTTTCATTCTTATTGTATCCAAACCAGCCATACAACAATTTCCAACATCAGGAAATTGTTATACATTTACTTGTTTCTAAACCTTCAGAATTTGTTTATTTTCGATTTCCGCCAACTCCAAGCTTTCCAGTCTGTGGAAGAAGGAGTCTGCTATAATATTTGTTAACCAGGTTTTTTATTATATTGCAATTTTAATATTTATAATGTTTATTTATTTTTCTGCCATGAGTATTTTATTATTTGTTTTTCTGTCTCTGTCTGGTTCAACATCAATGAGTAGCTAATTACCTTAGGGCGGTATGTAGTTAAAACAAACTTAATCGGTAAAATTTAATCATAGGCTAAAAATAATTAATAACTTAACATTCTGGCTGATACTTTTTAATTAAAATCGACCTTTTCGTTACGAGAGTAAGAAAAGAGTATTAGGTTAGGTCAAGACCACGAGAGTGTGAGATTTTAACCAGATAGCTAAAGTTAGGCATTTAAATTAAACACAGCGAGAGCGCTTTAAAATAAATTAGAATTACTAAGTTTCCAAAAATTATCTCTAAACACTTATGGGCTAGCGAGAGCAGGCATAGGGCTTTAGGGGTAAGATCTGAGATAAGACCACGAGAGTGTGAGTTGAGGGTATTTAAACTGATAACCTCTACCGAATAGATTAAGTAAACACCTTTATAAGCCTAGGTTAGATTGACCCACCTAAGTTAGTATAATTACATACCGACCGCCTTAGTATTATTTTATTAAAACTTAAATTTAATTCCGCCTTTAATATCTTAAAATCAACAAAAAATCGTGACAACCATTCGCCTTAGCTAAACTAGAAGTTCATCTAGCACTAAGTAACCATAGAGTCCCTGTGGATCGATAATCTTAAATATTACTTCGATAGGCTGTGCACTTGCAGTTAAGATACCGCTAGACACATAATTAGACACGTCTTTAGCCCATCAGCTTCGATGTAATGGATATGGGGTTAATGGATGGGGTAGGGATTCCCCACAAGTTTAAACCCCCGTGCTTCGAGAAGTACAATGGAACTTCCTGTCCACGAACTCACTTACAGTCCTTCCTGGGGAGACTTAATGCATATACCATGGATGAAAAACTATGGATGTTTTACTTTGAAGATAGCTTGACTGGGGCTTCAAGAGAGTGGTATTCATACTTGACCAGAGCTACTATCAAATGCTGGAAGGACTTTGCTGAAGCTTTCATCAGGCAGTACCAATACAATCTGGACATGGCTCCTAACAGAACCCTTCTAATGGGAATGTCTCAGTCCTCCAGGGAAAGCTTTAGGGAATATGCCCAAAGGTGGAGACAGCTTGCTGCTGCTGTCCAGCCACCCATGTCGGAAAGAGAGATGGCCGACATGTTCATGAATACTCTGCAAGGAACCTATATTGATAGGCTAGCTGCCTTTTCTTCCACCAGTTTTGCTGACGTAGTTATAGCTGGGGAAAGGATTGAAAGCCTTTTGAAGATGGGTAAGATTTCTGATAACGGTGCAAGTTCGTCCAGTAATCCCAGGAAGCCTTTTGTGGGACCTAGAAGAACCGGTGAGACGAATGCCATTCATGCCAACAGGGGCAGACCTCAGTATGTTCATAGATCAGTGGCAGCTGTCACTATTCCAACTCCGATTCCTCAGCAACCAGCATATCAACAACCACAACAACCACATTATCAACAACAAGTTCAGTATCCGCCACAAAGAACCTACAACAACAACAACAATCAACAACAAATACCTTTTCAGCAAAGACTGTCACAGGCAAATAGGGTGATTGACCCTATCCCTATGCCTTATGCTGCCTTATTGCCACAACTCCTGAAACTCAACTTGGTTGAATTAAGGACATTGGCACCACCAGATCCCTCCAATCTTCCAAGGAATTATGATGTCAATGCCAGATGTGCTTTCCACTCCAATGCACCTGGCCACAATACTGAGAAATGCAGGGCTTTACAAATGAAAGTACAAGATCTGGTGGATTCTAAAGCCCTCAACTTCGCACCCCCTCCAAATGTCAACAAGAATCCTATGCCTAACCATGGTGGGCCGAGGATTAATGCCATTGAGGAAGACAAGCCATCTGTCTTGATCACCAGTGTTGGACAAATTCGAACACCTCTGGTCGAAATTAAAGCTCAGCTTCTAGAGTGCCAGATGTTCCCCGGGTGTGAGCTCGGTTGTGGGTATTGCAACATTGCAGTGAACAGGTGTGATAACTTGAGAAGCGCCATAGATGGTCTTATCAAAGATGGCATACTTCAGATCTCAACAACGGCGCCTACAAATCCAGCAATTCCTTTGACAATAATTCCTGAGTTTCCTACAATAGCAGCAACAATCATTCCGACCGATTCATCAATATCATCAACAATGGCTCCACCCATCACTTCAACAAATCAAATGTCAACAACCCTTTCTTCTACAACATCAGCATCCATTTATTCTGCAAAATCTTCTACAACATCAGCACCCACTTATTCAGCAAAATCTTCTACAACATCAGCAGAAATTAATGAAGATATCTCAGCAGTCACCATCTACTATGATCCATCAAATGTTCCTCCAAACAACAACTTTCAACAGCAAACAGTGGCACCTCCTGCCAGGTCACCAATCACCATTTACTACGATCCGCACACCATTTCAGTACCCTCCTCTGCCGCAGTCAGTCCAGTTACTATTACGGTGCCTGGACCCGTTCCTTATGAAAGTAGTAATGCCATACCTTGGCATTATGGCTTTGATCTTTACTGCAACGGGGAGAAAATCACTTTGGATTCTTCAACCTCTTCTCCACAAATTGATAATATTGGGGGAGGCGGAGGCTTCACCAGAAGCGGACGCCTTTTTGCCTCACAAGTGCAAAGACCTAATGCCGAAGCAGAAGCTGCTGCCAAAGCAAAAGGAAAGAGTGTGGTATTTGAAGAGCCGGCTACCAAAGAAACTCAGAAGACATCTTTTGAACAAGATGTAGACGAGTTTATGAGAATCATAAAGAGAAGTGATTACAAGGTGGTGGATCAGCTTCACCAAACTCCCTCAAAGATCTCCATATTATCCCTGCTGATGTGTTCTGAAGCTCACAGGAATGCATTACTGAAAGTCTTGCACGCAGCATACGTGCCAGAGGAAATTACCGTTAATCAGCTAGAAACTGTGGTAGCAAATGTTAACACCAGTCATGGACTGGGCTTTACCAATGCTGACTTAACAACTGAGGGACGTAACCACAACAAGGCTTTACATATCACTCTGGAGTGCAAGGGTGCTGTTCTATCTCATGTACTGGTGGACACTGGGTCATCACTCAATGTTCTGCCAAAGAAAGCCTTAGTGAAGCTGGAGTATGATGGCTTGGCACTGCGTCCGAGTAATTTGGTGGTGAGAGCATTCGATGGCTCTAAAAGATCAGTGCTTGGGGAGATTGATCTGCCTGTGATGATTGGCCCGCAGACTTTTAAAATTACCTTCTATGTGATGGACATTCAGCCGGCCTACAACTATTTGTTGGGTAGACCTTGGATCCATGCCGCTGGCGCTGTTACGTCTACCCTTCACCAGAAGCTGAAATTCGAGTGGGAAGGCCAGATCATCACCATCTGTGGGGAGGAGGACATCTTTGTTAGCCATCTGGCTACGTATAAATACATAGAAATGGATGGAGAAATCCATGAAACTATGAGCCAGGGGTTTGAGGCCTTGAACATTAATGAAGCGTCTACTGTACTGGGAACTTCCATGACGTCTTATCAGCAAGCCAGGAAGGTTGTTGAAGAGGGTATTGCCCAAGGCTGGGGCAAGCTACTGCCCGTGGAAAAGAAAGAAGACAGATTTGGGTTGGGTTACAAACCAACTCAACAAGATCAATCAGAGGCTGCCAAGAAGCCCAACTTTATCAGCGGGGGAATGCTCACCCCGGATGCAGTAAACAACTTGGAAGACGAGGAAGAAAGTGACCGCAACCTGGAGAGCTGGATACGTCTAAGGATCCCGGGGAGCCAAGTCCTTAACTGGTCTTCCCAGGAAATTATAAGGGTTACTCCTGCAGAGTAATTATTATTTCCTGTATTTTTAAAGCATGCATCAAAGTCTTACATCTTGCCCAAGACGTCAAGACTCATTTTGTAATCGGGCCTGTAGATGTCTAGAATTGGCAGAATTTTTGACCAACAAGAAATATTGAATTCAGTTCAGAATGTCCTATCAGATGTTGGGACATTATCAAACAGAGTATAAGAACTTATTTCAGGATGTCTCACCAGATGTTGGGACATTGTGTAAATGACTTAAGTTCAGTTTTTCAGGATGTCCCAACAGATGTTGAGACATCTCAAACCTGCTACCAGAATTAATTAATGACTAACTGATCTGAGATATTTAAGGAGAGTTATCTGGAATTAATTATGGATGGATAAAAACAGAACAAGGCGCATCTGTAGGGAGTTTTATTATGAGGATTCAGATTAATCAGAAGAACTAAATCACCTAGAATCTAGGAAGTAACAAACCCTAAATTCAAGGTGGAAGCTGCATGCTTTTAGGACTGGATTAACCTACAGAAAGCCCAAATTACAAACACCTATTTAATCAACAGAAACTCACAGAATTGAGTACGAATTTCAGAAGACCAAATAGGGTGTCTAGTGTTTTTAATAGCAGGTGTTTTTATTGTACCACTTTATGAGCTTTTAAGCAAAAGTGCATTTGTGACTTGATTGAAACTGTGAAGTAAGATCAAGCTGTATTGTTTGAAGAATGTCTTCAATTTTATTAAACTTGTAAACTTGATCACTGTGTGATTGAGGGGGAGTGAGTTGGTACTCATATCTAAGTTGTGTCTTAGGTAGAAATTGCATTGGGTAGATATTAAGTGAAAGATTAAACTGGGTTGTTTAAGTCTAGAATTAATATTACTTATAATGGATTTCCTCCTGGCTTGGTAGCCTCCAGATGTAAGTGTGGTTATACACTGAACTGGGTTAACAAACTTCTGTGTTGTTTAATTTTCTTGCATTTTAAGTTTTGGTTAAATCTGTCAAGTGTTGGGACATCTCATACCTGATCACAGAATTTCAATTGGTATCAGAGCAGGCACCCTGCCTGTTTATACTAGGTGAGATCTAGGGAATACAAATTCTGGAAACATGGACAGAGATATAGGATCAGTAAATAGACCACCTATACTGGATGGTTCTAATTATGACTAGTGGAAGCCAAGAATGATTGCATTCTTAAGATCACTTGACAACAGGGCCTGGAGAGCAGTCAACATTGGATGGGATCATCCTATCCAAGACACCAAAGATGGATCAAAAGTGTTGAAACCTGAAGAAGAATGGAGTAAGGAGGAAGAAGATTCAGCACTAGGCAACTCCAAGGCCTTAAATGCTCTATTCAATGGCATTGATAGGAACATCTTTAGACTTGTGCATCACTGTGAGCTAGCCAAAGATGTGTGGGATACTCTCAAAACAACTCATGAAGGAACATCAAAAGTAAAGATGTCAAGACTTCAACTTCTCACCACCAAGTCTGAAAACTTGAGAATGAAGGAAGATGAGACAGTTCATGAATTCTACATGAACATCTTAGAAGTAGCTAATACTTCTGGAGCTTTGGGAGAAAAGATGACTGATGAAAAACTTGTAAGAAAGATCCTCAGATCTTTGCCAAAAAGATTTGACATGAAAGTCACAGCAATAGAAGAAGCTCAAGACATATGCACTATGAAAGTTGAAGAGCTCATTGGTTCCCTTCAAACATTTGAGATGGGAATGAATGACACAAATGTTAAGAAGAACAAAAGCATAGCCTTGGTGACAAATACTGATGAAGAAGAAGATGATGAATCAGAAACTGGTAAAAGCTTATCAGATAACATTGCTATGCTTGGAAGACAATTCAAAAAGATTCTCAGAGGGATGGAAGGCAAATCCAAACCCAGTGGAAGATACACAAACTCTTCTGAGAACATGAGACCTTATGATGCTAACAGAAGGTCAAATTATGCTGAAAAGACCAGTCAAGAAAAAGGAATCAAATGCCATGAATGTGAAGGATATGGACACATCAAGAATGAATGTCCTACCTACTTAAAAAGGCAAAAGAAAGGACTATCTGTAACCTGGTCTGATGAAGACTCAGGAGGTGATTCAGAAGAAGAATCAGCTAAGCATATCACTGCTTTAGCTGGACTATGTGAATCTGAAAGTGATTCCAGTGATGGGGAGCTTACTGTTGAAGAACTTGAGCAAGCCTACAAAGATCTATACAAAAGAAGTACTGAAATATGCAGTGAGGTTATAAAGCTAAAGAAGCAGAAGGAGGCACTAGAAGATGAAAAAGCAAGTGATCAAGAAATCATTGACACCTTGAAAAGTGAAGTAAGTCTTCTCAACTCCAAATTGGAACACATGTCCAAATCTGTTAGAATGTTGAACAGCAGCTCAAATACACTGGATGTTATTCTCAACAACAATAAGCATTTAGGGGATAAAAGTGGACTGGGATTTAACAGAGTACATAAAGATGAAGCTAGCTCTATCAAAACTACTTCAAAATCCATACAGTCAAACAAGATGTCCCAACATATGCTTCAACATCAGGAAAAGAACACAAAGTCAAACATAATGTTCCAACAGATGTCTCAACATTCTGAAAAGAACAAAATGAAGAAGAAGTATCAAAGATGGAGATGTCATCATTGTGGAAGATTTGGACATATCAAACCTCATTGTTATAAGCTGCATGGATATCCAAATCAGATGTATCAGCAACCTTCTAAGCAGAAAATAGAAGTTACCAAGAAAGTGCTGCATAAACATCAAAGAAATCAGCAACCTCCTAAGAAGAAGACAGAAGTCATCAAGAAGGTATGGAGACCAAAAGCTAGCATTCAGGCTGATCAAAGCTACATACACAAGAACAAGATCAACAATCAATCTTGGAGATCTACTAATGAACAACACACAGGGCAGAGGCATCAAAAGAAATCTCAACTCAAATGGTCAAAGAAAAGTGCTGCATATATAGCACATACATCACTAAGAGTATCAGCTAAAGAAGACTGGTACTTTGACAGTGGATGTTCAAGACACATGACTGGATTGAAGAATCTGCTAGTAAACTTAAAGTCACATTCATCCAGGTATGTAACCTTTGGAGATGGAGCTAAAGGAGAAATAAAGGGAGTTGGGACCTTGGACTGTCAAGATGTTCCAAGACTAGATGATGTGCTGCTGGTTAAAGGTTTAACTGCTAACCTGATCAGCATAAGTCAATTATGTGATCAAGGGTACAGTGTAAACTTTACTAAAACTGAATGCATAGTGACTAACAAAGAAAAAGAGGTTGTCATGAAAGGAGCCAGATCTAAAGACAACTGTTACATGTGGGAATCTCAAGACTTCAGTCTTACTTCAACTTGCTCCTTAGATAAAGAAGAAGAAGTGAAACTATGGCACCAAAGGCTAGGTCATCTTCATTTCAGAGGCATAAAGAAGATAATATTTATGGATGTTGTAAGAGGTATTCCTAAACTGAAGATTGATGATGGCAAAATATGTGGTGAATGTCAAATAGGCAAGCAAACCAAGATGTCCCATCCAAAGCTCCAACATCTGACAACTTCCAAAGTTTTGGAACTATTGCATATGGATCTTATGGGACCTATGCAGGTTGAAAGACTTGGTGGTAAGAGGTATGCCTATGTGGTGGTTGATGACTTTTCAAGGTATACATGGATAAATTTTATCAAGGAAAAGTCTGATGTATTTGATGTATTCAAAGACTTATGCCAAAGAATACAAAGGGAAAAATCCAGCTTTGTGATCAGAATAAGAAGTGATCATGGAAAAGAATTTGAGAACCAAAAGTTCTTAGATTTCTGCTCTTCAGAAGGAATCAATCATGAATACTCTTCACCAATCACTCCTCAACAGAATGGGATTGTTGAGAGGAAGAATAGAACTATTCAAGAATCAGCAAGAGCTATGATCCATGCTAAAAAGTTACCTTTGTACTTCTGGGCTGAAGCTATGAACACAGCTTATTACATCCACAACAGAGTTACTCTAAGAAAAAGAACTTTGTCCACAATCTATGAAGTCTGGAAGGGTAGAAAACCCACAGTTAAGTACTTCCATGTGTTTGGAAGTAACTGTTATATTCTGGCAGATAGGGAGCAAAGGAGAAAAATGGATCCTAAAAGTGATGAAGGGATTTTTCTTGGATACTCTATAAACAGCAGAGCATATAGAGTATTTAATTCTAGAACCAAGGTTATCATGGAGTCTATAAATGTGATAATTGATGATGCTCCTACAGATGTCCCAGAAGATGTTGGAACATCTGCTGATATCAAGATTGAAGCTGAAGAAAAGAGTGATCATTATGACTTCACTCAAACTGATGCAAGGACAAAACAATCCAGCAAACCTCCCTCCATCAGAATACAAAAGGATCATCCCAAAGATTTGATAATTGGTGATCCCAACAGAGGTGTGAGCACTAGATCAAGAGAAGTGATTTCAAGTTCCTGTTTTGTTTCTAAAATAGAACCTAAAAACATCAAGGAATCTCTTACTGATGAATACTGGATTTGTGCTATACAAGAGGAATTAGGTCAATTCACAAGGAATGAAGTGTGGAATCTTGTTCCTAGACCTGATGACATAAATGTGATTGGAACAAAATGGGTGTATAAGAACAAGTCAAATGAACAAGGAGTTGTTACAAAGAACAAAGCTAGACTTGTAGCTCAAGGATACACACAAATTGAAGGAGTAGACTTTGATGAAACCTTTGCACCAGTAGCAAGGCTTGAATCAATCAGACTACTTTTGGGAATTGCTTGTATCTTAAAGTTCAAGCTATTTCAAATGGATGTGAAAAGTGCCTTTTTAAATGGTTATCTTAATGAAGAGGTATATGTAGAACAGCCTAAAGGATTTGTTGATCCAAGCTGTCCAAATCATGTATACAAACTAAAGAAGGCTCTTTATGGTCTGAAGCAAGCTCCAAGGGCATGGTATGAAAGATTGACTACTTTTCTTATCAACCAAGGATACAGAAAAGGTGGAATTGACAAAACCTTGTTTGTTAAAGATGAAGAAGGAAATGTCATGATTGCTCAAATATATGTAGATGACATTGTCTTTGGTGGGATGTCTGACAGGATGGTCAAATATTTTGTCAACCAGATGGAATCTGAATTTGAAATGAGCTTAGTAGGAGAGTTAACCTACTTTCTTGGTCTGCAAATAAAGCAAATGGAAGATTCCATGTTCATTTCCCAAAGTAAGTATACCAAGAACATAGTCAAGAAATTTGGAATGGAAAATGCTACTCATAAGAGAACTCCTGCCCCCACACACTTAAAGCTGACTAAAGATGAAAAGGGTGAGAATGTAGATCAAAGCATATACAGAAGCATGATTGGAAGCTTGTTATATTTGACTGCTAGCAGACCAGACATAGCATTTGCAGTATGTGTATGTGCAAGATATCAAGCTGATCCAAAAGTCAGTCATCTCAATCAAGTCAAGAGAATTCTTAAATATGTTAATGGTACTTGTGACTATGGCATAATGTATTTTCATGGATGCAAACCAATTCTCACTGGCTTCTGTGATGCTGATTGGGCTGGAAGTGCTGATGACAGAAAAAACACTTCAGGAGGATGCTTCTTTCTAGGAAACAATTTGATTTCTTGGTTCAGTAAGAAACAAAATTGTGTATCCCTATCTACAGCTGAAGCTGAATATATAGCAGCTGGAAGCAATTGTTCTCAGTTGGTTTGGATGAAGCAAATGCTCACTGAGTACAATGTCCCACAAGATGTCATGACATTGTACTGTGACAACTTAAGTGCAATTAACATATCAATGAATCCTATCCAACATAGCAGGACCAAGCATATTGATATCATACATCATTTCATTAGAGATCTTGTAGAAGAAAAAGTGATTTCATTGGAACATGTAGCTACAAATCTGCAGTTGGCTGATATCTTTACCAAAGCATTGGATGCTACACAATTTGAGAACTTAAGGGGCAAATTGGGAATCTGTTTATGTGAGATTTAGCAGTTAATGAGATGTGCCAACATGTCATATGACATTGTGTGGCATAAGTACCAGATGGCAACAACAGTCTGGTCAAGAACCTTGGGTATTCCATTCCTAATCATTTTCAATGTAACGGCTACTTATATAATAACATCTCCCATTCAGCTATCCATATTCTCATCATACTATCAAAAGCGAATTGCATCATCTAGCTGTTCTTCAGAAATCATCAACCCTAAAACTCTTCATCCATCTTCTTTGAAAATGTCTCAAAACCCTAACACTCCTGAAGAAATTCTCAACAAAGAAGATGTGGTTCATGCAACCCCCATCTCTGTGGTACCCATGAAGTCAACCCCATTGGACGAAATCAGAGGAAATGCTCCTCATGCTAAAAATCCAAGAACTCCAAAAAGAGCAAAAGATCAAGTCTGCAGCAAATCCAAAGGCATTCCTTCACCAGCAAACATGCCTCCAAAATCTTCTGAATATGTGGATGCTTCCATCAAGGAGATAGTTAACAAGATTCTCTTTGAACAAAGAGTGGTTAGTGGCATATCTATCCCTCTAAACACCATGCCAGCTCCACAAGATGATCAACAAACTCAAGCTGCAAAGGACACTCCTGTTCAACAGGATGTCCCAATAGATGTTGAAACATCTGAGGATGATCAAAAGGCCTCATCTGATGCTGCTGTAGAAGAATCTGAGGACCAGAAAAAGGCCTCAAATGAAAGTGGTGAGGAAGAATCTGAGGATCAGACCAAAGCCTCAACTGAAGAGCATATCTCTGTTGATCAACCAGCTGAAGAGGAGACTGCTCAATCTCCTCCTGTGGTGAACCTAGAGCAGGATTCTGATACAAAGATCATTGCCTCTGTAAGACCTAGCATAGCCAAAAGGCTCAGGTCTAGGAAAGGAAAGATGCAAGCAGGACATGCAGTTCCTGAGAAGAAGCAAGCTACCCCAAAGAAAGACAAAGCCAAAACTGTCTTTGGTCCTACAAAACAATGGAGTAAAGTCCAAACTCAAAAGAGGAAAGCTGTCACTCCCTCAGACTCAGATGTTGAAGCAGATGTCCCAACATCTCCTCCAAAGAAGAAACCATCACCCTCTAGGGCATCAACTGTTGTTCCAGAAGCTCCCTTGGACAACATTTCATTTCATCATGTTTCTAGTGTAAACAGATGGAAGTTTGTGTACCAAAGAAGGGTAGCACTTGAAAGAGAGTTGAGCAGTAATGCACTTGAGTGCACTGAATTAATTGACCTCATATCTGCTGCTGGCCTCTTCAAAACAGTCTCCAATCTCTCTCCATGCTATGAACTACTGGTCAAAGAATTCATAGTCAATCTTCAGGAAGATTGTGCAAATGGTAAGTCTGCTGAATTTAGAAAAGTTTTTGTTAGAGGCAGGTGTGTAGAGTTCTCTCCTCAGATCATCAACCAATACCTTGGAAGAGAGTCTGATGGACCAAATGAGCTAGGGAAGACTGATAACCAAGTCTGCAAGGTTATCACTGCAAATCAGGTCAAGGCTTGGCCAATGAAAGGAAAGCTCTCAGTGAGCATGCTGACAAGAAAATATGCCATGCTGAACAGGATTGGTACAGCAAACTGGGTGCCTACCAACCACACATCTTTAATATCCACTGGTTTGGGTAGGTTTATTTATGCTGTGGGCACTCAAACTAAGCTGGATTATGGTTCCTACATCTTTGATCAGACCTTGAAGCATGCTAGCTCATCTGCAACAAAGCTGCCAATAGCTTTTCCTTCATTGCTGTGTGGTATAGTGCTAAGTCAATACCCTGGGATCCTTACTGAGAAGGACACAGTCTGCAAAAGAGAAAGCCCTCTAGCCTTTCACTACAAATTGTTCCTAAGTCATCATGCAGCAGATGTTGAAGCACCCTCTGGGACATCTGCAGGTCCTTCAACTGCCAAGACTCCAATCTCCAAGGCTGCATTGATTGCTGAACTAAAGAGCACTTGCAAATAACTTGAAGCAAGGAAGCAGAAGCTTGAGGAAATCATCCAAAGGCTGGAGAGTGAAGGTGATCAGAAAGCTGCTTCTGATGAAGAAACTGAGGATGATGAAGAAACTTAAAGTGAGGAATCTGAGTGATTAACTGTATGTGAGGACAAATGTAATGACAGCTGCATTGTAATTTAGATTTAGTCTCTTTGGCCCCAAAATTTGTGTCTAACAAGGGGGAGAACAACACCAACAACAATGTGTAATGCTGTTTGATTATGAATGAAAAATCTGTTTGCTTCTGAACTGAATAAGTGTTTTTTTTTTCTGTTGCAACAAGACTGGATACATATATGTTTGAAGGGGAGTAATCTCAAATATGATTCAACAGAAAAGTAATGTTATACTCTGATAAAAGAACTTCTGCTGCACTCTGATAACCAGAAAAGATGTTAGCCAAAAATTAGCCAAAGGGGGAGTTTGTAGATGTCTAGAATTGGCAGAATTTTTGACCAACAAGAAATATTGAATTCAGTTCAGAATGTCCTATCAGATGTTGGGACATTATCAAACAGAGTATAAGAACTTATTTCAAGATGTCTCACCAGATGTTGGGACATTGTGTAAATGACTTAAGTTCAGTTTTTCAGGATGTCCCAACAGATGTTGAGACATCTCAAACCTGCTACCAGAATTAATTAATGACTAACTGATCTGAGATATTTAAGGAGAGTTATCTGGAATTAATTATGGATGGATAAAAACAGAACAAGGCGCATCTGTAGGGAGTTTTATTATGAGGATTCAAATTAATCAGAAGAACTAAATCACCTAGAATCTAGGAAGTAACAAACCCTAAATTCAAGGTGGAAGCTGCATGCTTTTAGGACTAGTTTAACCTACAGAAAGCCCAAATTACAAACACCTATTTAATCAATAGAAACTCACAGAATTGAGTACGAATTTCAGAAGACCAAATAGGGTGTCTAGTGTTTTTAATAGCAGGTGTTTTTATTGTACCACTTTTTGAGCTTTTAAGCAAAAGTGCATTTGTGACTTGATTGAAACTGTGAAGTAAGATCAAGCTGTATTGTTTGAAGAATGTCTTCAATTTTATTAAACTTGTAAACTTGATCACTGTGTGATTGAGGGGGAGTGAGTTGGTACTCATATCTAAGTTGTGTCTTAGGTAGAAATTGCATTGGGTAGATATTAAGTGAAAGATTAAACTGGGTTGTTTAAGTCTAGAATTAATATTACTTATAGTGGATTTCCTCCTGGCTTGGTAGCCTCCAGATGTAAGTGTGGTTATACACTGAACTGGGTTAACAAACTTCTGTGTTGTTTAATTTTCTTGCATTTTAAGTTTTGGTTAAATCTGTCAAGTGTTGGGACATCTCATAGGACATCTCATACCTGATCACAGAATTTCAGGGCCACCTTGTAATTTTGTGCAAACAGATTAATCAATGAATATCGGACATCTTTTGCAAATGAGTCTTTTCCTTTTCCGCTCACTGTTTTCCATTTTTCTTTTTGTACAAAAATAAAATGGCAATGTTTTCCAAAATGATAACTTCATTTCACTTTTTCTAAAACAAGATTAAAATTGATCACTAAAATAAACCAATCTAAACCCTTGCAGAGAGTGCCTTTCAGACCGCACCGACAACAATACTGCTATGACTTCGTATGACTTTGACAATCCAATCAATCAAGCCGATGAAGGGGTTGAAGAAGACTATGAGCTTCCTGAAGAGCTAACCAGGTTGTTAAGGCAAGAGGAGAAGGTTATCACTCCTCATCAAGAGGAGATCGAAACGGTTAACCTTGGTACAGAAGAAGATGTGAAAGAAGTTAGGATCGGGGCCTGCTTACAAGATTCAGTGAAAGAACAGCTGATTGATATGCTTCGGGAGTATGTGGATGTCTTTGCTTGGTCCTATCAGGATATGCCAGGGTTGGACACCGATATTGTCATGCACAAGCTGCCTTTAAAAGAAGACTGCCCACCAGTGAAACAGAAACTGCGCCGTACTCGCCCAGATATGGCAATGAAGATAAAAGAAGAGGTACAAAAGCAGTGGGACGCAGGTTTCCTTGCTGTGACTAGCTATCCGCCATGGGTTGCTAATATTGTACCTGTGCCTAAGAAAGATGTCAAGGTGAGGATGTGTGTGGATTACCGGGATCTGAACAGAGCCAGCCAAAAAGATGATTTCCCTTTACCTCACATTGATGTATTGGTTGATAATACGGCTCAGTTCTCGGTGTTCTCCTTCATGGACGGCTTTTCAGGATACAACCAGATCAATATGTCACCTGAAGACATGGAGAAGACAACTTTTATCACACCCTGGGGCACGTTCTGTTATAAGGTGATGCCATTCGGACTGAAGAATGCTGGTGCCACTTATCAACGGGCTATGGTAACATTATTCCATGACATGATCCATAAAGAAATCGAATGTTATGTGGATGACATGATTGCCAAGTCCCTCACAGAAGAAGACCACCTGGTAAATCTATTGAAGTTATTCAAGTGTCTGAGGAAGTACCAACTGAAGTTAAACCCCAACAAATGCACATTCGGGGTGCGATCCGGTAAGCTGCTGGGATTTATTGTAAGTGAGAAAGGGATTGAAGTTGACCCTGATAAAGTCAAAGCCATTCAAGAGATGCCTGCACCTAAGACTGAAAAAGAAGTTCGGGGGTTTCTAGGTAGATTGAACTACATTTCACGGTTCATATCTCACCTTACAGCAACCTGTGAACCTTTATTCAAGTTGTTAAGAAAAGAACAAACAGTCAGGTGGAGCGAAGACTGCCAAAGGGCTTTTGACAAAATTAAGGAATACTTACAAGAACCTCCAATCCTCATGCCTCCAGTTGAAGGAAGACCTCTAATCATGTACTTGACAATATTAGAAGAATCAATGGGGTGTGTGATGGGCCAGCATGACGAGTCTGGTCGAAAAGAGTATGCAATATACTACCTAAGCAAAAAGTTTACCACTGTGAACAACGTTATTCACTGCTCGAGAAAACTTGCTGTGCTTTAGCGTGGGCTGCTCGCCGACTAAGGCAGTATATGTTGACCCACACTACCTTGTTGATTTCCAAGATGGACCCAGTTAAGTACATTTTTGAGAAGCCAACACTTACCGGACGGGTTCCAAGATGGCAAATGATCCTAACAGAGTACGACATTCAGTACACATCTCAAAAAGCCATCAAGGGGAGTGTATTGTCTGATTATCTTGCTGAGCAACCCATTGATGATTACCAGCCTATGAGATTTGACTTCCCTGATGAAGACATCATGTTCATAAAAGCAAAAGATCATGAAGAGCCTATTCACACTGAAGGGCCTGACCCAGAAGAAGAATGGACTATGATGTTTGATGGGGCTGTTAATATGAATGGTCGAGGTGTTGGTGCAATACTCATTACACCTAAAGGAGTTCACATGCCTTTCTCGGCGAAACTCACCTTTAACTGCACTAACAACGAAGCTGAATACGAAGCTTGCATTATGGGTCTTGAGGAAGCCATTGACCTCAGGATCAAGACTTTGACAGTATTCGGAGATTCAGCTCTGGTAATTAATCAAAACAACGGCAAATGGTACACCCACCAAGATCATCTGATACCTTACAGGGATTATACAAGAAGGTTATTGACTTTCTTCACAACGGTCAAACTTGAGTATATCCCTCGAGACGAGAATCAGTTTGCAGATGCTCTGGCTACCATTTCATCCATGATCAAAGTTCAAGCTGCCAACTTTGTGCCTCGGATTTCAGTGTCCAGACTTGAAAGACCAACATACGTGTTCTCAGCAGATGTTGTCAAAGATGATAAGCCTTGGTTCCATGACATTAAGTGCTTCTTGGAGGATCAGACATACCCACCTGGGGCATATCCCAATGATAAGAGGACTTTAAGAAGGCTAGCTGGTAGTTTCTTCTTAAATACTGATGGTTCCTTGTACAAGAGAAACTTTGACATGGTACTCCTCAGATGTGTTGATAGGACAGAAGCAAACTTGTTAATGCACGAGGTGCACGAGGGATCCTTTGGTACCCATGCTGGAGGGCATGCTATGGCTAAAAAGTTGCTAAGATCAGGCTACTACTGGATCACAATGGATGCAGACTGTTGTGCTTATGCCAGAAAATGTCATAAATGCCAGATTTATGCGGATAAAGTGCATGTGCCTCCGAATCCTTTGATATGATGTCTTCCCCCTGGCCCTTTTCCATGTGGGGCATTGATATGATTGGCAAGATTGAACCGACTGCTTCAAACGGCCACAGATTTATCCTGGTTGCTATTGACTATTTTACCAAGTGGGTTGAAGCAGCTTCCTATGCAAATGTTACAAGGCAAGTGGTAGCCCGATTTCTGAAGAGAGATATCATCTGTCGGTATGGAGTGCCCAAGCGAATCATTACTGATAATGGTTCCAACTTGAACAACAAAATGATGGCAGAACTGTGTCGGGACTTCAAGATCCAACACCACAATTCTTCTCCTTACAGACCGAAGATGAATGGCGCTGTCGAGGCAGCTAATAAGAATATCAAGAAGATTGTGCAGAAGATGGTAGTTACATACAGAGACTGGCATGAAATGCTACCGTTTGCCTTTCATGGGTACCGAACGTCAGTCAGAACATCCACCGGGGCAACACCGTATCAGCTTGTGTATGGTATGGAGGCAGTCCTACCTATTGAAGTTGAATTACCCTCTCTGCGGGTATTGATGGATGTTAAACTGAATGAAGCAGAATGGGTCCGATCCCGATACGAGCAACTGAGTCTGATCGAAGAGAAGAGATTGGCTGCAATTTGTCATGGGCAGCTATATCAGAAAAGAATGAAGAAGGCTTTCGATCAGAAAGTCAGGCTTCGAGAGTACCAAGTAGGAGATCTTGTGCTGAAGAGACTCCTTCCTCCTCATACAGACCACAGGGGCAAGTGGACTCCGAATTATGAAGGGCCATTCGTAGTAAAGAAAGTTTTCTCTGGTGGAGCTCTGATGCTCAGTACTATGGATGGAGAAGATTTCCCGTCCCCTGTGAATTCAGATGCAGTTAAAAAATACTTCGCATAAAAATGACCCGCTGGACAGAAAAAACAGAATGTAAGTCCAGGCAAAAGTAGGGCATCCCGGCGAGTCAAAAACAAAATAAAATACTCGGGCAAAAATAAGGGAAAATAAATAAAAAAATGTACACCTGCTGAGTTGAAAAGCCACATTGGACAACTCAGGAAAAAATGGGTATCCCGGTGGGTTGAAAACCCGAAAGGGCGATCCACGCAAAATAAGGGAATAAGCGAACAATTGCATTCTGAATTCATCTGTATCACTTACAATCTGGAAAGCTTCGGAATGTTAAAGCATCGGTCAGAATCAGCCTTCTTCAGAAAGCAAGATGAAAAGAACGTCAATGTCATACGAGTCATAGCAAAAGGGAAGCTCCTTGAAGCGTCATCAACACTGCCAGCACCTTTTTGTCTTTCAATTTGTAACGATCTCCTCATTTTAGGGGATCTGTTTCTCTGACTGTATCTTGCCAATTCAAGGCGCACAAATTAATAAAATCAGATTTTCAGTCACACACCGTCTCGTACTCTTTTATTTGCGAAAATGTCCAATGTCATTAATTTGTTGATCGCATAAATACAGATGCGTCTTTCCTAAAACCACATGCTTGCAGGAAATATACTTACTCCCGGGAGTGTCTAGAATCCTATGATGGAATCCAGTAAGGGATACCTCGGGATACTTGTGCGTTTCTTTGTCTTTACAGGATTACAGGTAATTCAAAGCACAACACGGGGCATGAAAGTTTCTCCCCAGTAGGCTGCCGGATCACTATTTCATCAGCACACCTTCCAAGCAGCACCAGAAGGTGTTCATATCCCTAGCTGAGTTGTCAAGCATCATCCTCAACAGGATCCCCCACAGAAATCTCTAGGAAGGTCTTTCAGTGATCTTTCTCCTTCCCCAGCCGAGTGCTAAACAAGGAACTATATCCCCGCAAAGTTTCAACCTCTATCCAGAAAAGCAATACCTGAAGATCTCACAACAGAGTGACGAAAGCTTCTACAAACCCCAGCTGGGTCCCTCATTACCGAGATAGATCTATCAGTGATCTACTTCCCCAGGCAAAGTCATATCAGATCAACCAGTGATCTCATCCCCAGTTGGGATGTCTACTTCAAGCAGATCAGCCAGAGATCTTCACAGCATCGGGATCCGAATCCCGGATCGGTATCTTTGCATGATCATAGCATTCACATCATATCTTCCCCACAGAGCGTAGCATTCCGTCTAATACGGAGCATTACGGCAAAAATCAAACATATTGCATGATCATAAGCCATGTGTCAAACTGAACACTTGCGAATACAATGTACAAAATATCTCCCCAATTCCTCACCAGAAAGACAGAACAGTTCCCTTTCAGATACAGATACACGCTCCCTTTGGCACTCGTCCGTGTCAACATTCCCCAGTAAAGTCGCCCGAGCATTCTTTACGAACAGATGACCCATATATTACCGTTGCTTCCCGACACCCGTCCGTGTCATACCCCCAGCAGAAAGCCAAAGCGTCCCCTTTGCACTCACAGATTCATATGCAATTCCTTGACACCCGTCCGTGTCACCTTCCCCAACATGGTTACCTAAACATTTGGGAACCATTTACTTGTTTATAATACACTTCTTCCGACACCCGTCCGTGTCGTGTTCTCCACAGCAAGTTGAGCACTCGTCTGTGTCTCACTCATACCTTTCACATATACAGATACTCGTCCGCATCTTGTATATACCACTTAAATCCCCTCAGATCCGACACTCGTCCGTGTTCTTTGTTAACCAGTTGATACTCGTCCGTATCATCATCTCTGAACATGCGTCAAGCGTTTGTTTCTACTGATACTCGTCCGTATCATAAGGATGCTCGTCCGCATCTTTAATCCATACACCGTGCCAAACACTTATGTCTTCTTGAATTTATACACTCGTCTGTGTCTACTGTTCCCCAGAAGAGTCCCAACAAATCCCAGTGAACTATTTCCTGTCTATCTGACATTCGTCCTATGTCATGATACCTTTTCGGCAGCCGTACCCTGCCAGGTGATCGTCCTTCACCTTTTTGATGATCGTCCTTCATCACCCCCAGTGGAGTCTCTATTCATTAGAACCCCTTCTTATCCGACATTCGTCCTATGTCGTGATATTCTTAGCAGCCGTACCCTGCTAGGTGATCGTCCTTCACCTCTTGATGATCGTCCTTCATCATACTTATCCGATGGCCGTCCCCATCGTCGACCTTTTCATCCGACATTCATCCTATGTCGTGATACTTTTGGCAACCGTACCTTGCCAGGTGATCGTCCTTCACCTTAGATGACCGTCCCTCATATTATCCCCAACAGAGCAGCCGTCCCCTGCTAGGTGATCGTCCTTCACCTTTGATGACCGTACCTCATCACTTATTTCATCTATGCCTTGAACTTAATGGTCGTCCCCATCGTTCACCTTTAATCCCCAGAGAGTCTTATTACTTTACCTGATGGCCGTCCCCATCATAATCTCTTTATCCCTAGCATGTCGGCCATCCCCGTCATTGCTTCATCCCCAGCAGTCGTCCTCTGCTCGACGGTTGTCCTCCGTCACCCGCACTTTATAATTATACTTTATTTTCTTTTACAATCTATATCCCTTTTCTTCTTCATTCTGTGAGTGCAAATTTTGGTCTGTCTTTGGTATTCAACCACAAGTTATCTTGTTTGCCTGTTAAGCCGACGCTTACACCCTGCACAACTAACTCATGTTTGAATAGGGGCAGCTGTAAACACCCCAAATTTGCCCTCACTCATTCCACCATGGCTTGTAATCTTTTCATATGCATAAGTTCAATCATAGCATCTCATTTTGCATTTTTTTGCTTCACTGCATTGATTCAAAGTCATTTGCATCTAGGGTTTGTGATCTGAGCCATCCAGGAGCCATTTGGGCCACTACAAAGGTCATCAATCACTTCAAAGGGGTCCATGAATTTTCAAGTATCATATTATATCCCCACAAAGTCAAGAAAGTCAAAGAATCACAAGAACTGAGAATGGCATGGAAGCAGAGCCAGGTTTAACTACACAGATGACCTAGAATTAGGGTTTTGGTTTCAAAGGCCATAACTCCAAATTTTTTGGTCATTCTTGTTTCTATTGGTCTCTATATGGTATAGGGATCATGCATATCAATTTTCATGAAGAAATTCAACAGGGAAGGCATCTGATCACAAGATGACTTCTTGAGCAAGTCAGTGTAAAATCAGGGCATCTGAGGCCCCCAATGACCCAACCAAAGGGTGTTCTTCATCATTTTGAATGTGTATGATCTTTATTTGATCATAGAAGATGTTAGAAGTTCACAAAGTTGAATAATTTCAAGCCATTTGCAAAGTTGCCTTTTTGGGAAAGTGACTTGTAATGGAAACTTGCCATTTTGGGAAAGTTTTTCAACCTCCTCAAATTGATTCAAAAATGCTTCAAATGAGAAAACTTTGGTCATGAAAGTTGTAGAATGGATCATTACCTTTTCAAAAAGTACAAGAACTTGTCCTAATTCATTTTGGATCAAAAGTTATGGCTTGTCAAAGTTGGGAAAAATCACATAATTTCAAGTTTTGTACCAAAGAGGCAAAGTTGCAAAACCTTATGCCAAGCCTTTATGTGACTTCAAATGGACTTCTAACCTTTACACAAACATAAACCAATGCCTAAAAATCAGAATGCACAAAAGAACCTCCCATTTTCATGACTTATGCTTCAAGAAATCACAAAAGGGCAAAAGGATCACAAAGTTGCAAAACATCTCACAAACCCTAATCCACTTGCTAATTGGCCTCAAGACTGATTCCATGGCTCTCCTCAATCCTTGCTGCGCAGGACACACCTTTGTCCTTGGCCTGCCATTGACCCATACCTCTCTTACACCTAGACTTGACTTTTTGCAAAAAGACCCATACCAATCAAGCTAGGCCACACCAACTCCTCTGACCTATCCAAGTGTGATACATGTACCAAATGAGACTCAACACATAACACAACTAAGCCTGATCTCTCTCATAAGCCATAGTTTCAAGTTTTCACCTCTTATGCACTTTCCTTCGAAACTCAGCACACAAGCATCAAACACCAAAACAAACTTCATAGAATCACTCTACATATTCCCCTGATCATTTCCCTACCCTCATTTGTCCCTGAAACCACCTCAATCAGAAACACGATTCTCACCCCTCACTGAACAGAACTTCATCAAACTCACAAACCAGCCAAAATAAACTCCAAACAAGCTTTGAAAACTCTTGAGGGAGGTCAGTAGAGGTGATTGGAAGCAAGGAACTGGTCAAAAAGCTCCTGGAGTGAAAGCTTCATCTCAGGTAGCCACTGAAATTCATTTTTCCAGAACCTTCTTTTAATGTTACAATATGATAAAGCATGCTCCACTGATCACACTGAACTTTGAAATTTTGAAAATGGTGTAGAAATGAGCTTGTATTGATTGACTGAAATTTCTGCCATTTTTGTTCTTCCTTTTGAATCTTGAGTTTGGGTGAGAATAAATTTGTTTTGAGAGTGGATTTGGATTCAGGGAGGTGAGAGGAGTTATTCTGGAGCTTTAGAGCTCCAGAAATAACCTAGGGAAGAATTTGGCAATTTTCAGGTGAGGGGGTCACCGGAGAAGACGACCGGAGCTCTTCTCCGGTGACCTGAGAGTGATTAAATGCTAATTAGGGTTAGGGCACCAGGTTTGAATGTAGGCCACTGGATGTTGTTTCCCGCGCGCGTTTGAAGGGTCAGGATCATGTAATTAGTTATTAAGTAGGATTAATTTAATTAATTAATCAGGATTTAGGAAGTTTGAACTTGGGCCGTAGGATTGCGCGCCAAGTCAATGAATCCCAGCCCAGATTGCATCCTGGCTCTCCATTGTGCATACTTCTCATATTTTAATTTTTATTTCATTTTCTTTTCATTTATTTTGTACATTTTATTTAAAATATCTAAAATCATTTAAAAATTATGAAAATTTTTGTCAAAGATTTCATTAATTTTTAAAACCCAAAAATATTTTTATTTTTATTTTTTGCATTAAAAATCATTTTTAAATCATTTAAATGTTTATTTTTAATTAGTTAATGGAAATTAATTAATTAAAAATACATTTAGGTATTTAAAAATCCCAAACAAATTCACATTGCATTTAGAAACATTTAGAAACATTATCAAACTCTCAAACCAAATTTGTTTTTTGTTCTTGATGCCTTTTGATCATTTTCATTGGAATTAAATTCATTTTAAGGCAATATTTTGGTTCAAACTTTGAAAAATTCATTCTGCCTAACCCTTGAGAGTTTGATGATGGTTCTTCTTGCATTGCATCCTTAATGGCATGTAGTTTATAGGATAAAATTGGTTTGATTTGATATTCCATTTTCATTTTGTTTTGCATTTTTCTTGATAAGGTACCTTAAAACCCTAGCAATCTTAAGAAATTCATAACTTTCACTAGGTTAAGAGTTAGATCCTCTCCTTTGGGCAGTGAGCTTGTATAGGTTTAGGGTATCTTTGATTGCATTTTCAATTTTTTATCATGTCATTTGCTTCTGGTTTTGGATTTTTGCATTGCATGATGCATGTAACCCTAATTTGTGCCTTCCTTTGCATCCATTTCTCATTTGCTTGCATCCAATGACTTGCCATGACATTTTGTGCATCCACATGATTCATAATACATCTTAGGACATATTAGAATCATGTTTGATAATTGCATCTTTCATTTGCCATGTTATATGTCCATTGCATTTCATAACTTTTCATGTACATTCATGGTTCAAAGCATGCTTCATCTGCATCCATGTCCTTGTATGATCATTCTCATGCCTTGCCTCATGTTTGTATCATCTCTTAGCATCATTAACATCATGTAAATGCTTCTGACTTTGGTTTTCATCATGACATTTCATCTCATTTGCATTGCATTTCATTTCTTTTGCTAACTTTTCAGGTGGTAAGTTGTTTTGAGAAGTGGATTTGCCTTCACTTCTCATAATCTCTTCTCATCTCTCTTGCATAATTTCTTCATTTTGTGGTTGTCTTAGAGTGAGCTTGCTCATTCATGCTCTCTCCTTACTTTCTTTCTTCAAGAAACTTGTCTTCTTAAGTGAAGCAAGTTGTTTTGCTTCTCTTTGCTTCTTGCTCCTTTCATCTACTTCCTTCCTGGTGGTTTCTCTGAAGATCTTTCTCTCTTAAGCCTCATAAACCCTAGGAATGACCAAGTATGATAACAATTAGGTTTTGATTTAGTCCCCCATTAGTTTTTGCTTTTAAGTCTCTTTGAGTCTTCTCTTCTCATCTCATAATCAGGGACTAAACCCTAAAGGCTTTAAGGCTTTGTGATTAAGCTTATGCCTACATCCTTCTATTAGGATGGAGTGTATAACTTTAATCCTAAGTGTTAAACCCTTAATGTGTTTAAATCCTTTAATCAATTCACTTAATAATCATCAAGACATCAAGCTTGTAACTTGGGCCTTGCATTAGGGTTCTAATTCTTCCTTAATTGGTTAAGAAGGACTAACCCTAGTGTTAATAGACAAGTCCCCCTCAAGTTGTCTTGCCAACCATAAAACTCACTTCTTAATCTTACCATTACCTAAAATCCATTTAATAAAGGCTTTGTTTTGTCATGAGGTTAATCCCTAATCATGGATTAAGTTGAGGAGTCTTTCTCAGCTTAAATGTTCTCATCTATTATCCTTCTATTAGGATGGTGTAATGAGTCCATTAAATCCTTGATTATGGCTTAAACTCATTACTTAACACTAAACAAAAACTCCAAAAAACATCTAAATAATTGCAAGTAGGTTAATGATCTTAATCCTACATCATGGTGATTAAGTGTGAGGTGTTTACTCCACACTTAAGGTATTCTCATTACCCCTAATCAGAGGGAGGATGTGATTGAGTTTACTAACCCTTGGTTTAGGCTTAAGCTCATTATCTTATGATAAACTCCAAAAAGCAATAAAAGACTGAAAACACAAAAACAAACAATAATCGTCTCCTCCGGGATTCTTTTCTCACCTCATTCACTCATAAGTGAGAACTTGCTTCTTCCGTCTAATGCAAGACAGTTTGCACCTGAGCCAGACAGGTCATACACTTGAGCATAGACAAGCAAGCAGTTCACAAGTCAATTTATCTTTCAGTCTCTTTGGGTCGAACTACGGTGTTCTGACTTCCTCATTGCACGAGAGGATACGTAGGCATAACTTAACAGTTATCGAACAAAATTCTCTGTATATTCCCCCTCCTCCAACATTATTCTTTAGCCTCATTATCTTGGGCATTTCATTCTTGTTCTCACACTGACACTTATCTTATACACTTCACACTCCTTTTACACTGACACTTGCATTCTTTCCAGCTTTGATACAAAAATTGCACTGACACTACCCCTTTAAAACACAAATCTTTCAAGCGTGGATCCCGTCGAGTACGACGGACAATCTAGGTGCTAACACCTTCCCAGGTTGTAACCAACCCCCTTTCTCAGTTTCTCTGGTTCACAACCGTCTTGTCCATATCTTCCTAGGTCTATGCAGCATTACCTTTCCTTCGGGATAAAAATGCCTAGCTGGCGACTCTTTCCTTTCTGAGTTCACCCTTGTGTGTTCTCTCCTCTTTCGCCGACCGTTCGCGTCTGTACCCCTCTTGGCCCTGTGTCATTTGGTGGGAGCGACACTATGGTAAGTATCTATAAATTTCAATGATATACTTGTTCATCATGAGTAATATTTGATCATATTATTTGGCTTAATGTGTAGTTACAAAAGGAGAATAGTTCTGAAACATCTTTTCCGACACATGTTTTGTGGAAGGAAGCCCGTGTGGGCAATTCGGGAGTTGTTAAAGATGATGTTCAACAAGTATTTGAGAAATGTGTAATTATAAAATTATTTATTTAATTAAATCAAAACTTTATTAACAAATATTTGACAAATATTCGATATTCATCTTATTTTCAAGAGGTTCTATCTCAGTCTTTATCTCCAGATGATTCCAGGAGTATACTTAGTCAGGCATTAGATGTACTAAGTATTATGGTCGGTGAGGGGTAAGGGATTTGGGATCACTCCGACATCCTTGAACATTAAGAAAAAGGCTCCTAGTTATAAAGAACTTCAGCAAACATTGGAAGCACTGCAAGCTGATGTTCGTGAATTAAGAAAGGAAAAAGAAAGAGATAGCGCTTCAGGTTTTAAAGATGCTTCGGACAAAGATAATATCAACTTTAACTTTCAACTGAATATTCCAAAGGTAATTATATATATTTTTATGAAATTAAATTATTAGCTTAAATTATTTAATTGACATATATACACATTAACAATGTCATATTTATTATTGGTTTTAGGGCATTTCCCCTTGTCACCTCCACTTATCGTCACCAACTTATCAGATGGTTGGCAAGGGAAAAGTGTATAACACTTTGGGAGAGTTACTTCACACTAAATCTCTACCTACTGGATGTTTGAAAGTCTCGGTTGATATTTCTTTAGAGATGGATGCATTATTACCATATCCTGACGTCGTTCGGATGCAACATTGGTGGGAGAAGCAATAGGTTCGTTTGTTGCATGGCCGCCAGGCCTCATTAGCGTAGGATATGAGGTATTCTTAAAACCATTATGAACCTTTGAGTATTCAAATTTTTTCGCGCATTTTATGTACATTTTTTACATGCTAATGTTAATTATACTCCAACAAAATCCAAAGCAAAAGATAAGGGGATTCCGCAGCATACCGACTCAGTTGTTTCAAAAAAAGAGGTACATCACAATTATATGGAAAATGTTATATTCTTGATCTTATACTTCATATAACTAATTATATGATATATAGCTTCATGGTAAAGAGATTAGCAACATTTCCACAGAAAAAGGTTGTTGCTAAGAAGATCGGGCCTAGATAAAAACCTACTTCCAAGTATAGTTCGTGCCTTCAGACGTTTCTAGAAGTGACAGATATTCCGAACGGAGGTATTCGTCTTGTACCTATGGAGGAAGGTATCCAAGTACCAAAGAGGAGGGCCAACAACATTACATGGATAAGAGTGGAGGTATATTAATTATCATATTTTTTTTATTATATTAGTGATGATACTTGATAAAACTTAGGATTTATCCATATTTTCTTTTCACGTGTAGTGTCCTCAGCAACGTAATGGTATAAATTGCAGATATTTCATGTTGAGGTTTATGAGAGAAACTCTTTTTTGGATCGAATAGAGATTTCATTCGATGTATGTATTTATAACTTATGAGTTATTTTAATATTTAACACATATCTCTCATATAATTAAATAGTTGAAATTAAATCAAACTATGTTATATTATTATGTAGTACTTTGATGAATTCAGGTGTGCGTACTACTCAAGAGATCATTTGGATGAAATTAAAGAGGATTAGTGTCAATTTATTATGGAGCTTAGAGTTTTATAAGGTATATTGTACTCTAACTTTAATTGATGATAATTTTGAGTATGTATAACTTTGTAACTATATACATTGTTTATGTATTGTTTTAATTGAATATCAATCTTTTTGTGTTGTTTCAGGTTATATGTGCAAAGTAGAAGATAAATTGTTTCAAGTTATATGTGCAAAGTATAAGTAATATGTAGATTTGAAGCAAAATATTTTGTTGGATGAAATGATTTGTATAAATTGTTTTGTATATATAAATTGTTTGATGAAATTTGGTATGTTTAAATAGGAAATATTGGTGCGTATATATTGGTTTGAAGCTCTAATTCATGATATTTTTCTACAAAATGTGGTTGAAAAACAGGTGCAAATTATGGTTGAAAACCTGGTGCAAATTGTGGTTTAAAAACAGGTGCATATAAAATGTATAAAACAAACGTTTATTTTGAGTAGTTTATATAAAAAAAAATTGTATACCTTAGACAACGCCTTACACTAAAAGCACTATCTAAGGTGGGGTTTAGACAGCGCTTTCACAAAAAGCGCTGACTAAAGTGGGGTTTAGACAACGCTTTGACCAAAAAACGATGTCTAAGGTATACCCAAAAAATGTCAAAAGAGTTGTCTAAGGTATACTAATAAAAAGGCAAAAAGCGATGTCTAATGGTAGTCTGAAAAAACAAAAAGCGTTGTCTAAAGCACCATTTAGACAATGCTTTTACAAAAAAAATGATGTCTAAAATATAAGCAAAAGCGCTTTCTATTGTAAAAGTGTTGTCTAAATGGTGCTTTAGACAACGCTTTTTCAGTCAACGAACCCCTTTAAACAGTGCTTTTGACATTAACCAAAGCGTTGTCTAATCTTTTAGCATGGCCAGTTTAGACAACGCTTTTAAGCGTTCTGTAATGCCAAAAAGCGTTGTCTAGAGGCTTTTAAGGCATAGTTGTTGAAGGGAGATATGATCATGAATGTTGCGTTAACGACAACTGAAAAGACGACCATGGTTGAGATAACACACAACACAATATTGTTGAGCCTTGGTGATAAGGTTCTTCGACATGTATCAAAGGAGACGACGACGTCAGGGTTATGGTTGAAACTTGAAGGTTTGTACATGACCAAATCTTTGGTAAATCGACTTTACCTGAAGCAAGCTTTGTATTCATTCAAGATGAGAGAAGACAAAGTGTTAGCTGAGCAGTTGAATATGTTCAACAAGATGATTAATGATCTTGAAAATATTGATGTGAAGATTGATGATGAAGATCAAACGCTGTTGTTGTTATGCATTTTTCCCATAACACATGCTCACTTCAAGGAAACCCTCTTGTATGGAAGAAAGTCCCTGACCTTTGAAGATGTTCAATATGCCTTGTACTCTAAGAAATTAAACGAATGAAAGGAGCATAAACCTTTGACGGTAGGTGAAGGTTTGGCTGTTAAGACGAAATTCTTGCGAAAGGATGGTAAGTTCGACAAGAAGAAGGGTAAAAGTCAGCAAAAGTCTTATAGTGGTGAAGCATCTGGTGTTCGATGTTATCATTGTAAGAAGGAGGGTCACATTCTAAAGGTGTGCTTTGAACGCCTGAAAGATCATGGAGGTAAGGATAATAGCAATGCTGCCATTATTCAAAATGATTTCGACTCATATGATGTTCTTGTAGTTTCAAGTGGTGACTCAAGAGAATAGTGGATTATGGATTCAGGTTGCACTTGGAACATGGCTCCAAATAAAGATTTGTTTGAGGAACTATGTGATCAAGATGGTGGATCGGTGTTGCTGGGAAACAACAAAGCTTACAAAATTGCAGGTATCGGATCTGAGAGATTCATCCATGATGAGTCAATAAGGTTATTGATTGAAGTTAGCTATGTACCAGATTTGAAGAGAAATCTGATTTCTCTTGGTGAATTTTGTAGCGCCCTGATTATTTAATTATTTATTTAATTAAATATCACAATATGTTTGGTTTTGTTATGCGTTGAGTTGCTAAGTTGGTTTGAATTAAGTTGAATAAGTCAATTTAATTAAGTTGGATTAAGTTGATGGTTATTTGGACTAAGTTGGATTAATTAAGTTGATGGTTAAGTCGTGTTTGGGTTGGTCGAGTTAATTAATTCTAAGTAACAATGGAATTATTAATGAAATAATCTTAGTAAGTGGGCTTAGTTGTGGTGTGAGAGTATTAAAGGTGGGGGTGCTATTTTAGGCCCAATGGAATTATTAAGACTAAATAAAATAAAACTATAAGTTAAGTAGAATTAGTGGAAATAGGTTAACAGTAAGAGGAACAAAAGTTGGAAAAGAGGTGGTTACATGAAGTGCATAAGAGAGGAAAAAGCTAGGGTTCCGATCGAAAAGTGTTAGAGTCTCCTTCATTCCAAAGGTAAGGGTGGGGTTCTAACCTTATAATTGGGAATATATGATGAATACATGTGGGATTGGGTGTTATAAGTTCCTTTTGTATATGTGTTAAATTGTTGTGTTGAACAATGACGTTGATCAAGGTTGTTAGATTAGTCGTAGAATAATTTATTTGTGTGGTTTGGTGTATGATTTTGTTATGTTGATGTTGTACTATGATGGCCTGAGATGATTGGGTGTGGTTTGGGATGAAAAATATGGTAAGAGAAGGAAACAAAGATGAAACAAATGAAACAGAGAGATAACATTGAGAGAATTGGGAGTGTGACGACCGCCATGGGGTTGGGACGACCGTCACGCATGTCACTAGCTTGGGACGATCGTCCCTTGGTGTTATGCCCGTCACAATTTGTGACGATGGGCATGAAGCATGTGACGAATGTCATATTTATTATATGTTGTATTTGGTTGCTACGTTGTAGTGTTTTTGTATGTTGCCTTGTATGTCTTCATTCTCCTGGCCCATAACTCAGTGGACTGATTAATAATCTTCCAGAAACCTTAATTAAATTAAGAATCTCATTGGTTGATAAGTAGCAATTTGATAATAATTGTCTGATAGAAAATTATTATTAGCATTAGTAGTAATTAGCAAGTAGTAAGAATTAACATGTAGCAGGCATGATATAGTAGTAGTAGTGAGGTCACATTTTAGTAGCATTAGTCGTGATAAATAGTAGGATAATAATATAACAATGTTGGTAATAACAGATAGAGTAGTGAACTAGAAGAAGAACAATTAGTCGATTTTGGTAGTGTTACCTGAATAGTTCGATGAGCGTTTGTGATATAAGTTGGTTAGTACATAGTAGGATATAAGTGATGTTGTGATGAATTAATAGGAAAATAAGTAGATAACAGTGGAATAGAAATTAGTAGTAGGTTTTGGTATGTTAGTTGATGTCGTGGATTTAATAGAAGTATGGTAATAAGCTAGGTAGTAAGTAGCAATAACAGAGCGTAGTAAATAATTTAACTAGTCGGTTTTTAGTAGGAACTTGTGTGAATAGGAATGTGGTAAGATTGGTTGCACTTGTGTTGTGTTGCTTTGTTATAAGTTGTATAGTTATTGGTTGTTGTCGTTAAGTTGCAGGCCCTTGAGCCAAAGTTGATTGTTGTTGTTGTTAAGTTGTAGAGCTTGAGCCAAAGTTGATTGTTGTTGTTGTTGTTGTTAAGTTGTAGGCCTTGAGCCAAAGTTGATTTGTTGTTGTCGTTAAGTTGCAAGGGTAAGTTGTTCTTCTTAAGTCGTTGTAGTAGAAAGTTATTGTGAAGTTGTGGTAGTATGTTGTTGTTACTAAGTTATGATAATATGTTATTGTAACACCCCGTAATTTATTTAACTCACTGTATAATATTATTTAAATTGGATATTTGATATTAATTGTGCCGAGGTTTTATTAATTTGAGGATTTAGAGAGATTTTTGGATACTCTCTATTTTTGGACCCATTGGTAAAATATAAGTTTTTTATATAATTGTTTATATAGAAAGAAAAGATAGGAGAAAGGAAAAAGAGGAAGTTAGTAAGTAAAGAAGAGAAAAGAGAAGAAGAATGAGGGAATCCTAAAGCTTCAAATCCATCTTTCTCCATCATCCGTCCGTCGAATCAACTATTTCTTCCCGTCAATATTCATCTCTCGAGGTGGGTTCGTAGTTAGATGCTTTTGTTTTTAGTTTTGGTTGAGTTTTAAAGTTTATGAGTTTTAGGGTTTTGGTAGAAACCTTGGAAACAAATGATTTAAACAATTAAATACTCGATTAAACCTAGCTATGTTGCTCACAATATGCCTATGAACATGTTTATTGGTGTTTCCTATGTTGGTTGTTGTTTGGGATGATTTTGGCATGGAGTGATACATTTCCTGTAAGCCTGAGTTTCTAGAAATCACAGAGATTGCTCAGCGAGCAGATGAAATTTTGCATAAGAAGTTGGTGATTCTGGTTTAGCTCGCTCAGCGAGCTCATGCAGGAAGTTCCTCGCTCAGCGAGCTGAAACCCTCGCTCAGCGAGACCTGGAAGTTTCAGTTTTTGTTTTTAATTCATAACTTTTGATCCGGACATCCGATTTTAGTGATTCACATATTGAATCGAAGCTAAAAATATTTACAACTTAATGATGCTAAAAAATATTACTTTTCTCGACTTTTCCCGACTTTTCATATAATTGGAATTATGTTAAATTTGGAAGTATGTGTTAATGGAGATAAAATAACTTGTGAGCTAGCTAGGACTTTCCCTCAGGCTAGTGTGTCGTGAGTATTTATACCGCTTTAGGACCTTTGTATTAATCTTGATTAAGTTTCAACATGGATACCTTTGTGTTACGTTAGAGCATTTGTAAAGACTAGAGGTATCGTTTAAGGCGTGTGTGTGAGGCTTGTGGTGGGTGTTCCATTGAGTCCCACGGGAAGCATAGTGAGGCTTGTGGTGGGTGTACTGTTGAGTCCCACGGGAAGCATATTGAGGCTTGTAGTGGGTGTTCCATTGAGTTCCATGGGAAGCATAGTGAGGCTTGTGGTGGGTGTTCCATTGAGTCCCACTGGAAGCAGGGTGAGGCTTGTGGTGGGTATTCCATTGAGTCCCACGGGAAGTATATTGAGGCTTGTGGGGGGTACTACATTAAGTCCCTCGTGAAGCATTAACAACTTATCGGTTGCCTTTTTGTTTTGTTTTGGGTTACTTATAGAGAAGTGACTCCGGTACCTTATGGAAATGTTAGAAATTGAACCCTTAGAGTCGAGAGAACTCTAAGATAGGGAACTCACTGAGATGTTTTATATCACCCCACGTTGATGTTGTTATTTCAGGTACTTCAGGTTCCGCAAAGGGTAAAGATAAGGCGACTTGATTATCTTTGCTTGTTTAATGGCTTTGTCTTCCGCTGTGGACTTTTAAGATCTTCGGATCTAGTTCTTAGACTCTTATATTTTGAACATCTTGTATAATTTATAGCCTTGTATTAATACCTTTTGTTGTAGTGGCTATACGTATGCAATGTGTTGCTAGGAACATGTTGTATTTCAATACCAAACTTATATATATGAAAAATATGCTTGGAAGTATGTCTTTTATATATGGGTATTACAGTTGGTATCAGAGCAGGTCGTATCCTCGACCTAGCCTTGGAATATTATAAGTGTTCTTTCCATTCATACACGTAATATCATTGTAGGACTAAATGTTATGTTTATGGTATTGAGCCTGATTAACTTAATCATATTTTGATGACATTTAGGAATATAGTTGGTAGGCGTAGAACCCGTACTCGACCTAGTGTCAATTCTCCTGGTAGAGATCAACTGAGTAGTGATGGGAATGCTCCTATGATCCAATTCATGCAACAGATGCAGCAGCAGCAACATCAGTTCATGCAGGAAATGATGCAACAAATGAATGGAGGTCTGCATCCTCAAGTGGTTACTCCTGAAGCTGGTGGTGGAACATTTTGAGACTTCTTCCACATGAATCCTCAGGAGTTTCACGGTGGATTGGATCCGGTTAAGGCACATGAATGGGTAACCGGAATGGAGAGGATTTTTCAGATTGTGAAATGTGGTGAAGAAGATAAGGTGACTTTTGCGTCACATTTACTAAAATGTCCTGCTGCTAGGTGGTGGGAAAGTGCTTCAAATCTTATGGCGGTGAAAGGAGTTCTAAGAGTGTGGCAACAATTTAAGGCAATCTTTATGGAGAAGTACTTTCCGAGTTCCTTGAGAACCCAAAAAGAATTTGAATTCTGATGCGTGTTTTTCGCAAGTGTACGAACAGGTCAGAGTAATATAAAAGATTGTTGAATCCACAAAGACCAAGTATCAATCTATCGTTATCTGTTGTTATTGTGTGTATCTGAGGCAATTGAAAATAAAGGTTTTAAAAAGTGCGCAATGATAAATAAAATAGTAAATTTAATTTAATTGATAAAGACAGGTTCGAATTCAATTCACATAATCAATTGATAATCAAGTAATTGCTAATAGAACTACTTATGGGCAATGTTTTCTACTTTGAAAAGAACTAATTTAACGGGAACTATCGCTTTCGCGTTTTCAGAACCGAGTTGTAATCCATAATCAAACCCTCCCATTGTCACGAATAAAAAGGTGCGTATTGCGTTAGAGTAGTAAAATTTTTTTTAAGAAATATAGTATCTTAACTAAGTTGAAAAGTACTTTGACCTGGACTTCCTAGCAAAAAGAGGTTCTCACGAACCAGACTCTAAACTTCTTAACGTGTCCGAAAATAGTTTTAAAATCTCTTTTCTTTTTAATTTAAAAACTCCTAATGAACTAAACAAAGCGCTTTTAGCTATTTTTGAAATAGTTAAAAACGATTAAGTTAAATAGGCGTTGGACGGCTTTTGATCTTACCCAACAGAACTTTAAAGAACGTGAAACTTATATTGAAAGTCAAAATAGCCCTTAAGCGTTTCTACAAACAATTGTATAGATTATCGGTTCAATTGTTGACCCTTAAATTCTAACCTTTATAAAATTAGTTAGACATGGTAAAGTAAAAATTCATTTTAATATTTTTCATAAAAGGTATTTAGTGCGAGTGTGGAAAGTAAATTAAATAAAGTGCGAGTGCAGGAAAGTAAATAAAAGTAGTGCGAGTGCGGAAATAAAAGAAAGTAGTGCGAGTGCGGGAAAGTAAATAAAAGTAGTGCGAGTGCGGAAATAAAAGAAAGTAGTGCGAGTGCGGGAAAGTAAATAAAAGTAGTGCGAGTGCAGAAATAAAAGAAAGTAGTGTGAGTGCGAGAAATAAACAAAGTAAAGCGAGTGCGGGAAATAAACAAAGTAAAGTGAGTGCGGAAATAAAATAAAGTAAAGCAATTTGGAAAGTAAATTATGAACTGGAATTAAAATGGCGGCAGGATTAACTTCCTTCCAAAGTGCTCCAAGACTCGATCACACAGACGTATACAGACTCGATCACTCGATTGTAGCAACACTTCGATGTGAAGTGATTACCACTTTAAAACCGATATATGCCTAAGAGATTCTAAGTTTGGATGATGAAAAATGAAGATCTACAGTCCTATTTATAGGCATACAAATAATAATAAAAGACGGGGGTGCCCTTTGTAACCGAAAAATGGAGGGAAACCATTTTTCCTTGCGGCGCCCGCCACACCCTCATGGCGCCCGCCATGAGTGCAAAATGGTGTGAGTAGTGGAGATCGTGGGGATTGACAGTTGGGGAGAGTCTTGAGACGTGTCCACGTCATGGCTGACCCTATGGTGCTAGCCACAATGGGTGCCACAAGTGCAAAATGTTGAATTACTTGTTTTCTCGGTCGAGGCTCCGATTAAAGTAAAAACCTGAAAACAAAGGAAAACATAGAAATAACATAACAAAATGGAAAATAAAGCTTAGAATTCATACGAAATCGGAGTCAGAAACACAGTGAAATTCAGTATTATCAAATCCTCCCACACTTAGACCTTTGCTTGCCCTCAAGCAAAACATTTAAAGCTCAAATAAGAAAACTAGTGTCAACGCGTGATTTGGGCTAAAAGGGCTTCTAAGTTCAAGCCAGGATGTAATGACACAGACATAAACTTCAATCCTGTATTAACCAATCCATATCATCCAACAATACCTATGCTTATCTTTTTCATCTCTTTTTGGGTCCCTTTCATTCAGGCGCAATCACATTAAGCCTGTTATCCGTACATGCTTCATAGTAGAGTGTCCGGTTAGTGATTCTGATCTAAAACATAGGGTTTATGGCACATAAGCATGTGTAAACCCTTTTATTCGACCCAAATGTAGTTGTGGGGGATTGGATCGTAATCCACCCTACCGAGTTCAGTGCCAGATACCTCTGAACAAACTAACAATGGGTGACTGCAATTTTTTTTCTTTTTGTGGCAAATTTTATTTTTTTTCTCTTTTTTGGTTTAAATGACTTTGTGAGGGTCACCTATCCCAGAGTTTGCCTTTTTCTCTTTTTTATTAGCACTAGATCATTCACTTATGTTCATCGGTCCCCTACGTAGAGCATGCTTAGGCCGGAGTTGACTGCTAGAATAAACTACTTAGGACAATTTTTTAATGATAATAAAGGCCATGGTATGCGGGGTTTAGGAGTGATTCCTATATTCATGAAGTCTATGGTGCTAAAATGATACTGATGTTTCAAAACGTTCACCTAAGTCACCACATCCTAATCCAAACATGTCTTAAATCCCAAAAAACACGTGGAACAACATTGTTTTCTTTTGAATTTTTTTTGGTAAGGCTAAAGAAATGGGGGAAATAAGGGTGCACTAAAGATACACTGTACTGGTGACTCGTTAGACTCATGCATTATCTAAAAAACATAAACTAAATAACTAACTAAAAAGAAGGAAAACAGAAAGCAAATAACTAACTAAGAAAAGGAAAAGGCAGAAAGCAATAAAAGCAATAAAATCCCCTCCCACACTTAAATCGAACATTGTCCCCAATGTTTCGAAATAAGATAAGGAGAGTAACATGTGAAACTACTGCAGAGGACCACTGGTGCCCTCGCCGTCCTGCGGAGGATGCCTGGAACGACGAGATATGCTGCGGTGCTGGTCTCTCCGGTCTAGTCGGGCCGATAAGGCAGCCTGTGCATCTCTGACCTCTCGAAGGTTACCTAGGATGGAACCCTGAGTGGCCTCCATAAGCTGGTGATGCTGGCGGCTGACTTCTCGTTGGCGGGACTGTTCTACTTTGATATCGGTCAAGGTGCGGGACGTTCTCGTAGGCACGATCCGAAACCAATCGCGATTGTTCCATATAGCTCATGTTGTCCGCCAGTCGTTGTGAAATGGTAGAGAGTAGCCTGTCTCGCTTTTCTTCTCTAGCCGTCATATCATGCCACATCTCCTCAGTGATATAAAATCCAGGAGTAGCACCTGCAACAGGGTTAGAGGAAGATGGTGCGGTGTGTGGATGTGAAGGATGATGGGGGGACACATGAGGTACGGGAGATTGCTCTCTCCGATCATATTCTTCATCAGTGTCATGTCCCTCCCCATCAGGAACATTAGGAGGAAGTGGACCTAAAACAGGTGGAGCATTCAAATCATAGGTCCAATTCCTTTCATTACGTACATCGATAAGTCTATTGCAAGGCAAAAGAACATATGGGATAACAACACCATGAACCATCAATTCATAACCACCCGCTCTTCTCACTCGGCACAATTTCATGTCTTTTAGAAATTTTTAGTTAACTGTGCGAGGAGGTAAGAGTTCAAGTGCGGCTATCTCATTGTTCAGGTTAAGGGCCCGAGCAATAGACGTAACAAGTCCTCCAAAAACAATCGGTCCTATTTTATTAATAATTAAAGCCATATGTGCGAGCATAAACGGGACCGGATTGATATGACTATTTGTGAGGCTTCCTTGCGAAAATAGAAGCTCTTTAGCATTTACCTTATTTGGATTCTCCCAGCCAAAAATAGTACATGCCAACAGATATTTGAAAACTCTGATGGTCGGGTTATGGATGGTCGATGCGAGTATTCCTTCAAAAGAATTTATTGAAGTATTTGACAGTCTCTTCCGGAAGGAAAATACATCGGTCAACCATTCTGAATCCAAAGGGGCCTCACATATAGCACCTTCCTAATGAGGGATTCCTAACAAGCCTGTTAGTTCGCCGGTACTGTATTCGTATTCAATTCCAAACATTCTAAAACTAATAGTACCGACTGTACTAGCAGTGTTAGGACTGACAATATATATTAAAGAAATCAAAAACTTAACTGTCAGCCTCTCAAAGGTAGGTTCTTGATTCGCAAAAATATTTTCCAAGCCTAAAAAATCTAATAAATGATAAACAGTATGATACAAACCCAAAGAATACAGACAGTTATCATCCACGTACCTAGTCGAGAGAATTTCTCGACTCTGAAGCTTTTGAATGATCCTTCTTTCCTATCCCCGGGCTTTCCGTCTCGAAGAATTAATCCGTTGAACTCCATTGTTCTTGCTCCTTGATGAGTTGAAGGTGGTGAAGAGTGGTTTAAATAGAAAATGGTAAAGGTGGGATTTTTATGGTTTGTAATGAATGGAAATAAAAATGGAATTTGGAAGGGTTTAATGGATGGTGAATGAATGATAATGGTGGGAGCTTTAATGGGGTTCAATGGGGTTTTGGAAGATGGAAAAAATGGGTTTTGGAAGTTTGAAGGTTCAAAAAATGGTGGGGGAGATGAATCTGCCCCGATTTTAGTGGGACGTCATAGCGGGCGTCATGCTTCCATGGCGGGTGCCACAAGGCCATTTCGTGGCTGGGCCCAAAGTTTGAAAATCCAAGTGGGCTTTTGCATACCTTTTTGTCTTGGGGGTCCAAATAGTGTTTGCTTCGTTCGTCTTAGGTACGATACTTGCACAACCTTTAATAAATATTAAACATAAAAAGAAAATCTTTTTTTGTATTAATTTTTTGTTATTAGACATTGTAACACGGTGGGAGAACTGACAAGAGTCGCCACCGACTTTTATTTTATCCAAAGGAAAGGCATAAAAGAACAGGAAAGACCTTTAAAAGATTTTTGGGTCCGGGGGGTAGGTTATGTAAAGGGAAGGTGTTAGCACCCTTTACATCCATGGTTATCCATGGGCTCTTAGTTACTTAGCTCACTTTTGAATTGTTTTTGAAAATGTGAAGTGTGTGAATAGAAAATTTTCAGATGAGTTAATAATGATCCATGTACGGATGCGTAAAAACTTGTGTTTGAAAATTTGTTTGAAATTTGTTAAGTGTTTGAAAATTTGGAATGAAGTGAGCAAGCAACTAGGAGGTACCTACCCTAAAATTTAAGTCTTTTCTGTTCTTTATCCTTTAAGAGGTAAGACTATCCCTATTATTAAGGAATAGGTAGTCATTACCTTGGATGTAAGGGACATGTGAGGGACATCTGTTTATGAAGGCAACTGTGAGGTGTATTAAGCATTTAGGAGGGACTATCATCATTATTCGAAAAGGGACTTGATCTTTAAAGGCAACCATTAGGGACTTGATGATTTTTCTTTTTGAGGGACTTGCTTTATACACCCCACTTGACCTTATGATTTAGGCAACATTGAGGGATAGCCCTAGAAAGTGAGATGGCGATTAAAAATCGACTTACGTGTGTGAGTGTTTAATTTAATTTATCTTATAATTTTTAAATGACCTAAATTCAATTTTAAATATAATACATGTGTACACTCCCTATTTTACTAACCATAGCAAGCAAATTAAATAAATTACATATTTACAAAATTTACACCAAGGAGCAATTACATAATTATAATAAACAATTAAAATAAATGGCAAATAAATAAATATAAATAATAAGCAAAAATAAATAACTAGGCAATAATAAATATAATAGGGGTTAGTAATAATAATAATAAAAAATAAATAAGGTTAGTGAAATAATAATAACAAATATAATTAAAATAATAAGTGGATTAGTAATAATAACAATAATTAAGATATTATAGGAACATAATTAAAATAATAAACAAAAGTTAGATTTTTAATATGAACATTTATTTAAAAATAAGAGGAAATATGGACAATTAAATAATTACTATAACATTTTAATTTATATACAAATTATTAAACTATTTTTAAACATATTATAATTACAAAATTTAATTATTATAGGTTCAATTGTTTCTAAACACATATTAAAAATATAATTTAGATTATAAACATAGTATATAAAATATATTTACATAAAAAAAATAGGTTATAATTATATTTATAAAAATTAATTATATTAAAGATTATATTAAATAAATATATACATGATAATTATATTAATAATTAGAAAATAACAATTAGGTTTTTAAAGATTAGGGTTTTGTTAGAAAAATATTTTTTAGGGTTTAAATAAGTATACATATATTTATAATTATACATATATTATGATTTAATTACATAATAATAAAAGAAGAAATTTGAATTAAGAAAAATAATTCTAGAATTTGAAGAGCATTGAATATATACAACATTATTTAACTATATTTACATATATATGATTTTTAATTATTAAACAAAATTGATTTAAATAAAATAGAAAAATAGAAAAATCACAAAAAGAGAGAAACTTACCTGACTGGGATTTGAACCCAGGAAGCTTTGTTTCACACTACTCATGCCCTACCACTGGGCTGCGCACTGGTGATGCAAGAAAAATGAATTCCAAGTTGTTTTGTTCTTTGTCTGGAAAAACCAAGAAAAATCAAGAAGCAAAAAGGCCTGGGGGAGGATTGAACCCAGGACCTTTGAAGCTAACAAACGCATGCATGACCACCCGGCTGGAAGAGCCCATCTGGTAGTATGATGACCCTAATTGGTTATATGTCAAGCCTGTAAAATAAACAAAATAAAAGGACAAAATGCAGCAAACGGGGAATCGAACCCCAGACCAAACTCTTATCTACGCACGCTCCCAACCACTGGGACACAAGCGCTTGTGTGACAAATAAACAGGATGTTAAAATAATATTTTTAATCATAATTTTAAATATGAAACTCGTGCCAGAGCTCCTTCTTCTTCAACCTCATGTCCTGCAAAATCACTTGCGAATGTTGCTTCCATTTTTCCTGCGAATTCTAAACTGCAGCAATACCTATGAAAATCAACGATCAACAAAACCAGACAATTTCACAAAATTAAACACAACAATATGTTCCAGACATTCATGCGATTCATCCTATGTTTTTAGAATCCATTTATGTTCATTAAATCAGAAATCCCTAAACCTAGGTCCAAACCCTAACAATGGCGTTTCACGGATTAGCCATGGTTTCTTTGATTTTCTTGCCCAGAAACGTTCTACATCACATGATAAACAAGATTAGCCAAACAAATTTCATTGAAACACAATAAATTAATGAATTCGAAAAAATTATTTTCAAGAACAAGAGGGATTCGGGTTGTTCATATATGCATGATATTGATGCATATGAGTGATGGTTTATGATCAGAGAAGTCCAAGGAAGCTCTCCATGTTCTTGTTTTACCTTCTAAAGCCCTGGAATTCAAAATCCGAATGTGAGTTTTTGGAGAATTTTTCAATTTGTGAAACTTACTTTGGAGGCAGTGAATCCGTGTCTTGATGATTGAGTTATGTTTAGTACTTATAGATGAGTGAACTTAGGTCAAAAAATTGAATTGTTGTGTGGAAATTTTGATATGAAAAGATTCATTTTGATCATGCTTTGAAAATCAAATATTCTTGCATTAAGGCTTGCTATCTTTGGATCAATCTTGTGATTTCATTCCTCTTCCATTCCAATCAACATTGAAGACATTCTAGAAACCAAATCTCCATCAAATATCATATTTTCATATTTTATTTTTATTTAAAATGATTTTTAATGAATTAAATCAAAATAAATAAAAATAAAAATAATAAAAATCTGATTTTTAATGGTTTGGGTCGTGCATAGTGCTATTGTATGGATTGGGTCATAATTTGGCAAGCCCATTTGGAAAGAATTGGTTTTAGACCTCCATTTTCATCATAAACCACCTCAAAATTTCCCAACTTTGCAAGGGCATATATCCTTCAATTTTAATGGTATGAGGGTGTTCTTGGACATTTTGGAAAGCTTGAAGAGTCCTATAAACAACCCCATTGGTTTCATGTCCATATCATTTACCAATCTCAAGTTATGCCCTTTTGAAGTGGTTGACTTTTTGTTGACTTTCAAAAGGACCTAAAATGTCTTAGCTCATACCTTCCAAATGAAGCATTTTTGGGCTTGGCTTGTTAGACACAAAGTTGTAGAGAATTCAATTTCCTTAAAAATGAGCTTTGGATGGAGACTTGGTGATGAAGTATGTTAAAGTTATGGCTGGTCAAAGTTCAGTTGACTTTTACTGAGGAAACCCTAATTTAGAAACTCCTGATTCTTGATGATCTGAAATCTCCTTGATGAATCATGATCAACCCTTGATCAAATGATTAATTTTACTTCATATATTTGATGTTGGCAAAAAATCATGAAGTTTGACTTTGGTTTGACCACAGTTGACCTCAGTTTGACTGTTTAACTGCTTTGACTGATTTTGACTTATCTGATCATCTGACTGAGCAAACTTTTGAGAAAAGTCTTGAAACTTGTCATGGGGGTTCTTATACATATATAAGATGTTATGAAGCTCATTTGAAGTCTTGGAAGTCCATTTAGCCTGATTAAAATCAAAACCCTAGTTTTGGATGCACTGCTTAGGAGGTGCATTATCTGAGGGAATTGTCAACTCTTCTGACCAATTGTGAACCTTGTGAACCTTGTGAACCTTGTGAACCATCATAAAATGTCTTGTGAACCTCATGGGAGGTATTGTGAAGCTTGTGAAGCTTGTGAACCTCATAAAGTGACTTTGTAGACCTCATGAACCTCATGAAAGATTATGTAAACATTGTGAATCTTATGAACCTTCAAGAAGTGGCTTGGATACTTCATGAACCTCATGAAAGGTCTTGTAAATGTTGAGAAGTTTGTGAACCTTGTGATCCTTCAAGAAGTGACTTGTAGACTTCATGAACCTCATGAAAGGTTTTGAAAGCATTGTGGAACTTGTGAACCTTGTGAACCTTCATAAAGTAACTTGTAGACTTCATGAACCTCATGAAAGGTCTTGTAAGTGTTAGGAAACTTGTGAACCTTGTGAACCTTCATAGAACACAAAGTCTTGTATTGTGAGGGCAAATTTTGGGGTGCAACAGCTGCCCCTGTTCAATTTTCTGAAACCTGAGGGGTTAGATTGGTATGTTTGCCAGTTGTGACCTGGAAGGTTGAAGGGGGTTGAACACAAAAGCCCAAAAATTTGCACTCACCAGTGCATAAAGTGGTACAGATGGCTAGTTGAATATGATTGAGTGGACTTGAAGATGCCACTTGGAGGAAAAATTTTCAGATACATGTCTTGGAGGATGAAACAGTCCAAAATATGGAAGTATAATGATAGCTGTCAGGAGGATGGAGCAGTCCTGAGGTAAAGAAGCTGTCAGGGGGATAAAGCAACCCTGAAGTATTGATAATATGCTTTCAGGAGGATGAAGCAATCCTGAAGTAAAGAAGCTGTCAGGAGGATAAAGCAATCCTGAGGTAGTAATAAGCTGTCAGGAGGATAAAGCAATCCTGAGGTATTGATAATATGCTTTCAGGAGGATGAAGCAGTCCTGGTGTAATAAAAGCTTTCAGGAGGATGAAGCAGTCCTGATGTAATAAAAAGCTGTCAGGAGGATAAAGCAATCCTGAGGCAGTAATGTGATTTCAGGAGGATAAAGCAATCCTGATGTAATAGGAGTTTTCAGGAGGATAGAGCAATCCTGAAGTAATGATGATAGCTGTCAGGAGGATGAAGCAATCCTGGTGTAGTAATATGTTCTCAAGAGGATGAAGCAGTCTTGAGAAATGATAAGTTTTCAGGAGGATAAAGCAGTCCTGATGGATGATATGCTTTCAGGAGGATAAAGCAATCCTGATAGTCATAAGTTTGTTTGCTGGAGAATTAACCTGAAAACAAGGTAGCATTCTGTATGATAATATTAGTTTATGCATTATGTATGCATGTATAATATGATGCACTTAAGTAATGTATTATGCATCTATGTATATGTATGGTATGGTATGATGTAAATGATGTATGTATGATATGACACTGCCTGAAGCGTCTGGATATCTTCATATAACAACTGCTGGCCAGGGAAAATAAATCCCGATTCGTTGCTGAAGAATATGAGGAACTTGTTCCCGTCTTGTTTGATAATATATTATACATAACTTCCCGTCTGCTGGGGATAGCAAGGTATATCTAACCTCCCGTCTGCTGGGGATAGTAAGGTATAGATAACCTCCCGTCTGCTGGGGATAGCAAGGTATATATAACCTTCATCTTCGTTTGTCGTACCATTATTGGAAAGTAATTTCTCGTATATCCGTATGAGGATAAAAGAGATGGATATAAATTCCAGGGGAGATGTGACTTTATGAAGATGGATTTGTCCTACTGAGGGTTTGTAACTGTTTTGTAGAGATGAACCGGCGAAGCTTCGTTGAAATCCTTCCCTCGTTCGTCCTTAGTAAATACTATTACTGCATTTTCATGCATTTCTGGTAAACATCAATCATATTAAAAAGCATACATGATTTCTGGTAAACATCAATCATATTCAAAAGCATAATACATTCAAACACAACCAATGGACGTTTCGCTTATGTAAATAGGGTAAAAGTAAATCTGGATTCAAAAGATGGAATTTATTTATATCAAAAAAGTGACCCATACATGGGTAAGTTTGTACAAAGAGACATAAACCCTAGTAAGAGGATTTTGTCATAAAGTTTTTACAAAACAAGGAGAATCAGCTATGTGGGAAATGATCCTATTGAGTTTCAATTCTACTATTGCCATTATCTTCAAGTATCTCATCTTCTGCTGTTGAGACGGAAACGATTGGATTGATCTTTATCTGTTCGAGCTTGAGTAAGTAGCACAACTGGTTGCAGTTTCATGGGTGATCCAAACGAGACATAGTGTACGCTTTAATCCCTAACTTTTTCCTGGATTGCCCTTTCAGGTTTTCAATCCACCGGGATACCCTTTTTTGCCCAAGCCGCCTTTTCAGGTTTTCGACTTGCCGGGTGTACATCTTTTTATATATATATCCCTAATTTTTGCCCAAACCTTTTTGGTTTGCCGGGATGCCCTTATTTTTGCCTAGGCCTGTCAACCTAGCGGGTCTCTTTTCATGCGTAGTATTTTTTAACTATGTCTGCGTTTACAGGTTGTGGGAAGTCTTCACCATCCATTGTAGTCAGTATCATGGCACCTCCTGAGAACACTGTCTTAACTACAAATGGTCCTTCATATGTTGGAGTCCACTTGCCCCTAGGATCACCCTGTGGTAATATGATACGCTTGATTACCAAATCACCAGCCTGATATACCTTTGGCTTAACCTTCTTGTTAAAAGCTTTGATCATTCGTTTCTGGTACATCTGGCCATGACAAACTGCTGCTAACCTCTTCTCATCAATCAAATTTATCTGGTCAAGTCGAGTCTGAATCCATTCATCTTCATCCAAGCCTGCATACTTCATAATTCTTAAGGAGGGAATCTGAACTTCAATGGGTAGAACTGCTTCCATACCATAGACTAAGGAGAATGGGGTTGCCCCTGTTGAAGTACGTATTGTAGTACGATAACCATGAAGAGCAAATGGTAACATCTCATGCCAATCCTTGTAAGTAACAGTCATCTTCTGCACAATCTTCTTGATGTTCTTATTAGCAGCTTCAACTGCCCCATTCATCTTTGGGCGATACGGAGAAGAGTTGTGATGCTTAATCTTGAACTGCATGCAGAGATCAGTAATCATAGTGTTGTTCAGATTAGAGCCATTGTCAGTGATAATCCTTTCAGGGATGCCATACCTACATATGAGATTATTCTTAATGAACCGAGCCACCACATTCTTAGTAACAGATGCAAATGAAGCTGCCTCCACCCACTTCGTGAAATAATCAATAGCAACCAGGATGAAACGATGCCCATTAGAAGCAGTAGGCTTGATCTCACCAATCATATCAATGCCCCACATGGCAAAAGGCCAAGGAGCAGTCAACACATTCAAAGGTGATGGAGGCATATGTACTTTATCAGCATAAATTTGACACTTGTGACATGTTCTGGAGTGTTGATAGCAATCAGCTTCCATGGTAGACCAATAATAACCTGCTCTCAATACCTTCTTTGCCATAGTATGACCACTAGAATGAGTGCCAAAGGTCCCATCATGCATATCTTCCATAATTTCTGTAGCTTCCTTCTTATCCACACAACGAAGCATAGTTGAATCATGATTGCGCTTGTACAAAATCCCATTACTCAAAAAGAACTTAGCAGAAAACCTTCTCAGGAACTTCCTATCTTTGACAGATGCCCCTTCAGGGAACTCCTGAGATTCAAGATATCTTTTTACTTCATAGAACCAAGGCTTCTCCTCTGCCCCTTCAGTGTCAATCTCATTGCAGTATGCAGGCTTTTCAAATCTATCAATAGTAATCTTGGGAGCTTTATCATCCCAACTGATCTCAAACATGGATGCCATGGTGGCCAAAGCATCTGCCAACTGATTCTCTCTTCGTGGAATATGTTCAAAGGTAATCTCTTTAAAATGTGGGATCAAAGACAACACATGCTCTCTGTAAGGAATGAGGTTATCATGCTTGGTACCCCAATCTCCTTTAATCTGACTTACTACCAGGGCTGAATCTCCATACACATCAAGGAACTGAATCTTCATATCAATAGCAGCTTTAATACCCAGGATACATGCCTCATACTCAGCCATGTTATTGGTACAATAAAAACAAAGTCTGGCAGTAATCGGGGTATGACAACCTTCAGGGGAACTAATCACAACACCAACACCATTACCAAGTGCATTAGAGGCACCATCAAAAACCATAGTCCATCGGGATCCTTGTTCAGGTCCGTCATATTGTCCAGGTTCTTTGGTAATAATCATAATATCTTCATCAGGGAACTCAAAACTCATTGACTGGTAATCATCCACTGCTTGATGAGCCAAATGATCTGCTACAACACTTCCCTTAATGGCCTTCTGAGTAGTATACTGTATGTCATATTCTGTCAAGATCATTTGCCATCTTGCAATTCTTCCGGAGAGAGCAGGTTTCTCAAATATGTACTTGATTGGATCCATCTTTGAAATCAATAAGGTAGTATGAGTCAACATATACTGTCTTAGTCGGCGAGCAGCCCATGCCAAAGCGCAACAAGTTTTCTCGAGCAGTGAGTATCTTGTTTCACAGTCGGTAAACTTTTTGCTAAGGTAGTATATTGCCTGCTCTTTTCGACCAGACTCGTCATGTTGCCCCAACACACACCCCATTGAGTTGTCTAACACTGTTAAGTACATAATCAAGGGTCTTCCATCAACTGGTGGCATCAAAATTGGAGGTTCTAGCAGATATCTCTTGATTTCATCAAAGGCAGTCTGGCACTCATCATTCCATTCCATCACCTGATCTTTCTTCAACAACTTGAAGATTGGCTCACAGATGGCAGTTAATTGGGAAATAAATCTTGCAATGTAGTTCAATCGTCCCAAGAAACCTCTAACCTCCTTCTCAGTACGGGGAGCTGGCATCTCTCGTATAGCTTTCACTTTTGCAGGATCCACTTCAATACCTTTTCCACTGACAATAAATCCCAGGAGCTTTCCAGATCTAACTCCAAAAGTACACTTGTTTGGATTCAATCTCAGCTTGTATTTCTTCAACCTCTCAAACAACTTGTGCAGATGATCAAGATGTTGCTCTTCATTCTGAGATCTGGCTATCATATCATCCACATATACCTCTATCTCATGATGAATCATATCATGAAACAAAGCCACCATAGCACGCTGATATGTTGCCCCTGCATTCTTCAAACCAAATGGCATCACCTTATAGCAAAAAGTGCCCCACTGTGTCACAAATGTTGTCTTCTCCATATCTTCAGGTGCCATCTTGATTTGATTGTAACCAGAGAAACCATCCATAAAAGAGAATACCTTATGCTGAGCAGTGTTGTCTACCAGAATATCAATATGAGGAAGTGGAAAGTCATCTTTGGGGCTAGCCTTGTTCAAATCTCTGTAGTCCACACACATACGTACCTTACCATCTTTCTTAGGAACTGGTACCACATTTGCAACCCACTGAGGATAAGAAGTCACTGCTAAGAACCATGCATTGAACTGTTTCATTACCTCTGCCTTGATCTTTTCTGACATTTCAGGATGCATACGACGAACCTTCTGCTTCTTTGGACGACAATCTTCTTTCACTGGTAAACGGTGAACCACAATGTCTGTATCCAACCCTGGCATATCTTCATAAGACCAAGCAAAGATCTCCACATAGTCACGTAACATCTGAATTAATCTGCTCTTGACACTGTCCTCTAAATCAGCCCCTATCTTAACTTCTTTCCTGTTTTCATCAGTTCCCAGATTCACAACTTCGACTGGCTCTTCATGTGGCTGTATAGCTTTCTCTTCTTGTTGTAACAATCTAGCAAGCTCTACAGGTATTTCACAATCGTCCTCATTTCCGTCTTCAGTTTGATAGATCGGATTCTCGAAATTATAATTGGCAATAGTAGAACTGTTATCAACAGGATCCAGAGTGGATGAGGATCTGCATTTTAGTGATGTGGGTGTGTGTAAGAACACATAGCTGATAAAACAAAAATAAAAGAAAAGAAAGACAAGGAACACAATATTTACGAAAACGAAACGTCCACTGATTTTATTGAATGAAGTATGCAAATGAAATGACAGCCCGTAACAAGCACATCATTGTGCCCCGGGTAAGGCACATGGCTTGAAAGTTTTATTGTTCAAGAAATTACAAATTTAAAAAGCAACAACACAGTAATAGTATTTACTCCTGACTAAAGGAGATAGGGATAACATCTTCAGCTTTCCAATTATTGAGTCCAGCACCCACAGTAGGAAAAATCCAAGCATCCAGATTGTAGTCTTCATCATAGTCTCCCACAGCATTGATCTGATCTTTCATAACCCCTTGATTGGTGATACGAACAACACGATCACGACGAACAGCCTTCTGGGACTCTGCAGTGAAACCCAAACCAAACTTGTCAGACTTGTATGGGATATCAGGAAGCTGACCCCAAATAGTACAACCACCTTCATCTACCACAACCCTAGCGTCATTGAGGGAGGCCATTGCCATTGTTGGAGGTTTTCTGGTGACCACAGGAACTTTCTTCGCAACAGGAGGAGCTACATAATCATTAACAACCCAGGGAACCACTTCAAATGTCTGACACGGAGTTTCAATGTATTCACCTTCCATTTCCAGATACTTGAAAGTGTTTACATGGCTGACAAAGTATTCTTCTTCTCCATAGACAGTAACAACCCTTCCATCTACTGGATATCTCAACTTTTGGTGTAATGTAGAGGTTACAGCACCTGCCCCATGGATCCAGGGATGACCAAGCAGACAAGAGTATGAAGGGCGAATATCCATCACATAAAATGTAGCAGTAAAAACCTGGGAGCCAACTTTGATTGGAAGATCAATTTCCCCATGCACTACTCTTCTAGAACCATCAAAAGCCTTCACCACAATATTACTGGGCTTCAGCACAGCATCTTCAGGACTCAGCTTATTCAGGACTTCCTTGGGCAACACATTCAGAGAGGAACCATTGTCTATCAGTACATGTGACAGGGTAGTGCCCCTGCATTCAATTGAAATATGCAAGGCCCTGTTATGATCCCTCTTGGCAGGGGTCAAATCAGCATCAGAAAATCCTAACCCATTGTCATAGGTCAGGTGGGCAACACAATTCTCAAACTGGTCAACAGAGATAACATTGGGTACATGAGCAGTCTTCAGAAACTTGATCAAGGACTTGGCATGAGCCTCAGAACATAACAACAAGGACAACATAGAAATCTTTGAGGGAGTATGCCCCAATTGATCAACAATGTCATAATCACTCTTGCGAATGATTTTCAATACTTCTTCCATCTGCTTAGAGAGATCATCAACAGTTGGCACATCAGGAGATACAGGCTCAATAACAGGACCTTTGCCCCGAGCATCAGTGGTGGAAGTAGCAGCAGGAGTAACTGCATTTTTAGAAGCAACTGGAGGAGAGAAGACTCTTCCATTACGAATGATCTTGCTAGATCCAGCAATATTATCAATGTCAGCAGGCACATCAGGTAAAGGCTCCTGCTTAACACCATGGATGTAAACATCAGACCCATAGTGCCAAGGCACAACTTTATCAGATGTATAAGGAATAGGACCAGGAGTAGTAATGATCAGAGGAGCCACTCTGGCTTCAGCAACAACTTTCACAGGACCTTCAGCAGTAATCTTGATTGGACCCTGATGAGTGATTTTAATAGGTCTCTTTGAAGTGATTCTTACCGGTACTTTGTCAACCATATCAACCTCTTCAATCTTCCTACCCTGAGTCAGATGATCCACCATACTTTCTACAGACGACGGAGTCCTCTCAAACACTATAGTATACTTATCCATGAGACGTTGAATTCCATCTCTCAATATGAAGCAACTATCCGGCTTATAGGTACAATACAAACAATCTTCACGGCAACCTGGAAAGATCCCAGCTTGTACTAACCTCTTTTTGATAACAGACAATGGTGTGTTCAACTCCATAACTGAATAGACATGTAGATCTTCATCAATGGCACTAACAGTCTTCTCGTGATTCGGCATTGGAGCAGTAATCACATTTGGGGTACCCGGAGGATCAAACTCAATTTCTCCAGCATCAATCATATCTTGAATTTTGTTCTTCAAGATCCAGCAGTTATTAGTATCATGTCCCTGGCAGTTTGAATGATATGCACATCGTGCATTGGGATTGTACTTGGGAGAGGTAACATTAGGATTCTGAGGAGCCTCCTTTAAAGTAATAAGTTCGGCCTTCAACAAATGTTGCAATGCCTGAGCCATTGACATGTTGATCTTTGTGAACTGTCTTCTAGCCCTCTGTTGGTTGCCCTGAGGCTGCTCTGTTGTTGCAGGAGTTGGATTTGAAATATGAACTGCACTAACAGACTGATGCCTTCTGTTACGATCAGGTTGACCATAAACAGCATTAGATTCTTTCTTCCCTGTGGGAGGCTTCTTTGCAGCACCTGATGAAGAAGTACCCACATGGATCTTGCCATTCTTTATACCATTCTCTACTCGCTCTCCTGTCATGATCAACTCAGTGAAGCCTGATGATGAGCTTCCAATGAGATGATTGTAAAACGGACCATTCAGCGTACACATGAACATATCAACCAATTCCCTGTCAGTCAAAGGGGGTTGAACTCTTCCAGCTAAATCTCTCCACTTCTGAGCATATTCTTTAAAACATTCCTTGGCACCCATGGACATGCTTTGAAGCTGCATGCGAGTGGGGGCTAAGTCAGCATTGTATTGATACTGCTTATAGAAAGCTTCAGCAAGGTCATTCCAGTCTCTGATGTTGGCACTCTCTAACTGATAATACCACTCCAACTGAGCTCCTGATAAGCTTTCTTGAAAAAAGTGGATCCACAACTTCTTGTCAGCAGTGTGAGGTTGGATCCTTCTGACATAAGACCTCAAATGCAGCTTGGGACAAGAGACCCCATCATAAACTACAAAGGTAGGAACCTTGAAACCAATGGGTATAACAACCCCAGATATCAGACTCAAATCCTCAAAATCCAGCCCAGATGATTTCTGCAACTCCATGGCATTCATCCTATCCACCAGCATCTTGAATTTGTCTTCATTAGGCTCATGGTAGTAATTAGCCTCGGAATCAGAGTCCCCCATAGTGTTGTGGAGACTGCCTACCTCTTTCTCAGATTCCTCAGATTCATAGTCTTCAACCTGCTCTTTGGTCTTGACAGGACCTTTGAATCTTCTTCCCATATTGAGCAGGCCACCTGACCTTCTAGTCTTCTTAGTCTTCTTGGCCAGCAGTGCCTTCAATTCATCCTGCCCCTTGGATAGGTTCAGGATCAGCTCTTGGAACTGTGCATTTTGTGTCTGGAGATCCTAACTGATTGTTCAAGAGCCATTGCTGAAATAAACAGCGAGAAGATGAGAAACCTGTGCACAATTATAAACCTGTGATGCAATGATGTGAATGCATATGCAATGTTTTCAAGGACCGCAGAATTTAAATTTGCTTAAACAAACAAGAAAGTAACTTTTTATTAGTAATAACTTTGTTTTGCCTTTTAGGCTTACAAAAAATGAAAATGAAATAAGTACAAAAGATGGGGTTTTAAGTCTCCCATGGACGTTTCCTCTTTGTATTGAGGTATGAGTTGAGATTCCGTTCCTCGTGAAGTTGCTTTGTTAATTCCAGGATTCTTTCTTGGCTTGCTTTGTAATGAGCCTCGAAAGTATCCCTTTGCTCCTTCAGTTGGATCCATGATCTCTGCAAGTCTTCCATATCAGTAGGCATGTCTGGGTGAAGGATGGTATAAGATGTGTCTCCTTCAGCAACAGGTTCCATGGTAACTGGTAGGACGGCAGGATATGGCATCATGAGAGTCTGAGCACGAGATCGCACCCATCTGAGATAAGCTTCCATAGGAATAGTGTACTTAGGCTCCAGTGTCTTGCTGTCAACCCTGTTTACTTTTCCCCAGGCTCGTATGAATCTCTGACGGTAACCCTGAAGATCGTTGTCGTAGTCAAACACAATGCCTTGAATCAACATGTCATGTGGACCATCACTCCGAGCGTAACCAAACTGTCGTAAAGCTAGAGAGGGGTTGTAGGTGATGCCTCCTCTTATGCCTAGAAGTGGCACATTAGGAAACTCCCCGCAACGGTCAATGATGGTGACATTCTCCATAGATCTGGAGCACCAATGGATATCTGAGTGAGAAAGTGACATGATGCTCTTGGACCATCTGAACCCTTGCTCATTCTTCATTACTGAGCGAGGAAGGTGAGAAATAAACCACCTAGAAAGCAAAGGTATGCAGCACATCAAAGTTCCTCTTGCCCTTGTAGTACGAGTATGGAGAGAATGTAGGATGTCTCCAAGCAATGTAGGCACTGGATTGTGACTCAGGAATATGTTGATGGCATGAACATCTATGAACTGATCTGGATTGGGGAACAACACTAAGCCATATATCAGCAAGGCTAAGATTTCCTCAAAAGCATCATAGCTCATGGCCTTCAAGAACATTTGAGCTTTATCCATTAATACCTTAGCAAGAATACCCTTAACTCCGCTTCTCGTTTCTAGAACAATGTCAGACTTCTTCAGATGTAAAGCTGCAGCAATAATCTCTGGTCCAAGCTCCTTCTCCAAGCCTGTGAAGGGTCTTTGATCAAGAACAGGTATACCCAGAAGTTTAGAGAACTCCTCCATGGTTAGAACCAGTTGATAGTCAGGGAATGTAAAGCAATGGTGCTTAGGGTCAAAGAACTGAAACAGCACACTCATCATGTCTTCATTGAACCCTGAAGTGACTAGATCCAATAGGTGACCATGTCTCTTGACAAACTGGGAATGATCAGACACTTGAGAAACCAACTCTTTAAGCTTGGGAGGTATCCCCACAAAATTGATCCTGATGGTGTTTCTACGAGCAGAAGCCATGACCTACAACAAAGAACAAAGATAAATTCCTTGGTCCTTGAAATGGTTAGTGAAAATGCTATGCTTATGATGCATGATGATGTCATGATGTTATGCTCAATCACAAACATGTGGCACACACAAGCAAGTCACACAATAGCCCTAGGTTTAAAGGCTTGCATGAGGTTTAAGGTAAGTACCCTCCCCTGAAGTTAGATGGTTCATCCTGTCCTACAAAAGTAACCAGGTTCTAAGGGATCTCAATATCATTGATCCTTCACAAGGGTGGTTGTTCAGAAGGCAACTTACTTGCCAACCAAAACCTTCCAAGTTTAAGATCTCAATGAGTGTAGTATCGAGTGTCAACCAACTTCAGTCTGCACCAAAGCCGGTTACCTCACTACTTTCTAAAGGCTAAGATGGGATAACTAGGGTTCTAAAAGTTAGTTAGTGCATTGACAACATATGGCACCCTCATATTATCCTCAACTTGACTTAAGGAACATAAGCACCAACCAAGAAGTCACACTAACTATGGCCACCAGATCAACCATATCGGTATACGCCGTACAGTTTCCTTGGTCTATTGCCATTTACCTAAGGTACACTAGATCCGGGTTAGGATCTTTCACACATAAGAGCACCCAACAAGTAAGTATAAAGCAAACAAGGCAAACAGTTTAAAGTGATCTAATTCCTAAGGGTACCCCTCTTTTATTAAGTCCCCAGCAGAGTCGCCAGTTCTGTAACACGGTGGGAGAACTGACAAGAGTCGCCACCGACTTTTATTTTATCCAAAGGAAAGGCATAAAAGAACAGGAAAGACCTTTAAAAGATTTTTGGGTCCGGGGGGTAGGTTATGTAAAGGGAAGGTGTTAGCACCCTTTACATCCATGGTTATCCATGGGCTCTTAGTTACTTAGCTCACTTTTGAATTGTTTTTGAAAATGTGAAGTGTGTGAATAGAAAATTTTCAGATGAGTTAATAATGATCCATGTACGGATGCGTAAAAACTTGTGTTTGAAAATTTGTTTGAAATTTGTTAAGTGTTTGAAAATTTGGAATGAAGTGAGCAAGCAACTAGGAGGTACCTACCCTAAAATTTAAGTCTTTTCTGTTCTTTATCCTTTAAGTGGTAAGACTATCCCTATTATTAAGGAATAGGTAGTCATTACCTTGGATGTAAGGGACATGTGAGGGACATCTGTTTATGAAGGCAACTGTGAGGTGTATTAAGCATTTAGGAGGGACTATCATCATTATTCGAAAAGGGACTTGATCTTTAAAGGCAACCATTAGGGACTTGATGATTTTTCTTTTTGAGGGACTTGCTTTATACACCCCACTTGACCTTATGATTTAGGCAACATTGAGGGATAGCCCTAGAAAGTGAGATGGCGATTAAAAATCGACTTACGTGTGTGAGTGTTTAATTTAATTTATCTTATAATTTTTAAATGACCTAAATTCAATTTTAAATATAATACATGTGTACACTCCCTATTTTACTAACCATAGCAAGCAAATTAAATAAATTACATATTTACAAAATTTACACCAAGGAACAATTACATAATTATAATAAACAATTAAAATAAATGGCAAATAAATAAATATAAATAATAAGCAAAAATAAATAACTAGGCAATAATAAATATAATAGGGGTTAGTAATAATAATAATAAAAAATAAATAAGGTTAGTGAAATAATAATAACAAATATAATTAAAATAATAAATGGATTAGTAATAATAACAATAATTAAGATATTATAGGAACATAATTAAAATAATAAACAAAAGTTAGATTTTTAATATGAACATTTATTTAAAAATAAGAGGAAATATGGACAATTAAATAATTACTATAACATTTTAATTTATATACAAATTATTAAACTATTTTTAAACATATTATAATTACAAAATTTAATTATTATAGGTTCAATTGTTTCTAAACACATATTAAAAATATAATTTAGATTATAAACATAGTATATAAAATATATTTACATAAAAAAAAATAGGTTATAATTATATTTATAAAAATTAATTATATTAAAGATTATATTAAATAAATATATACATGATAATTATATTAATAATTATAAAATAACAATTAGGTTTTTAAAGATTAGGGTTTTGTTAGAAAAATATTTTTT